>ML803448.1:32345-63898 GCA_009831015.1 Picea engelmannii | reverse complement strand
TCCTAGTGGGTTGAGTTTCTTAGTGAGGTAAAGCCCTCTATTGGGGTATGCTTCCAGGGATTATACAAATGAAAACTGAGAGGACCTATTGTTGTGTAATATGTAGGTATCCACAAGATCTCGGTGCCTGGTTGGTCATGAAACTACCTCCCGCTAGTTGTGTAAACATTCTCCACTTCCATTGAATGTGATGTGCCAAATCAGATAGTTTGTGTGTCATGACACATCACTCGATGTTTATTGGTGCAATTGATGTGGATCCACATGGGTGCCACATGGAGATGGTGGAATAAGGTCTAAAAACTTGAAGAGATAATAAATTTTGATCCCAATATAATTTTTTAGCATGGCTATAATCATCAAAAATATATTGAAGAGAAGAACTAGATTATAAGATAAGAATTGGATTTATAGGGGTGATTAATAAAGTTGGTTTGATAAAAGAAAAGAAAAGAATATAAAAAGGACAGAGTCACATATTCCATGTTGTTGTAGAATATTACTATAGAAACTGATAGATAATCTCAAGGATGTTGTGTGTTCAACATTATAAGTATTATCAGTTTCTGATACAAAACTTTTATTGGTTCCTTATTGATTATCTTTTGTGGGTGATAGAAGTTGGCCTTTCAGTAAAGTTGTTCCAATGGAGAAAATGTATAAATGGGATGAAAATAGATTTTTCAAGAAGTCATAACTTTCATCTCATAGATCAGATTGAGGCAAAGGAATAGTCATTAGAAAGATGATTTAGAGGAAAATAGCCTAGAATCGGTATAATTGAGAGAAATGTTATATGATTTTTCATGAATTGAGTAGAAAAAGGACCTGAGCATTAATTAATTTTTTTTTATAATATGTATAATTCTAACAAAATTGGTTGCATGCATATTTTTTAGAATTAGAGGTATAAGAATATCAATTCAAGCCTAGGATTTCATATAAGAGTCGTGGAGGAAACACATAGATCCTACAGTCATGAGAACGAAGCTAATAGTAAAAATATTAGTGTGGGTAGTAATGAGACATAATCTAATGGAGATAGGAGCATAGTGGAACCAAATGAATTGTTAGAGACTTTGAAAATTATGAGAAAGGAAGTGCAAAGTTATAGATATGAAAAATATAAGATGATGAGAGAACATAATTAAATAATGCTCAAATGATGCAAATCCAAAATAATTTGCAGAGACAAGAAAATAATGGATATGGCTCAAGCCATGAGGAAGAAGGTAGACATAACTATAGAAGACCTAGTCACTCAAGAAGTGCTAGTAGAATTTATAGAGATCAGTCACCTCCTTACTTAGTAAGGAATTTTTATGCATCTAAATATTCAATGCATAGTCCAAAGGTGTCTCATGTTATGAGTTGTATATTTTTTATTCATATACAAAAAAATGAGGATCTTGCAGAACATCCAAGAGGATACAACAATAGAAAACATGGGCATAAATATTCCAAGAATATTTTCAATCTTGGGTGATTGAAAAGTAAAACACAAAACCATCTAATTGACACCGAAGATAAGATCATTAATCATCCATAGTTACATTGATGATAAAGTACCATACAAATTTCATTTGAAGAAGAATAATCTTAAAAAATCAATTTGAGTTCAACTATCCACTGGAATGAAAAGAAGGATCAATGAAACTGTCAAAGATGTTCAAATAAGTATGGATAGAGTGATTACTAATACTAACTTGAATATGATACCCTTAGGATATTATGATATACTAATTGGAATGGATTCGTTGGATAGGCATCACACAATCCTAGCTTTTCATAACAATACATTTACTTGTCTCGATGAAGAAGGAAAATAAAGCACTATGAAAGGAATTCTGAGACCCATTTCTATATGGGACATCTAAGCCTTACAACTGAAGAGATGTTTAGTAAAAATTTTAAATTGTATAGAGCTCATGTGGAGGATCAAAAAAATACCAAAGGGACACATATCGAATATTATTTAGTATTGCAAGAGTTTGAGGATGTATTCCAAGAAATACTAGGATTACCACCAAAGAGGGATATAGATTTATCTATTGATTTAGTACCGGGAGATTCCTTAGTGTTGAAAAATACTTAGAGAATGAGTACACTAAAATTAAAATAATTACAAATGTAGATGAAATAATTGTTGAAGAAATGGTACATATGTGCAAGTGTTTCACCTTGGGGAGCACTAGTACTCTTTGTTAAAAAGAAGAATGGAACATTGAGGTTGTGTATTGACTTTAGATAGGTGAACAAAGCCATTGTGAAGAAAAAATACCCTCTACCTAGAATTGATGATCTCTTTGATCATTTAAGAGGAGCAAAGATATTTTCAAATATAGACTTGTGATTAGGATACCACAAGGTAAGAATCAAGGAATAAGACATTGGTAAGACAACATTTCAATCTAGATATACACATTATGAAATTTTAGTGGTGTCATTTGGACTTACCAATGTGTTGATGTTTCAAAATCGAGCAGACATTCTCCCAGATTGGTCATTCCAATTTGACCAAGGGAAATGACAGATTCACTCACAGGGATTTTCTGGTGGTGAACGGCCCAGTTCTAATCTTTCTCCTTAGTCATGTTGATTTGAATAGGAGTGATAAAGACTAAATATGCTAGATTCTATCACATTCATACCCAAAGTGAGCCTGATCTCAGAGAGAGATAGTTGGCTTAGAGGGAGTGTTGCAGAGGGAGTTCCCCCTCAGGTTCAGGTGGGGGAGAGACATCTCCCAGGACTGACATACAAGTGTCATGATTCTAGGGTGAAGTTTATATACTTCGTAGACAAGCTTGGCATGATGCAAAATGTTTCCCTCACTAAGAGTGTTGATATTTCAACATTGGGTATACATTCTCCCAGTTGTACATGTGAGAAAATGATCATCCACATAAATATAATATATAATATATAAATCAATATATATATACATTATATTATAAATATAAATATGAATAATCATTAATTAATAATTAATAATAAATTAATTAATGGAAAGACAATAATGGAAAATACAGGTCCATTAATGAAATGGAACTTCTCACAATTATATATGTCAGGGACCTTAATTCTGATATATCATCTCATATAAAATACCATCTCATATTATCTCATATTATCTCATATTATCTCAAAACATCTCATACACATATTTATCTACTTACACTTGAGATTTTTGGTGTGTACTTATTCCATGATAACAATAATCATAAGGAAAAAATGATTAGATCTGAATATCACAAAATTCAACACAATGCACCAGATGAATTTATGTGTTTGATGAATGTCATATTTATACATTATATGGACAAGTTTGTCAATAATGTGTTCTTTGATGACATACTTATCTATTCTAAATCAAAATAAGAACATTAACATCACTTGAGGTTGGTACTACAAGTGCTAAGGAAACATCAATTGTAACTAAAGCTAACAAAATGTTATTTTTACCAAGAACATATCCTTTATTTGGGTCACATTTTTTCGGAAGAAGGCATAGTTGTAGATCCAACGAATATTCAAGCCATTAGAGGATGGAAAAACACCCATGAATGTTTCAAAAGTCATGTATTTCATGAGATTAACTGGATATTACATAATATTTATAGCACGGTTCTCTAATATTTCTCATCCCAACACTTTTTCACAAAAGAAGTGAATTAAGTTTGAATGGACAATAGAGTGTGAAGAAAATTTTAATTTCTTGAAGGTATTACTTACTAGTGCATGCATTTTGAAGATTTTTTACTCAAATGAGAATTGTGTGGTATGTACAAATGCATGCAAAGAAGGAGTTGATGGAGTCCTCACTCAAATTGGACATGTATTTAGTTATGAGCCCAAAAAGGTTAAAGAACATGAGAGGAATTATTCCACACATGATTTGGAGCTTTCTCCCATAATTCATGAATTGAATGTGGAGGAATTATCTCATGGCGAAGAAATTTGAATTAAGGACAAACCATAGTGGTTTGAAATATATTTTTGAATAGGCAACTTTAAATGATAGGAATACAATATGTCTATAATTTTTAAGTACGCATGACTTTGAAATCAAGAATATAAAAGGAAAAAAAAATAAAGTTGTTGATGCACTCAGTAGAAGAGTGCATCTCATGCATGCTACAACCATTAGTATGTATTAGTGATACTTAAAGAGAAGAAGTTTAGATGTTGTTATTACATACCAACATTACCTATAGGTAAAATAAAGTTTACAGTAGAAAAATGTACAACAAAAATTAAAAGAGTATGATATTAAAGAGAATTCGATACTTGTACATAAGAACAAAATTAATGTTCCTAGTTCTGGAGAAATTAGGAATTTGGTATTAAATGAAATGCATAATGTTCCGTATGTTTGACATTCGGGTTACCAAAAACAAATTGTAGCAGTAAGAAGAAAATACTTTTTCCCAGGAATGAAGAACGATGTTGTTGATTACATTTTCGAATGTATGGAATGCCATAAACTGAAATTTGGGCATAGACACCCAACAAGATTTCTACAACCAATGTCAATTACACAAAATAAATGGAAATGGTAACCATAGATTTCATTACTAAATTTACTAGGAAAACAATGAAACATGGTTCAATAATGGTAGTTGTGGATAAATTGACAAAGGTTTCTCATTCGGTTCCTGTAAAAATGACTCATACAATAACTAGCATTGCATAAATTTACATGAGGGAAATTTCTAGGTGGCATCAAATACCTATGAAAATGGTTTAGGATAGAGATACAAAGTTTACTTCAAATTCCTGGAGGGGATTATTTAAAGGATTTGGTACAAATAAAAAATATAGCATAACATATCATCCACAGTCATATGGGAAGATAGAGAGGTTCATCTAAGTGATTACAAACATCTTTAGAATGTATGTGATGGATAATCCATATAAATCGGAAGATTACCTGCATTTGTTGATTTCATCTTTAATAATGGGTATCAAGGTTCATTTAAGATGAACCCATTTGAAGCTTTGTATGGAAGAAAATGCAATACTCCAGTGAGTTGGTACAACCCAACAAAAGGAGTAGTACTTGGTCCAAAATTGGATGAGGATATGGAAGAACAAAAGATTAAAATTAAGAAAAAATTGAAGCACAGACAATATATACAAAAGATTTATGTAGATAAGAACTAGATAGCTAGAGAATTTAAAGTGGGAGAAGATGTTCTTTTAAAATTGAATCCCAATAAGATCTTGTTGAAGTTCGGCATTTGTACAAAGCTAGAGCACATATTCTATGGTCCATTTGAGATATTGGATAGAATAGAACTAGTTGGATACATGCTTTCATTTCTTTCCTTCATGATTGTGCATAATTTATTTCATGTCTCTCTGTTGAAAAATTATCTGCATGATCCCAAACATGTTATTGATTGGAATTTGATCTATGTGGAACCAGAAGGATACTTTTAGGTCTAGTTGGTGTGCATATTGGATAGGAAGGTCAAAGTGCCCCAAAATTGAGGCATAGGATTGGTAAAGCTTGATTGGACCTATTATGGTTATGAAGATTCTACTCGGGAGCATGAAGATTCCATTAAGGTATAGTACCCACGAATTTTTGAAGAATTTTGAAATTTTGATTTCTCTCTTTTGTCTATGCAGTAAGGATAGTGCCAAAATAAGGGGGATGGGAATGTAATACCTCAGTTCTAAGTCCACATATTAACAATGTATCTTGTTTATTTAATGAAATTCCAGAGTGCTTGAATAATTAAAAGGGGCTGAAGTGCCTAGGAAATGTAATACTTTGAGCTGTGTTAATGAAAAAATACATCACTAGTTGCAAGACATATAAGGACAAGTGTTATAGGGGGTATGATTCCATCTAAGAGGTGGATAAAGGGGGTAATACTTTTATTAATTATTGATTTACTCACATTTACCTTGGTGTGGGGTGGGAAAACCAAGGGGTTCTTGAGTATCTTGGCAAGACCAAATTGTGCCTTGGGAATCCTTTCTATTTAAACCTTACTTGTGCGTTGTTTGGGGTTTCATCTTTTTCATTCATTCATTATTCATTGTTTTTTTCCTCTCTCATTCATTCTTATTTCTCATTATTTCTTTGGCACAAGGAATGGAAAATCAATTATTGAAGGTAGTGAGCCCTGATTGGCTAGTTCTAGGAATTATTGGTTTATTCCAGTAATGAATAGATGCTTATGTGCATGATATTGTTTTCAGTTGTGATCGGACTATACACAACTAAGAATAATCTTAGTTTCTTGATTTTAGATTTCCTAACCAATAACAATGAGCACCCTGGAAAGAGGTGGAACAACCTAAAGGATTGTACTATAAACAAGGGGGTTCATCTCTCTAGGTTGTGCAAGCTGAGTGGGGAAGACAGCTGGAAAATTGGGATTGTTGTGTGGTTACAAAGCCGTGAGAGATTGATTTTTTACTAGTTTGGTAAACTAAGTGTGAGTGTAATACCCCAAGGTCGAGCCCCTAATTTTTAATCATGAATTGTAAACATGCTTCATAGGCTGGTGAGCCAATACATGATAAGTTAGGAGGCTTATGTGATATTTGGGCAGGAGAGCCTAGGATGATAAGGTCATGAGCCTGTTTTGAATATGTAAATATTCAAATCATTAATATAAAAGCATCACTATGTGTATACCAACCACGATGAAAGAGTATGGGGTATTAGGCTCCACTAGGATAGGTAACGGAGGGGGATGAGAGGCTAGAAAAGGGGCTAATATTAAGAGATTAAAACTCACATAATAATATATATTATTATTCTAAATGATGTAAGGAGGATATGAATTATCCTAAGTTCCTTTGGGGAATAGAAATGAATTTCAAATGGAGAGGAACACGCTTCATGAGCGCCATGTATCATCTCAAGAACATGCAAATATATGTGGGGATTTTGACTATTTGGGGAATCCTTTTTCCATTCCTTCCACACACACATGCATCTAGAAGGAAGCATGAAAACCGTGAAGACCATTGTTGAACCCTCGACCATCATGAACCTTTGCAATGAGCCTGAACTGATATCCTGTTGAATCTCTACCTTGTAGGTTACCTAGTTTTGTCTCGCTATTTTCCCCATGATTTCATCATCATTATTCTTTCCATCCCTTGTGAATTTCATGCATGCACAGAACAAACATACATCCAGAGCCATTTATTCCATTGTGAACATCTGTAATTTGATGAGTCATCCCCTTGCTTTACCTAATTTGTTCTTATAGTTTGAAGAGGCAGGTTGTGAATCCTCTGGTTGAGGAAGAAGGTTTCCAGGCTTGTGAGAAACTCTCTTTATGTGAGAGAGTTGTTGGGGAAGTGAGTTATCCTAGAGGGAGTCTAGTAGTAGCTACAGAGCTCTGAGAATTCATGTCTAGCCTATTGTTGAAAACCTGGAAGGGAGGTGTTGCATTCAATGGACTGTGTGACAGTGAAGGTGTATACTCTTGGGGTGGGACATGCATGTGGGGAATGTGATTCTGTGAGCGATGGGCGTAATTGGATCCTTGGAGGAAATCCTTTCGGTAGACTGGTGCAACTTCATGTTGTCCTTTCCTAGCCTAGGAATCCCTTTCCCAGTGGAGTCTAGTCCCAGCTCAGGGGTGACCCACTGCTGAGAGTGATGATGAGATGCATGGTCTAAGGTTGGGAGGTTTGTGGAAGGTCTTCACGTAGTCGGTGCACTACAATTAAGAGATAAGTATCATTCCTGTATGTTGAGGAAAAGATATGAATTTATCTTACTCAATCATTTTTGAATCCTACTTGGCTAAGGAAATATAGCTGGGAATATTACCCTATGTTTATAGCCTCAAAATGTGTTTCCCAATCCACAAGTATTAATTATGAGGGCTTAGGATGATTTTTTAATATAAAATATTGTTACAAAATACAACAATTTTATATAATTTTATGAATATATCAAATTGCAGAAAGTAAATGTGGAGATCAAATGAAAAAATACCAAGTCACATATTAACATAGATGAGACAGAATAGAAATCGCTTTATTTCATTCCAATAAATCAAAAGAATCATTCTCTTTTAAAAAATCCTTGTGAAGGCATGGACCAAGGTCAAACTTAGATATCCCGATGAAAACCATACAAAAGGACTCTGACAAGAAGTAAAAACTAAACTTTAAAATCTGGATCATCTTTCCGCAGACTATTGTCCACTTGACTCTACACAATATCCTTTATAAGTCATGAAATTTAATTCATAAACATACAAGTCTACATAGACTATCAAATATAGATTAACACCTCTGAAACAAGCATCTGAATGATATGGTTCATATTTGAACCTTGATGTCTATAATAGGACATTGATGTCATAAAAGAGAATTAGGCTTTCAATTAATTGAGTAATGAATGAAAACTGAACTATCTAAATAAAACTCAAGAGAAGACCTTAGTATGTTTTCTCCTTCTATTCTCCCCTTCTTTGTCCTTCTCATTTGGTATTTATACATTACAAAATAGTTGAAGTAGTTCAACTACCTCAATTATTTAAGTTAACTAAAACTCAACTAACTTTTAATTTAAGGGAGCAAGTAATAATAATGATAATTAAAGTTATTTTTCTTAAATAATAACTAATAGGTGGGAGCCCTTGTGACTCCCTTTATTTCTTAACAAAATAAACATAATTAGATAATCAATCAAACACATGCCTCCTTGTGACTCCCATAATTATTTCACAATTTGAAATTTAAATATCAGAGATATTTCAAATTATATCTAAACATGTAAATATCCATAATATCCAAAAAATAGTTTTTTTTCCAAAAATTTCAGTAGTCCATTGTCCTCAATAAATCAATAATAAAGACATAATCAAAAACCATTTTTTCCACTTTGAGAGGAAATTTTTCCTTTGTTTCTGCTATCCCCTTTTGACTTCCCTGAATTAGCCTTAGGTTGGGTAGAAACTTGAGGCTTCACCTCACTCATGACATGGGAGCATTCATCTCTGAAGTAAATAGATGATGATACTGACTTGGCTGAGTTACTTGAAGGAGGTGAGGGAGAAGCATCAATATTACCTTTATCATGCACATGGTGGGCCTCGATCTTGAGCCTTTTTCTTGTGTGGGAGGATTGTACAAGTGATTTTGTGGGGGAAATATGAAAATTTGGGTTAATCGATGGAGGAGGAGGAGGTAAAGACACATTTGGCTAGCCACGATGGTGGGAGACTGCTGGGTGGACAATCTCCTAGAATCCATCATTCTCGGGAACTTGAAGTTGCAAATATAAATGAGGGGGAACAATGATACTAGGAACATGCTAGGATTGGAAGGGAGGCCTCTTTGGCCTAGGATGGAATATCCCTTTTCCAATCCAATTTAAAAATCTAGCTTGAAAGAGGTGGTTTAACTCTTGAGGATCGACATCAAAATGTATTGAGAATATGGGTCTTCTAGGCCCTCTGTTCCAGTTTCCTCTAACCCTATTGTTTCTAACATGACTTCCTTTGTTGAAGAATCTAATCATGTATGAAGAAATTATTAGCAACTAGATCTTAAACAGACCATACATGACATTCTCTTAATATGAAACAAATTTTGGCTTAGCAATTAACATTAGACCGATGCAATCTAATCCATAAAATTTATATAATAATTATCAGTTGAGTAGGGAGTGCAATAGGGTTCATGGGATATCTAAGGGGATTTTATTGAGAGAAAAAGTGATACCATGACAGGGACTAAGAACATGATTATTTCTCGATAATTCATTAAACAACTGACTGCCCAACAATACCAAAACATATCAGTTGCCATCTATCTATTTGTTATTTCTTATCATTGTCATACATAGTTTTAATTTAATTTTAGTGAACAAGGCATGCAAAATGAATTTGGGATCGTGAAGGGATTTATAATGAGAAAAAAAGTGACAAAATGAGAGGGAATTAGATGAATATTGTTCATAAAATAAAATAAAATAATCAGCTATCATAACTCTATTTCAAATTTAATCCAAAATTCATCCACTTCAAAGACCAAAACATTCATTGCTCCTCAATTGCATTCCAACTGCTTCTTGTCTCAATAAAACAATTTAATTTCCCATAAATATTCAATTTATAACAGTTTGTGTATTTTGACTTATGCAACATTTCCAATTCCATAGTATTGCATGCTCTAATGCTAGTCTCTTTCCCTTTTTAAAACAATCATACTATGCATAGTGATTCAATTATCTATTTCCAACGTTCATCCTTGGCAACAAAACGATAATATGCCTAGGATAAATTGCCAATAGTCATTGTCCTTTAAAAAAAATCGGGCTTGATTTAAGCACACAGAGGTTCCTTTCTTTAAATAATGGATAGACTTTAGAGCATGCTCGATGAGCCAATCATATGCACAGGTCTTCAATCATATCATTGACACAATCTTTATTCAAAAACATTATTCAACCCCAAAACTATAACCCTGAGCATGATCTCTATGTGAATTAATATGTATAGACTTCCTTTTATAAAAATCATATTCTGCATAGTGATTCCTATAAGATCTACGAAGAGAATAGAGTGATACTGAAACACATGCACCTCTTTTAAAATTGACAGAATCATGATCATTCTTGTGAAACAATCACTCACACAAGTGTCTTCTTATATTTAAATGGAATTATGATCATGATGGGATTAAACATAGTAAGAGGGACCGTAATCGAATAGGAGGATAATTGTCGACTGTAGGTAACTATACTTCTCTTTCTATTCAAAAAAATTCATCATAGAGAGGAACACAAATATTTGACCAAGAGATTGTTCTTGAAGTGAAATAGCCCGTGCCTTTAAACATTCCACAATCATTAAACCCAAAATATTGACAAACCCCAAGAGGTTCCCAAGGAATGTAGAAGCAAGTCAGAGTCCAAGTCAGGTTCTTTAGAATTTAAATGTAGAGAAGTAACAAAATTATTCCCGACTTTAGGAAACACAGAGATCTCATGGTATTTTATATCCTCATACCATTTACCACTGAGTAACAACCACAGGCTAAAAACATAATATTGAAATAACAGAAAGCCATGCTCTTTAAACACACCACATTCCTTCAATTTATAATCCCAAGATTTTGAAAGAACCATAAGACAATACCCGAGTGGAGAATAAAGAAATTCAAGATAAACAACCAAGGAACACACTGATTCCTCTAACATTTTGTAGAGAGGAACAAGGGTTAATTTAAACAATGAAGGGTACTCGAAACACAGAGAGATAATGTCTCTTTCCAACACCCCAGAGGTCAATAAATTTCAAAAAAAATTGACAATAAAGCCACACAACATAACAATTTTCATTAACAGAGATGAGGGTAGGTGTGAAAATTATTTGTGAAAAGAATTTCAGGACACAACTCATATCAACTCAATATATACACAGGCCACTATTAAAAATTCTAGGCCAACCAATACTTGACTGTGGAAATCGTTCAATGAAATGACAGTCAAGAACGAGTCATAAAACAATAGCTTGGGTCTTTATACAAAAGAACCATACAACTGTTGACAGTTTCTTAGCAACTTGGATAAATATCACAACAATGATTGAGAGGGAAAAATAGTTGACAACCACTAATACACAAACTGGTGGTTAAAACCCTTCAACCATAAAACACAGAGCTTGTTGCACCATTGTTATCACTATTTCACAAAGAAACATCATGAAAAACCAAGATGACTAAGTAAATAAATAATGCCAAATATTTATAATCAATAACACCCATTTCTTTGCTTACAAATGCCAACATTTCACAGTAATCAAAGAGAACCAAAACACAATATCTACACTTAGTCAAAAACTCAAGAAAACACAAAACCCATGTAATCCTAAGCCACCATTTGATTCATAATACAGAGAGTCCATCATCGATGGAAATATAAGAGCCATGCCTCTGAGAAAATCCCTTCAATGACGAAATCGTCAAGTTTTCCCCTTCCAATCCTAAAAATGCAGAGCTTCCAAAACCAACATAGAAAGAATGCAACTATGCTAGGGTGGCGGGCTCAAGGGAGGTTTGCAGTGACATGTAGTAAATGCATGTCGCTTCCTCACCTTGCCCTATTCAATTCCATGTACGATCCATCCCACTAACATAACATCCACCATTAACCTCAAACCATATCCAATGCATAATTCAATGTCATATCCATAGTAAAGACATGATACATATTTATTGTATAGTACCCCACTCGAGACATATAAATTATACGTTAAATTTATGTAATAACTTCAATGATAATCACATATCAATGTTACCATATGTGCCTCCATATATACTATTTAACAAAAATTTCATAATCCTTTAACCAAAACACATAGTATAATAGCTAGGTCCACCATTTCACAAAGGTTTATACATAATATTTTTTCCATACCTTTTGTAACATCCCGCTCTTGCGCACTTAGCGAACTTATTCTTGAGGACACTTGCTCGCAAGTGATCCAAATTATTATGCTATTAAAACATTGATTTTGATTATGAGGAGTTATGGGTTGATGACATGTTGTTTTACTGCATTGGCATAGACAAGTGTTATTGATTCGGTTTTATTGAGTGTGCAGGATTTTGGACCTTGAGGATGCAAAGGCATCGATGGAACCCCTTGGACTACGGATCGAGTTGGGGAGTGAATCATTGGGGTTTGATTGTTTTATGTGTGATATTAGTGCATCTGATTAGATGATATGATTATGGATATATTATTGAAATGATTCATTGATGATGCAGGCTAACGATAGCTTGTCGACCAGACTCACATGTAAAGTAGAGGGGTCATGCACAACTACTAGAGATGTTGAGGGAAAGGTGTGGACAACAACCCTTCCATAGCCTACTAGCACTCTCGCCATGGATTGAACTGTAGGTTAACCTTTACATAGTTCGAGAGGACCCATGATGCCATGAGGGAAGACTGCGACAGCTGCTCATGATGATTCTAAGGGGCGCACAATAAGGAAAGGGCCTTATTCCTTAGAGTCCCTTAGTCTCCCACAAGTTCACCTAGAAAAGTATTGACTCCAAGGGTTATTGATGTCTACCAAGTTATTCAAGAGGCGAGTGGCACCCTTGGAGCATGTAGTGCATCCTGAAGGGAACCTCGCGCAAGGGAAACAGATGAGGCAAGTGGCGCCCTTGGAGCACGTAGTGTGTCCTAATGGGCACGTTGTGCAAGGGAAACATATGAGGCGATTGACACCCTTGGAGCACCTAATGCATCTTGAAGGGCATGTCGCATTGTTAATTATAAATGAATGAACCTAGATAGCCTCAGGACGAATAACGTGATAAGAAATTCTTAAAAAAATTCCCTAATAAAATGTTGCCCAACACGAAAATTAAAGTCTAGGTCTAAATTATATTGGTGGAATAATTTTATATTCTTTTAATATATATATATATATATATATATAATAATAATAATAATAAATAAACTATATATTTATAAAAGTAAAAATAAAATAAATAATGATGATAATCTTCATTAATCTTGTGACAAGAAGTGAGTAATCAATTTAATTGTTTTATAAAAATCTTTTGGGACAAAATTTAAAAAAAGTGAAATAATTGTTTTACTATTTTATGTTAATTAAATATTTATTCACTAAAAAGAAAAAGGGTAAGTTTTTGCACATGCCTTTTTGAGTTTAAATAAAAAGGGGAAAGAGGGAAATCTAAAATAATTAGGAAACTAGGAAAAGAGGGAAACATAAAAAGAAAAGGGAAACTCTAGGAAAAAACAGTCAGTCCAACTTAGTAAGGTATATACCATTTAAGAACTTTCTAATTTAAATTGAACTAGCAAATTAATAATGGGGAAAGTCATTAAAACCTGTAAGGGAATTTGGGGACACCTAGGAGTGATTCTAGGAGTGACTATAGGTGGGTGAGGGAAATAAGGGTAAATATTTAATTAAAGAAATTACTTTTTGGAGGAATGAACGGGATGGGTGACACATGTACAGGGAGGAATTTTTATGAATTAATTTTTTAAACATTAAATAAAATGGGATTTGGGAAAGTAAGGGACTTAGAAACTCTATATAATGAAGGGAGGAGAAGGATGAAGGATCTCTTATGTTTGTGTAACGTTACACTCCAGAAATATTTACTTAACTGACTTAGTTTGTTGGAGTTGGGATACCCAGCTTGGTGAGGAGTGGTAGCTAGGCCTTGCGAGGCGAGCTGTGAGCTAGCTAATTGTTTGGTTAGTGTGTGTGGCCCCTTTGCATATTGGAGGGCTAACGGGGAAGAAGAGTACCCCTAGCATTGGTTGGAAGGTACCGATGAAGTCTCATGGTTCGGCAAGCGGGAGTTGCATGGAGCGCGCGAGACATCAACTCAGAGCGGGAAATTGGGCAACGATACACGTTCTTTATTCTTGCATGGTAGATTGTTAGTATGATTTATGCCTTTAGATCTGCATGTTTAATTAGGTAAGGAAATTGATTGTCTTAGCATTCTAGTTGATGACTGAATTTTTTCCTTAGCCTTTATCTCGATGTTTGATTGACTCCCTCGGCCTTCGAATTACGACATGTCTTGACCACCCTTTGGTGTTTGATTTGTGATGATTGTGGTTTTTTTTTCCTTTCGTCCCTAGTTCATCAATCCTCGCCTGAGCAGTCGGCTAGGAGCCTGATCTATGGTCGTCGCTTCAGCGTTAATATACCTATGGATCTCAATGCCCTGCTTTTTTGTGCATGAATGATGAGCAAAGGACGTTCCTGTCAGTCGTCTACCTCCGTTGTTGTCCTTGGTTGATTGTTGACTTGTGCCTTCTAGCAAAAGTACCTTTCCATTTTGATTTCTTGCGTCTCTGTTCATTTAAACCTGCAATTTGATTATTGGCGAAGTTTTTCTTTAATTTTGGCATGTTTATATCTCATCGTTATCTTGTTTTTACCCCATTTTTATATCTTAATGGATAAATTTTAACAAATCTGCGTTGTATTGTTATCCTAGCAATGCAAAAACGATTTCATAACCCTGTCTACTTTTCATAAATGGGTATCCTAGAAATGAAAAACATTTGATATTCCTGTCTGCAAGTTTTTGCTTGGGCTACGTTTAGTTTTTTTTTCTTTTAATTCATTTAAAAAAGGATGTCGATCCCTGTCTACGGTTTTGGGAGTTGTGATTCTTATGCTTTTAATTCTTTAAAAAAAACACACACACACAAAAAAATAAAAATAAAAATGTTATTTTATCTCTATATGCGTACTGCTGGGTGCCCCTGTTTGCATTTTTGGGGTACCCCAGGCGAAGGAAGGAAGAATCCCTTCCATATTTGTGATTGAATGGTGCATTGATGGATTTAACCTTTTTCCCCCTACGTTCAAGATGTGTACTGTTTGATTAATCTTGGTCTGCGATTTTTTTTGTTCTTTTTATTTTTAACCACGAATTTATAGGTGGACTGGTCTCTGTATCCTCCTATTGATTTCCCACAATTTTTTTACCAATTAAATGTGATGGTATTGTTGTTTTTAACCACGAATTTGTAGGTGGACTGGTCTCTGCATCTTCCTATTGAATGCCCATGGTTTTTGACATTTAATTGTGACCGATGTTTGTTGTAGTTTACAATGGAATTGATGTTAAAATGCTTGATGGAAATTGTTGTTACACGCCCCCAAATTTTGTTCTTAAAACTAATGACTGTGTCACTTCCATAATGGACCATGATTTTCCCTTGAAAGTGTGATTGAATTTTCATTAATTAACCACGTTTTTTCCCTTAGAAAGTTGATTGAATCGTTGTTTTAAATGCCCATGTTTTGCCTTTTAAATGTGACTAAGTTGATGGAAATAACCACATATTGCCCAATCTCTCGCTCAACCATTTATGTATTGATGTGTATCCCCAATCTCATGCTCGACTGTTTAGTTATTGATGTGTAATCCTCGTAGATACTGCTTTGTGTTTTTAGTTGAATGCGTTATAGTTATTTTTCTTTCCATTTACAAATTTAATCATTATTCCCACATTGAATGCATGATATTTATGATGACAAAATTTTTATCACTACAGTCATGTATTCCAGCCTTGAATGAGACGAGTCTATGCATTCTTTAAGTTTAAGTAGCTTGCAATTCATTTATCTATTCTACATAATGCCTTGTATTTATTATTGCAAATTAATTATTATTCGAAACATGTATTACCGTGTTGAAGGCATAGCATTTATGTATTTCTTAAGGCTAGATATGTTTTAGATTGTATTGGATTGTACTTAAGGTTAATCAGACTTGCAAGTTGTTGACTGGTAGTCATTTAGGCTTGTTGAATTAATTATGTATTAGAAGTTAATTTGACATATAGTTGTTGTCTAACCTGGGAAATTAGACTCGAAGAATTAGATGGGCATGTATGGAATTAATTTATTTTATTTACACGTGTCATTTTAGTTTAATATTGATTAAAGAAGACTTCTGAAATGACGTGAATTTAATGTTAATTAAATTGTATGTAATGATTGATTATAATGCATATTTGCCTAACCGATTCATAGTTGATGCTTTTTCGAGTGGATTGAATGACTGAGGTGATAGGTAGAATGGTCGATTGGATTTTTGTTTATTTTATTTAATTTTAATCAGATGGTAAGTTAGAGACTAATTAAAGGTTGGACTTGCTTAATTTAGAGGGTTAATCTTTTTCAAACATTTGTAATAGTATGCCAATTAAACTAGGTGATTGGTGGGGTCGGGGACGATGTCGTGTGGGTTGGTGTTGCCTCTTGTCTTCGTCCCCTTGTTTCTCATCAACCTTTGTGTGGGGGTAGGTATAGTCTCCCAGTCAACATTTAGTTCCTAGCGCGTTGGATTTTTATTGAGTCTTGGTCACTTTTTGTTTTGAGCTCGGGTTATTGACATGATTCTCATCTAGGGACGACATGGTCCCTGATGAGGGTATCATGGCATGATCTGTGGGTTACTGGTGAATGATATCTTGGTGAGAGTCGGTGCCTACCTTGTGAGTGTGTCAGAGCGTCATATGTTGACTTGGGCACATGTGTTGGTTCGCGCACCTTGAGTTTCTTGTCTTGTTCATCAAGGTCAATGTGTTGGGAGGGGGATGTTGACTCTTAGCTTGTAGGTGTGTCTTTTTGCATTGGGCGGTTAGTCATTACTCCTAGTTTTTTGTGCATGTTTTTCCTGGTTTCCCTTGTGTCATTGTGTGGTGTCGTAGTTTCCTATTGCCTGGGTTGTGTACTTTTGTTCCTCGTCTGTGGTGTGGTAAACTATTTTTGTCATTCCTTATTGTCCCTTAATTCTTAAAAAAAAAAAAAAAATTACTTAGCTTGTGGCCTTAACATTGGGGATGTTACATATGGTATCAGAGGAAGGTTCAACCCGCGACCTGGGATCACTACAAATTTCATTGATATGATTTGATTATGATGTTATTAATTAAGTTGACTTGTATTCATGTAGGCAATCATGGTTAGAGGACGTCATGGAGGTAGACGATGGGTTTCTATGGGAGGAGGTGCGACGCCTCCTGTAGCATCCACGCCTGATGGGTCTAACCCCCAGGGAGGTGAACAATTTTTGATGCACATGTGGTCGAAATGATGAGATATTTTTAGCACATGTCTGAGGCATTGATCAGCTATTTGGACAGAAATGAGGCCAGAGCATCGACACCCCCTGAGGGTCCACCGCACGCTTCGGTCGATACTGGTAGAATTCACCGTGAGCTCGAGAAGGTCAAATTTCTCAAGTTCTTTGGTGCCCCAGACAATGTAGCCGTCAAGGCATGGTTGGAGAATATGGTGATGTGATTTTCACTTCACGATTATACCTCCAACATGAAGATATGCATGGAAGTCTTTCAACTGAAGGGTGGCACTCTTCTATGGTGGAAGATGCTCCTACCACAACTGAACATGGTCTTCAAAGACATTTCATGGGAACTGTTTGAGGAATGGTTTCGAGAGAGGTACCTATCAGAGGAATTCATTGAGCATAATCTCAATGAGTTCAACGCCTTACGATAGGGCGACCGTACGGTGCTCGAGTACAAGGCTTGTTTTATGGAGTTTCTCCCATATGCTCTGCATCTTAACACTGAGAAACTTAAGGTCAACAGGTTCTTGTTCGGCCTTAATGGAAGCATACATGTAAAGGTTAGGATTCTAATGCTTCAAACCTTACATGATGTCGTCTAGAAGGCCCTCATAGCAGAGGAGGAGCTTATCAATGGGGGTTAGAGCAGGACTCCAATGAGACCAACAAGGCAGGTGTCATATGGTGCACAACAAAATTAGACACCAGCCAGACATACGTCGGTATATCATGTTTTCCTGAGGGGATCCACTTTCACTACACCTTGGCGACTGACGCCTCAATAGAGAACACCTTATTGGGGACCACAACATTAGCAGCAACGTTGACTGCATCAACAATAGTTTAGGCCTGTTCAACAGAACAGACCCGGATTCCATGCCTGTGGGCCATCATCTTCTACTTCGGGTACCAGGAGTACTAGACTGAAGAAGGGGTGTTGGACGTTTGGGGAACCACACTACCAGTGAGACTGCCCAGTGGAGAGGACTAGAGAGTCTGGATCAGCTGGACCCACTACCATGGGAGATATGGGAAAGGCCCATTGGATTCATGCAACGGTGAATAATAACCAGGACGAGCACTAGTCGACTCTGCTCAAGACGTCAGGTACCGTTGTTGACTAGACCCTTACTATTCTGATATTTCTCGGTGCTAGCGAGAGTTTCATTTCAGGTCTAGCACTAAAAAGGATTAAGGTAAAGGTAGTTGAACATGATGAGTTTAGCTTCATAGAGATGGCCTTGGGAGCCAAACAGAAGGTTGGATGAAAGGTTATAGGCTGTACCCTTAACTTGGGAGAGTTTTTCACCAGGGCCAACCTGTACATCATGATCTTAGGATCTTATGATGTCGTGATTGGTATGGACTGGTTGGAATCGCATGAGGCAATACTTAACTGTAAGATGAAACAATTGATTTTGGTTGATGACAAGGGATAGAGACTTGTGATTGTACGTCAGAACCAGGGATTTTCCCTGAGTTTCATCTCTTCCTTACATCTATGAAAGAGCATGTGCAAGTGGTGCAAGATTTATGCGATCCTTGCATTAAACTTGAAAGGAGTAGTGGAAGGTCTAGAAAACCTTCCGGTGGTGAGAAAGTTTGCAGAAATATTTCTGAAGGAATTACTCGAGATGCCGCCAAAGACGGAATCGGAGTTTACCATAGACCTAAAACCGGGGATGAAACCGATAGCTGGAATGCCTTATTAGATGTCGACCCCAGATTTACAAGAGTTGATAATGCAACTGAAAGAATTGTTGGACCTGGGACTGATACATCCAAGTGTGTCACCGTGGGATGCGCCTATTATTTTCATACAAAAGAAGGATGGGTCATCGCGGCACTACATTGACTATCGTCAATTGAACAAGGACATGATCAAGAATCAATATCCATTGCCGAGGATTGATGATTTGTTCGATCAGATGAAGGGTGAAATGGTGTTCTCAAAGATCGATTTGCGATCAGGGTATCACCAATTATAGATCAAGGAGGATGATGTCCCTAAGACCACCTTTAAGATGAGGTTTGGACATTATGAGTTTATTGTTTTACCATTTGGACTGACAAACTCCCTAGGGGTATTTATGAGTTTGATGAATGTGGTGTTCCGTGAGTACTTGGACAAGTTCATCCAAGTATTCATTGATGATATTTTAATTTACTCTTGGACAAAATAGGAGAATGACGAGCACTTATGCTTGGTAATACAGTGTTTGCGAGAGCACAAATTGTATGGGAAGTTGTCCAAATGCTCATTTTATTAATCGAAGAGTCACTACTTAGGGCATATAATCTCCGACGAAGTTATCGTCATGGATCCAACCAAGGTTGAGGCTATTATGGAATGGCCTACACCTACAAATGCCACGGAAGTACATAGCTTCATGGGTCTAGAAGGATACCATCAATGGTTCATCGAGGGAATTTCAAAGATAGCAAATCCGATCACAGAATTACAGAAGAAAAACAAGAAGTTTGTTTGGACCAAGAAATGCACGGAAGAATTTCGGAGGCTCAACGAGATGTTGAAAACAACACCAATACTAAAGGTCCCTAACATGGATGCAGACTTCTTGGTATGCATTGATGCATCCAAGGAAGGCTTAGGCCAAGTCTTGATGCAAGACAGACAAGTGATCGCTTATATCTCTAGGAAACTGAGAAGGCATGAGGAGAACTATGCGATGCATGATTTGGAGTTGTTAGCCATCGTATATGCCTTGAAAGTTTGGAGACACTACGTTGTTGGATGAAAATTTGAACTAAATACTGACCACTATGGAACACAACACATCTTTACGCAAAGAGACCTGAACGCATGACAACTTCGTTGGTTGGAATTGCTTAGCGAGTACGACTTCGAGATTACTTACATAAAAGGAACAATGTACCGAGTGGTAGATGCATTGATTCAGAGACCATACATCTTCTCAGTGTTGCCTCTTCATATGAATCTATGTGAAAATATTCTAACTTTATAGTGTGAGGATGACTGGTACAAGGAGGTCGAGGGTTTTATCGGGAAAAACACAATGATGGTACCAAGATTTGAAGGATTAACATTTGACGACGATGGATTACTAAGGTTTAAAAATTGGATTTACGTACCACCAAACGACACATTGAGGAGTTTGATCCTAAATGAGGCTCATAGAGTTGTGTACATGGCTCACCCAGGAGTCACAAAGATGAGGGCCGACCTTTAACCCTTATTCTTTTGGAAGGGAATGAAGGCTAATATAGTCAACTATGTGGCCAAATGTCTAGAATGTTAGCAGGTAAAGGTTGAAAATATACATCCAGCAGGATTACTACAACCACACTCTATTCCGGAATCGAAATGGGAGGTTATTTCGATGGATTTTATTATTGGATTGCCACTGACGGCAATGAGACATGACTCTATTTTCATAGTAGTAGACACTCTGACGAAGAGTGCTCACTTTATTCCTATGCGTACAATGTATCAGGCACTTGACATAGCTAGAATTTTCATCAGTGAGATTGTGAGGCTGCATAATGTATCTAAGAGGATTATATCTGATCGTGGATTGGTGTCTACTGGTCGATTTTGGATGAGTTTCCAAGAGGCCTTGGGAACCCAACTTAACTTCAGTATGACATATCACCTAGAGACTGATGGGAAGATCGAATGAACGAACCAGACCTTGGAGGACATGTTGCACATGTACGTGATGGACCAACAAAAGAATTGGGAGGAATTCTTGCCACTAGTGGAATTTTCTAATAACAACAGTTACCAAAGCACCATTAAGATGGTGCCTTTCGAGTTTCTTTATGGGCGACCATTTCAGACACATTTGAGTTGGTATCAACTTGAGGATAGGATCCTGGTGGTACCAGAAGCAATCCAAGAAATGGAGGAGCAAATGCAAATAATAAGACAAAGGATTAAAGAAGCGCAAGATCAGTAGAAGAGTTATTCCAATGCGTACCGTGTCGACCGTAGTTATGAGGTTGGCAATTGAGTCTTCTTGCGGGTTAAACCACATAAGAGTTCGATCAAGTTTGGAAAGGGAGCTAAACTCTCTCCTAGGTTCATGGGACCTTTCAAGATTGTGGAGTGAAAGGGGCCCGTGGCCTATCGACTAGCCTTGCTTGATTCCTTGAGGCGTATGCACGATGTTTTTCACGTATCTCTTTTGAGACATTATATTAGTGATCCTACACATGTTATTGGCACGATTTATTTGTAGGTGTCAGACGATGGGGCACTCACGAATGACCCAATATGCATCTTGGATCATTGTGTTCGACAACTATGGTGTTAGACAGTATATCAAGTCAAGGTCCAGTGGGAAAATTATAGTCCACACTCGACGACCTGGGAGGACGCATATGATATGCGCTAGCAGTTTCCATTTTTGTTTGATCGATAGACTTATGATATTGTGATACAAATTATTTCGGCACTAATACTGTGAAACTTCAGGACAAAGTTTAGACCAAGAGGGGGTGTATGTAACATCCCTCTCTTGTGCACTGAGCGAACTTATTCTTGAGGACACTTTCTCACAACTGATCCAGATTATTATGCTATTAAAACATTGATTTTGATTATGACGCATTATGGGTTGATGACATGTTGTTTTACTCCATTGACATAGACAAGTTCCATTGATTTGGTTTTACTGAGAGTCCAGGAATTTTGACCTCGAGGATGCAGAGGCATCGATGTAACCCCTTGGACTCCAGATCGAGTCGGGGAGTGAACCATTGGGGTTTGATTGTTTTATATGTGATATTAGTGCATCTAGTTAGATGATATGATTATGGATATATTTCTAACATGATTCGTTGATGATGCAGGATGACAATAGTTTGTTGACTAAACTCACATGTGGATTAGAGGGGTCACGCACGACTACCATATATGTTGAGGGAGAGGTGTGAACAACAACCTACTAGCACTCCCGTCGTGGCTCGAATTGTAGGTTAACGTTTACCTAGTTTGAAAGGACCCACAATGTCATGAGGGAAGATTGCCGTAGTCACTCACGATGATTCTAAGGGGTGTGTAATAAGGCGGGGGCTTTATTCCTTAGAGGCCCTTAGTCTCCCACAAGTTCACCTGGCGGAGTATTGACTCCAGGGGTTATTGATGTCTACCAAGTTAATAAAGAGGCGAGTGGCACAATTGGAGCACGACATGCCTCCTGAAGGGCACGTTGTGCAAGGGAAATAGATGAGGCAAGTGTCACCCTTGAAGCATGTAGTGTGTCCTAAAGGGCATGTCACGCAAGGGAAATAGATGTGGTGAGTGGCACCATTGGAGCACCTAGTGCGTCCTGAAGGGCACATCACATTATTAATGATAAATGAATGAACCTAGATGGCCTTAGGACGAATAATGTGATAAGAAATTATTAAAACAATTTCCCTAATAAAATGTCACCCAACATGAAAATTAATGTCTAGGTCTAAATTATACTGGTGGCAGAATTTTCTATCCTTTTAATATATATATATATAATAAAATAAAATAAAATAAATAATGATGATAATATTCATTAATCTTGTTACATGAAGTGAGTAAGCAATTTAATTGTTTTATAAAAATCTTTTGGGATAAAATAATTGTTTTACTATTCTATGCTAATTAAATATTTATTAAGGGAAAAAGGGTAAGTTTCTGCACGTGCCTTTTTGAGTTTAAATAAGAGGGGGAAAGAGGGAAATCTAAAATAATTAGGAAACTAGGAAAAGAGGGAAACATAAAAAGAAAAGGGAAACTTTAGGAAAAAGATGTCAGTCCAACTCAGTAAGGTATCTACCATTTAATAACTTTATAATTTAAACTGAACTAGCAAATTAATAATGGAAAAAGTCATTAAACATTGTAAAGGAATTTGGGGACACCTAGGAGCGATTCTAGGAGTGACACTAGGTGGGTGAGGGAAATAAGGGTAAATATTTAATTAAAGAAATTAGTTTTTAGAGGAATTAAGGGGATGGGTGACACAAGTACGGGGACAAATTTTTATGAATTAATTTTTTAAACATTAAATAAAATGGGATTTGGGAAAGTAAGGGACTTCGAAACTCTATATAATGAAGGGAGGAGAAGGGTGAAGGATCTCTTCTGTTTGTGTAATGTTGTGCTGTAGAAATATTTACTTGACTAGATTAGCTTGTGGGAGTTGGGATACCTATCTTAGTGAGGAGTGGTAGCTTGGCCTTGCGAGGTGAGCTGGGAGCTAGTTGATTCTATGGTTAGAGTGTGTGGCCCCTTTGCAGCTCAGGGGGCTAAGGGGGAAGAAGAGTACCCCTAGTGTTTCCTGGGAGGTACCAGTGAAGTCTCATCATTCGACAAGTGGGAGTTGCACGGAGCGCGTGAGACATCAACTCAGAGCGGGCGATTGGGCAATGATATGCTTTCTTTATTCTTGCATGGTAGATTGTTAGTATGATTTATACCTTTAGGTCTGCATGTTTAATTTGGTAAGGAAATTGATTGTCTTAGCATTCTAGTTGATGACTGAATTTTTTCCTTAGCCTTTAGCTCGATGTTTGATTGACTCCCTTGGCCTTCGAATTACGACATGTCTTGACTGCCCTTTGGTGTTTTATTTGTGATGATTGTGGTTGTTTTTTCCTTTTGTCCCTAGCTCATCAGTCCTCACCTAATAAGTTGGCCAGGATCCTGATCTATGGTCGTCGTTTCTGTGTTAATAGACCTATGGATCTCAACGCCCTTATTTTCTATGCGTTGTTGATGAGTGAAGGACGTTCTTGTCAGTCGTCTACCTCCGTTGTTTTCCTTGGCTAATTGTTGACTTGTGCCTTCTAGAAAAAGTACCTTTGCATTTGGATTTCTTGCGTCCATGTTGGTTTAACCCTGCAATTTGATTTGGCAAAGTTTTTCTTTAATTTTGGCATGTTTATATCTCATCGTTATCTCGTTTTTACCCCATTTTGATATCTTGATGGATAAATTGTAACCTTGTGTTTTTTTGATGGGATAAATTAGAAATATGCGTTGTATTGTTATCCTAGCAATGCAAAATTGATTTCATAACCATGTCTTATTTTCATAAATGGGTATCCTAGAAATGAAAAACGTTTGATATTCCTGTCTGCAAGCTTTTGCTTGGGATGCGATTAGTTTTTATTTTATTTTAATTCATTGAAAAATGAATGTCGATCCGTGTCTGCATTTTTGGGGGCTATGATTCTTATGCTTTTAATTCTTAAAGAAAAAACACACACACAAAGAAAAACCTTATTTTATCTCTGTTGGCGTAGTTTTGGGTGCCCCTGTCTGTGTTTTTGGGGTACCCCAGGCAAAGGAAGGATGAATCCCTTCGCTGGTTTTGATTGAATGGTGCATTGATGGATTTAACCTTTTTCCCCCTTCGTTCATCATGTGTACTATTTAATTAAGTTTCGTCTGCAATTTTTTTTTTTTCTTTCTTTTTTTAACCACAAATTTGCATGTGGACTGGTATCTGCATCTTAATGTTGATTGCCCATGAAATGTTTACCAATTAAATGTGACAGTATTGTTGTTTTTAACCACGAATTTGCAGGTGGACTGGTCTCTGCATCTTCCTGTTGAATGCCCACGGTTTTTGACATTTAATTGTGACTGATATTTGTTGTAGTTTACCATGAAATTGATGTTAAAATGATTGACAGAAATTGTTGTTACACGCCCCCGAATTTTGCTGTTAAAATTGATGATTATGTCACTGCCTTAATGGACCACAATTTGCCCTTGAAAGTGTGACTAAATTTGCATTAATTACACACATTTTTTCCCTTAGAAAGTTGACTGAATCGTTGTTTTAAATGCCCATGTTTTTCCTTTTAAATGTGACTAAGTTGATGTAAATAACCATAGATTGCCCAATCTCTCACTTAGCCATTTATGTATTGATGTGTATCCCCAATCGCGTGTTTAGTTGTTTATTTATTGATGTGTAATCCTTGTAGATACTGCTATGCGTTTTTAGTTGAATGCATTATAGTTATTTTTCTTTCCATTTATAAATTTAACCATTATTCCTGCATTGAATGCCTGGTATTTATGATGGAATTTTTTTTATCACTACAGTCATTATTCCAGCCTTGAATGAGGTGAGTCTATGCATTATTTAAGGTTAAGTAGCTTGCAATTTGTTTATCTATTTTGTGTAATGCCTTGTATTTATTATTGAAAATTAATTGTTATTCAAAACATGTATTGTTGCATTGAAGGCATAGAATTTATGTATTCCTTAAGGCTAGATATGTTTTAGATTGTATTAAATTTTACTTAAGGTTAATCAGACTCACAAGTTGTTGACTAGTAGTCATTTAGTCTTGCTGAATTAACTATGTATTAAAAGTTAATTTGACATATGGTTGTTGTCTAACCTGGGAAATTAGACTCGAAGAATTAGATGGGTGTGTATGGACTTAATTTATTTAATTTAGACTTTTCATTTTAGTTTACTATTGATTAAAGAAGACTGTCGAAATGACATGAATTTAATGTTAATTAAATTGTATTTAATGAATGATTATAATGAAGATTTTCCTAATTGATTCATACTTGATGCTTTTTCGATTGAATTGAATGACTAAGGTGTTAGGTAGAATGACCGATTAGATTTTTGTTTATTTTATTTAATGTTAATCAGAGGGTAAGTTAGAGACTAATTAAAGGTTGGACTTACTTAATTTAGAGGGTTAATCTTTGTCAAACACTTGTAACAGTAGACCAGTTAGACTAGGTGATTTGTGGGGTCAGGGATGACTTCGTTTGGGCTGGCGTAACCTCTTGTCTTCATACCCTTGTGTCTCATCAACATTTGTGTGGGGGTAGGTATAGTCTCCCAGTTAGCATTTGGTTCCTAGCACATCGGAGTTTTCTTGAGTCTTGGTCCCTTTTTGTTTTGATCCAGTGTTATTGATGTGCCTCTCATATAGGGATGACATGATCCCTGATGATGGGATGATGGCGCACTTTATGGGTTATGGGTGAATGATATCTTAGTCAGAGTTGGTTCCTACCTTGTGAGTGTGGTGGAGCGATGTATGTTGACTTGGGTGCATGCATTGGTTTGTAGGCTTTGAGGTTGTTGTCTTGTTAATTAAGGTCAACGTGTTGGGAGTGGGATGTTGACTCTTAGCTTGTAGGCATGTCTTGTTGCATCGGGCGATTAGTCGTTACTCCTAGTTTTCTGTGCATGTTTTCCCTGGTTGACCTTGTGTCAGTGCGTGGTGTCATAGTTACTTGTTTCCTAGGTTGCATACTTTTTTTCATCGTCTGTGGTGTGGTCGAAATATTGTTTTCGTGCCTTCTTTCCCCTTAATTCTTAAAAACAAAAAAAATAAAATTGCTTAGCCTATGGCCTTAATGATAGGGATGTTACAGCTTTAGAATTTTTCCATATTTTTTTTCTTTTTATTTTGAGCTAGCTCCCATTTTATTATCCTTTTCATAAATCATATATGAATTAGTAACCAATGTCATAACATAACATAGCATAGCAACTATAACAATATAATTATCATAACCATAGAACTTCCCTGTATCACAAGTAACATCAACAACATTTAGCTATAATGGATCAACCACTCTGAATTTATCATATCAAATGAGACCAATAATTCATCATCAAAAGTATAGGACTATGTAGAAAACATCATAACAACAACAACATATGAGCATGACATGTCTATTTTTGTGACACTAGTCTACAAGGGGGTCCCACCTACTAGTATTATATTATTATCATAATTAAATAATAGCGCTTAGCAATCCTTTGTGGGAGGAATTCATCGTTGTGATTTTTATCGTCAACAAACTAGGGAATCTTAGGGAAATCTATTTCCAAAAGGTTAAGAACTAAGAATGTCTAGTTTTGTAGACCAATAACATCAGATCAAGAAGATATACATCAAAATGATTATGAAACAAGGGGA
This sequence comes from Picea engelmannii, assembly GCA_009831015.1. Classification (NCBI taxonomy): domain Eukaryota; kingdom Viridiplantae; phylum Streptophyta; class Pinopsida; order Pinales; family Pinaceae; genus Picea; species Picea engelmannii. The sequence goes on along the minus strand of ML803448.1, from coordinate 36,349 downwards.
AGTGATCAGATTTAATGGAAAAATGACTGTGAATTTGGGAATAACTCATGTAAATTTTTAACAATGAGGGGGTTTATCTATGTAAGCATAATCATTCGATTAATCATAGTAAACTTTTCTTGACTTCAAGGAGAATTTTTTTTTGATATGCTCTTTTGAATATTGAATTGGATGGAAGAAAAGGAAAGGAGAAGAGGGATAAAACCAACTCTCTTATAAAACAACAGTTGAAGAAGATAACAATTTCAATTATGCTTTCAAGGGGAACATCATGACAATTGTGTAACCTGATTGTTATTGATTAACAATACTTTGCATAATAGTGTCATTGTAGAAAAACTGATCCAAAATTTAATTTTGACAAGAAATGAATTAAAAAATAAACAAAATAGCAAGAAATGAAATAACATAAATGAAACAACATAAATGTAAAATCGAAGCAAACAAAACAAACTATAATACATAAAGCATTCCATAAAGCATTAAAAGAAATTATTTGGTTCAATGTAGTGTTTTAAGTGGGAACCGTTAGTGCTATAGGAAAAAAATCGCTCTTGTAAGTCCTTTAGGATGTAAGAGTTTGTGCCCAGGACAAAAGCGATCTTAAAATGACCCAGCCATAATTTTTGGAAATTTGAATGTCTTCCTCTATCATCATGAGCTCAATCCGACAACAATACCTTCTCAGTAAACTTAAATTTGATAGCCTTGACACTTTTTTTGAAATATCTTTTAACAATATGTTTTCTTCTCTTTATATTATCCAAGGAAAACACCCTTTTCTCCTCTAAATCCAAAAGTGCATTCATTCTTTAAGAAACATCAAAATAATTTAATTCTTCAACCTATAGAATTAACCTTAGGGAGTAAAGTTCCATCTCAGTAGGAAGAATGGCTTCTTGAACACAAACAAGCTAGAAACGACTGCAACCAGTGCTCACCTTGGGGGTAGTACGCTATTCCCAAAGGTCGCAAGTGAGGAGAGTGTGCCATTGATGAGGATTATCTTCAATGAGCCTATTGATAATTCTAACCATATTCTTGTTGGTGGACTCAGCATGCCCATTACCTTGGGGATAATAAGCTGATGAGATGAACGTTTAACCCCCAATTTAGCTAAAAACTAGGCCAACTTAGAAGAAATAAAGGTGGGACCATTGTCTCTAATAATTTTCAAAGGAAAACAAAATATGGAAAAAGTATTAGTTTCAAGAAAAGAAATCACCTTCTCATCTTGTGAATGCTTAAGAGGGACAACTTCAGTCTATTTTGTAAAATAGTTCGTCTTTGTTAAGATAAAAACTTTCCCTACTGAAGATGGAGGATAGGACCAATAAAGTCCAAATCCCATTTTGAAAAAGGAAAGTCAGGGAGGATAGGTTGTAAAGGAATAGTAGAAATATGTTATTTCCCAGTAAGATTCTGGCACTTGTCACAAGATCTTTAAAAATTATAAGAATCAAGAAAGATTGAAGGCCAATAGTACACTTCCCTGATAATCTTAAAAGTGGTAGTTTTAGTAGAAAAGTGACCTCCTACATGAATAAAAGAATTTGAAGATCCATGAGTCTATTGCAACAATTTTTGCTCATCCTCATTATTCACACAATGAAATAACATACCATTAGTAGATCTTCTAAACAAGAATTCTCCTATAATGGTGTATCTAACAGATTCGAGGCAGATCCTTCTCATTTGATGAGTATCTAAGTTATCTGGACATCTTTTATTTTGCAATTAATACACTAGATATTTATACCAAGGATGTTTACAAACATGAAAATATTTAAACTCATCATCTGAAAATATTTGACTCATGTAAGCCAAAATGTTTTCATTACTTTCATCATCATATTGCAGGAGGATATAATAAATTGCTTCCTATGTGGCATTAGTATATATCATCTTTCTCAAAATTTGGCTTCGCCAAAACCGGTGCAGAACTGATTTCCTTCTTGATTCCTACGAAATTATTTTTGACATCATTTGTCCAAGAAAAAGGAATGATATTTCTTAAGAATATTTTGAATAGGCTTGACCATTACAAAAAAATCAGGAAAAAACCTACATACAAAGTTAATAACACCCATAAAGGCTTGAACCTCCTTCTTGGAAGTAGGAGCATGAAGATTTAGTATAGCAACAATCCTTTTGGGATTTGTACTTATTCCTGAATCAGATACAATGTGTCCAAGGAGCTTTCCCTTGGTAACATCGAAAATAGACTTAGAAGGATTTAAAGAAATGCCAAATTTCCTACATCGCATGAGAATCTTTCTAATATGACCGAAATGATCTGATCGGTTTTTAGAATACACACTTAAGTCATCAAGATAAATATGAATAATTTTACCAATCAAATCGTCAAAATATATTTTCATATCTCTTTGAAAAGTGGCACCTTCATTAGATAATCTAAAATGCATACATTCATAAGAGAAAGTTCCCCAACGAGCAATAAAAGTGTTTTTATATTTGTATGTCCTTTTCACCTTGATTTGATTGTAACTAAAACAATTGTCAGGTAAGGACATCATATGTGACCCTGCAACTTGTTGCAAAATCATTTCCATATTAGGAAGAGGAAATTGGTCTTTAACACTAGCCCTATTCAATATGATAATATCAACGGATAGTCTAATCTGAATTGTTGCTTTCCGAACGGGAACCAATATAGAAACCCACTCAAAATACTTAACAGGAAAAATTATTCCAACCTTTAAGATTTTTTCCATCTCCTTATGAATAGTTGCTTCTAGTGCAGGGTTAATGGGTCTTTGTCTTTTCCTAACTGGTTTTATGCCTTCCTTGATATGAATGGAATGATGTATAATAGTTTGATCAAAACCACGAATATCCTCATAAGACCAAGAAAAAACATCTTGAAATTCACCAAGCAACTTAGTGAATTTCATTTTTTCTTCATCAGAACATTGGGCACCTATTTTAACATTCTTTAGACACTTGGGTGTTCCAATGTTCAAGAAAATGGTTTCACCCACTTTCCTTTTCGACTCCTCCTATTTTTCTTTTTCTTTGTTGACTACATTACTCGATGAAAATGAACCTTCTAAAAGAGTCAAGCACTTAGGAATTTTGTTATCTTCCATGGATATAATTTCCTTAGACTTATAAGGTTCATTTTGGATGAAAGCATAGATGCTCTCATAACTAGGGAAGACATTCCATGACTCTACATCGTCATGGATATTCAGACGATACAAATATTGAAAGGTACAATCATGTCTTTTTGGCATAATTTGTTGAGTAGGAGAGGCTGCAAAAACAACTAACATGCCAACCATTGAATTCAATTCCCTTTTAACATGAGTGATGTTGAAATATAAAATGTTCGAGATAAGTGCCCAAACAATTTGGGTGTAACATTTCATTAACTTGTTTCTAGGAGAATATATCTTACGTATGATGTTTACAACAAGTTTGGAATCCCCCAAAATTGTAAGGTGACGATAACCTATATTATAGGAATTTTCAATGCCTAGTAGTAACGCTTCAAATTCAGTGACATTTTTTGTGCAAGAAAACTCTAACCTATAGGAAAAGTTATGAGTTTTACCCACATGATAGTACACGATAATACCAACTGTGTTTCCTTCATTAGATCATGAACCATCAAAGTGCATATGCCACATCCTATCCTCTATGTCGATTTGTTCCAAGGTAGTGTTGTCCTCATTTGAAAATATGGAGTACACTCCTAAGTCCTCCTCGATATAATTCATGTTAGGTTGTGGGATGCTTTCTATATAAGGTGAAATTCTCCCTCCCTTAGTACTATGATGTTTTTACCATTCCGAGGAACAAATAATTGTGTCCCATCGAGTGAGAGATATCCACCCGTCAAAGATTTCCAATCTCTTCCTAAAATGATTGAGTAATTACGCATTGGCATATCAATTACTTGAATATTAAGGGTTGTCCTTATTTCAGGATGCACGCACAAAACTAAGGTCACGTCCTTGATTTCACCTATGGTTGTTTTT
>ML803448.1:19329-32295 GCA_009831015.1 Picea engelmannii | reverse complement strand
TATATATATATATATATAATAAAATAAAATAAAATAAATAAACTATATATTTATAAAAGTAAAAATAAAATAAATAATGATGATAATATTCATTAATCTTGTGACATGAAGTGAGTAAGCAATTTAATTGTTTTATAAAAATCTTTTGGGATAAAATTTAAAAAAAGGGAAATAATTGTTTTACTATTCTATGCTAATTAAATATTTATTAAGGGAAAAAGGGTAAGTTTCTGCACGTGCCTTTTTGAGTTTAAATAAGAGGGGGAAAAAGGGAAATCTAAAATAATTAGGAAACTAGGAAAAGAGGGAAACATAAAAAGAAAAGGGAAACTCTAGGAAAAAGATGTCAGTCCAACTTAGTAAGGTATCTACCATTTAATAACTTTATAATTTAAACTGAACTAGCAAATTAATAATGGAAAAAGTCATTAAACATTGTAAAGGAATTTGGGGACACCTAGGAGTGATTCTAGGAGTGACACTAGGTGGGTGAGGGAAATAAGGGTAAATATTTAATTAAAGAAATTAGTTTTTAGAGGAATGAAGGGGATGGGTGACACAAGTACGGGGACGAATTTTTATGAATTAATTTTTTAAACATTAAATAAAATGGAATTTGGGAAAGTAAGGGACTTCGAAACTCTATATAATGAAGGGAGGAGAAGGATGAAGGATCTCTTCTGTTTGTGTAATGTTGTGCTGTAGAAATATTTACTTGACTAGATTAGCTTGTGGGAGTTGGGATACCTATCTTAGTGAGGAGTGGTAGCTTGGCCTTGCGAGGTGAGCTAGGAGCTAGTTGATTCTATGGTTAGTGTGTGTGGCCCCTTTGCAGCTCAGGGGGCTAAGGGGGGAGAAGAGTACCCCTAGCGTTTTCTGGGAGGTACCAGTGAAGTCTCATCATTCGACAAGTGGGAGTTGCACGGAGCGCGCGAGACATCAACTCAGAGCGGGCGATTGGGCAATGATATGCTTTCTTTATTCTTGCATGGTAGATTGTTAGTATGATTTATACCTTTAGGTCTGCATGTTTAATTTGGTAAGGAAATTGATTGTCTTAGCATTCTAGTTGATAACTGAATTTTTTCCTTAGCCTTTAGCTCGATGTTTGATTGACTCCCTTGGCCTTCGAATTACGACATGTCTTGACTGCCCTTTGGTGTTTTATTTGTGATGATTGTGGTTGTTTTTACCTTTTGTCCCTAGCTCATCAGTCCTCACCTAAGAAGTTGGCCAGGATCCTGATCTATGGTCATCATTTATGTGTTAATAGACCTATGGATCTCAACGCCCTTCTTTTCTATGTGTTGTTGATGAGTGAAGGACATTCTTGTCAGTCGTCTACCTCCGTTGTTTTCCTTGGCTAATTGTTGACTTGTGCCTTCTAGCGAAAGTACCTTTGCATTTGAATTTCTTGTGTCCATGTTGGTTTAACCCTGCAATTTGATTTGGCAAAGTTTTTCTTTAATTTTGGCATGTTTATATCTCATCGTTATCTCGTTTTTACCCCATTTTTATATCTTGATGGATAAATTTTAACCTTGTGTTTTTTTGATGGGATAAATTAGAAATATGCGTTGTATTGTTATCCTAGCAATGCAAAATTGATTTCATAACCCTGTCTTATTTTCATAAATGGGTATCCTGGAAATGAAAAACGTTTGATATTCCTGTCTGCAAGCTTTTTCTTGGGATGCGATTAGTTTTTTTTTATTTTAATTCATTGAAAAATGAATGTCGATCCTTGTCTGCGTTTTTGGGGGCTGTGATTCTTATGCTTTTAATTCTTAAAGAAAAAACACACACACAAAGAAAAACCTTATTTTATCTCTGTTGGCGTAGTTTTGGGTGCCCCTGTCTGTGTTTTTGGGGTACCCCAGGCAAAGGAAGGATGAATCCCTTTGCTGGTTTTGATTGAATGGTGCATTGATGGATTTAACCTTTTTCCCCCTCCATTCATCATGTGTACTATTTGATTAAGTTTGGTCTGCGATTTTTTTCTTTCTTTCTTTTTTTAACCACAAATTTGCATGTGGACTGGTATATGCATCTTCCTGTTGATTGCCCATGAAATGTTTACCAATTAAATGTGACAGTATTGTTGTTTTTAACCACGAATTTGTAGGTGGACTGGTCTCTGCATCTTCCTGTTGAATGCCCACGGTTTTTGACATTTAATTGTGACTGATATTTGTTGTAGTTTACCATGAAATTGATGTTAAAATGATTGACAGAAATTGTTGTTACACGCCCCCGAATTTTGTTGTTAAAATTGATGATTATGTCACTGCCTTAATGGACCACAATTTTCCCTTGAAAGTGTGACTAAATTTGCATTAATTACGCACGTTTTTTCCCTTAGAAAGTTGACTGAATCATTGTTTTAAATGCCCATGTTTTTCCTTTTAAATGTGACTAAGTTGATGTAAATAACCATAGATTGCCCAATCTCTCACTTAGCCATTTATTTATTGATTCGTATCCCCAATCGCGTGTTTAGTTGTTTATTTATTGATGTGTAATCCTTGTAGATATTGCTATGCGTTTTTAGTTGAATGCATTATAGTTATTGTTCTTTCCATTTATAAATTTAACCATTATTCCTGCATTGAATGCCTGGTATTTATGATGGAATTTTTTTTATCACTACAGTCATTATTCCAGCCTTGAATGAGGTGAGTCTATGCATTATTTAAGGTTAAGTAGCTTGCAATTTGTTTATCTATTTTGTGTAATGCCTTGTATTTATTATTGAAAATTAATTGTTATTCAAAACATGTATTGTTGCATTGAAGGCATAGAATTTATGTATTCCTTAAGGCTAGATATGTTTTAGATTGTATTAAATTTTACTTAAGGTTAATCAGACTCACAAGTTGTTGACTAGTAGTCATTTAGTCTTGCTGAATTAACTATGTATTAAAAGTTAATTTGACATATGGTTGTTGTCTAACCTGGGAAATTAGACTCGAAGAATTAGATGGGTGTGTATGGACTTAATTTATTTAATTTAGACTTTTCATTTTAGTTTACTATTGATTAAAGAAGACTGTCGAAATGACATGAATTTAATGTTAATTAAATTGTATTTAATGAATGATTATAATGAAGATTTTCCTAATTGATTCATACTTGATGCTTTTTCGATTGAATTGAATGACTAAGGTGTTAGGTAGAATGACCGATTAGATTTTTGTTTATTTTATTTAATGTTAATCAGAGGGTAAGTTAGAGACTAATTAAAGGTTGGACTTACTTAATTTAGAGGGTTAATCTTTGTCAAACACTTGTAACAGTAGACCAGTTAGACTAGGTGATTTGTGGGGTCAGGGATGACTTCGTTTGGGCTGGCGTAACCTCTTGTCTTCATACCCTTGTGTCTCATCAACATTTGTGTGGGGGTAGGTATAGTCTCCCAGTTAGCATTTGGTTCCTAGCACATCGGAGTTTTCTTGAGTCTTGGTCCCTTTTTGTTTTGATCCAGTGTTATTGATGTGCCTCTCATATAGGGATGACATGATCCCTGATGATGGGATGATGGCGCACTTTATGGGTTATGGGTGAATGATATCTTAGTCAGAGTTGGTTCCTACCTTGTGAGTGTGGTGGAGCGATGTATGTTGACTTGGGTGCATGCATTGGTTTGTAGGCTTTGAGGTTGTTGTCTTGTTAATTAAGGTCAACGTGTTGGGAGTGGGATGTTGACTCTTAGCTTGTAGGCATGTCTTGTTGCATCGGGCGATTAGTCGTTACTCCTAGTTTTCTGTGCATGTTTTCCCTGGTTGACCTTGTGTCAGTGCGTGGTGTCATAGTTACTTGTTTCCTAGGTTGCATACTTTTTTTCATCGTCTGTGGTGTGGTCGAAATATTGTTTTCGTGCCTTCTTTCCCCTTAATTCTTAAAAACAAAAAAAATAAAATTGCTTAGCCTATGGCCTTAATGATAGGGATGTTACAGCTTTAGAATTTTTCCATATTTTTTTTCTTTTTATTTTGAGCTAGCTCCCATTTTATTATCCTTTTCATAAATCATATATGAATTAGTAACCAATGTCATAACATAACATAGCATAGCAACTATAACAATATAATTATCATAACCATAGAACTTCCCTGTATCACAAGTAACATCAACAACATTTAGCTATAATGGATCAACCACTCTGAATTTATCATATCAAATGAGACCAATAATTCATCATCAAAAGTATAGGACTATGTAGAAAACATCATAACAACAACAACATATGAGCATGACATGTCTATTTTTGTGACACTAGTCTACAAGGGGGTCCCACCTACTAGTATTATATTATTATCATAATTAAATAATAGCGCTTAGCAATCCTTTGTGGGAGGAATTCATCGTTGTGATTTTTATCGTCAACAAACTAGGGAATCTTAGGGAAATCTATTTCCAAAAGGTTAAGAACTAAGAATGTCTAGTTTTGTAGACCAATAACATCAGATCAAGAAGATATACATCAAAATGATTATGAAACAAGGGGAAGTGATCAGATTTAATGGAAAAATGACTGTGAATTTGGGAATAACTCATGTAAATTTTTAACAATGAGGGGGTTTATCTATGTAAGCATAATCATTCGATTAATCATAGTAAACTTTTCTTGACTTCAAGGAGAATTTTTTTTTGATATGCTCTTTTGAATATTGAATTGGATGGAAGAAAAGGAAAGGAGAAGAGGGATAAAACCAACTCTCTTATAAAACAACAGTTGAAGAAGATAACAATTTCAATTATGCTTTCAAGGGGAACATCATGACAATTGTGTAACCTGATTGTTATTGATTAACAATACTTTGCATAATAGTGTCATTGTAGAAAAACTGATCCAAAATTTAATTTTGACAAGAAATGAATTAAAAAATAAACAAAATAGCAAGAAATGAAATAACATAAATGAAACAACATAAATGTAAAATCGAAGCAAACAAAACAAACTATAATACATAAAGCATTCCATAAAGCATTAAAAGAAATTATTTGGTTCAATGTAGTGTTTTAAGTGGGAACCGTTAGTGCTATAGGAAAAAAATCGCTCTTGTAAGTCCTTTAGGATGTAAGAGTTTGTGCCCAGGACAAAAGCGATCTTAAAATGACCCAGCCATAATTTTTGGAAATTTGAATGTCTTCCTCTATCATCATGAGCTCAATCCGACAACAATACCTTCTCAGTAAACTTAAATTTGATAGCCTTGACACTTTTTTTGAAATATCTTTTAACAATATGTTTTCTTCTCTTTATATTATCCAAGGAAAACACCCTTTTCTCCTCTAAATCCAAAAGTGCATTCATTCTTTAAGAAACATCAAAATAATTTAATTCTTCAACCTATAGAATTAACCTTAGGGAGTAAAGTTCCATCTCAGTAGGAAGAATGGCTTCTTGAACACAAACAAGCTAGAAACGACTGCAACCAGTGCTCACCTTGGGGGTAGTACGCTATTCCCAAAGGTCGCAAGTGAGGAGAGTGTGCCATTGATGAGGATTATCTTCAATGAGCCTATTGATAATTCTAACCATATTCTTGTTGGTGGACTCAGCATGCCCATTACCTTGGGGATAATAAGCTGATGAGATGAACGTTTAACCCCCAATTTAGCTAAAAACTAGGCCAACTTAGAAGAAATAAAGGTGGGACCATTGTCTCTAATAATTTTCAAAGGAAAACAAAATATGGAAAAAGTATTAGTTTCAAGAAAAGAAATCACCTTCTCATCTTGTGAATGCTTAAGAGGGACAACTTCAGTCTATTTTGTAAAATAGTTCGTCTTTGTTAAGATAAAAACTTTCCCTACTGAAGATGGAGGATAGGACCAATAAAGTCCAAATCCCATTTTGAAAAAGGAAAGTCAGGGAGGATAGGTTGTAAAGGAATAGTAGAAATATGTTATTTCCCAGTAAGATTCTGGCACTTGTCACAAGATCTTTAAAAATTATAAGAATCAAGAAAGATTGAAGGCCAATAGTACACTTCCCTGATAATCTTAAAAGTGGTAGTTTTAGTAGAAAAGTGACCTCCTACATGAATAAAAGAATTTGAAGATCCATGAGTCTATTGCAACAATTTTTGCTCATCCTCATTATTCACACAATGAAATAACATACCATTAGTAGATCTTCTAAACAAGAATTCTCCTATAATGGTGTATCTAACAGATTCGAGGCAGATCCTTCTCATTTGATGAGTATCTAAGTTATCTGGACATCTTTTATTTTGCAATTAATACACTAGATATTTATACCAAGGATGTTTACAAACATGAAAATATTTAAACTCATCATCTGAAAATATTTGACTCATGTAAGCCAAAATGTTTTCATTACTTTCATCATCATATTGCAGGAGGATATAATAAATTGCTTCCTATGTGGCATTAGTATATATCATCTTTCTCAAAATTTGGCTTCGCCAAAACCGGTGCAGAACTGATTTCCTTCTTGATTCCTACGAAATTATTTTTGACATCATTTGTCCAAGAAAAAGGAATGATATTTCTTAAGAATATTTTGAATAGGCTTGACCATTACAAAAAAATCAGGAAAAAACCTACATACAAAGTTAATAACACCCATAAAGGCTTGAACCTCCTTCTTGGAAGTAGGAGCATGAAGATTTAGTATAGCAACAATCCTTTTGGGATTTGTACTTATTCCTGAATCAGATACAATGTGTCCAAGGAGCTTTCCCTTGGTAACATCGAAAATAGACTTAGAAGGATTTAAAGAAATGCCAAATTTCCTACATCGCATGAGAATCTTTCTAATATGACCGAAATGATCTGATCGGTTTTTAGAATACACACTTAAGTCATCAAGATAAATATGAATAATTTTACCAATCAAATCGTCAAAATATATTTTCATATCTCTTTGAAAAGTGGCACCTTCATTAGATAATCTAAAATGCATACATTCATAAGAGAAAGTTCCCCAACGAGCAATAAAAGTGTTTTTATATTTGTATGTCCTTTTCACCTTGATTTGATTGTAACTAAAACAATTGTCAGGTAAGGACATCATATGTGACCCTGCAACTTGTTGCAAAATCATTTCCATATTAGGAAGAGGAAATTGGTCTTTAACACTAGCCCTATTCAATATGATAATATCAACGGATAGTCTAATCTGAATTGTTGCTTTCCGAACGGGAACCAATATAGAAACCCACTCAAAATACTTAACAGGAAAAATTATTCCAACCTTTAAGATTTTTTCCATCTCCTTATGAATAGTTGCTTCTAGTGCAGGGTTAATGGGTCTTTGTCTTTTCCTAACTGGTTTTATGCCTTCCTTGATATGAATGGAATGATGTATAATAGTTTGATCAAAACCACGAATATCCTCATAAGACCAAGAAAAAACATCTTGAAATTCACCAAGCAACTTAGTGAATTTCATTTTTTCTTCATCAGAACATTGGGCACCTATTTTAACATTCTTTAGACACTTGGGTGTTCCAATGTTCAAGAAAATGGTTTCACCCACTTTCCTTTTCGACTCCTCCTATTTTTCTTTTTCTTTGTTGACTACATTACTCGATGAAAATGAACCTTCTAAAAGAGTCAAGCACTTAGGAATTTTGTTATCTTCCATGGATATAATTTCCTTAGACTTATAAGGTTCATTTTGGATGAAAGCATAGATGCTCTCATAACTAGGGAAGACATTCCATGACTCTACATCGTCATGGATATTCAGACGATACAAATATTGAAAGGTACAATCATGTCTTTTTGGCATAATTTGTTGAGTAGGAGAGGCTGCAAAAACAACTAACATGCCAACCATTGAATTCAATTCCCTTTTAACATGAGTGATGTTGAAATATAAAATGTTCGAGATAAGTGCCCAAACAATTTGGGTGTAACATTTCATTAACTTGTTTCTAGGAGAATATATCTTACGTATGATGTTTACAACAAGTTTGGAATCCCCCAAAATTGTAAGGTGACGATAACCTATATTATAGGAATTTTCAATGCCTAGTAGTAACGCTTCAAATTCAGTGACATTTTTTGTGCAAGAAAACTCTAACCTATAGGAAAAGTTATGAGTTTTACCCACATGATAGTACACGATAATACCAACTGTGTTTCCTTCATTAGATCATGAACCATCAAAGTGCATATGCCACATCCTATCCTCTATGTCGATTTGTTCCAAGGTAGTGTTGTCCTCATTTGAAAATATGGAGTACACTCCTAAGTCCTCCTCGATATAATTCATGTTAGGTTGTGGGATGCTTTCTATATAAGGTGAAATTCTCCCTCCCTTAGTACTATGATGTTTTTACCATTCCGAGGAACAAATAATTGTGTCCCATCGAGTGAGAGATATCCACCCGTCAAAGATTTCCAATCTCTTCCTAAAATGATTGAGTAATTACGCATTGGCATATCAATTACTTGAATATTAAGGGTTGTCCTTATTTCAGGATGCACGCACAAAACTAAGGTCACGTCCTTGATTTCACCTATGGTTGTTTTTGGTAAACTATTATAAGAGAGAATTATTCTGGCATTTTCATTTGTACAAGACAATCTTATCTCTTCCATAATAATCTTTGACATTACACATGGGCCTGAACCACCATCAATGAGACAAAAATGGGCAATTTTGTCCATAAACTTTACTAAAATAAAAAACGATGGGTTTTTTACATTTTGCCTAAAGTTATGTACACCTACTTTATCTACAGTTGAATCCTCTTCATCTACTTCTTCAAAGAGGTTGGATACAATGGAAGATTTTCCTTCCATAAGAAAATTTAGATGCTTTTGTTGCTCAGGGATGACAACCATGTCCAAGAGGGTAGCATCATCTTTAATATTTTCCAATTGATTGAGAATGTTTTATTTGGAAGAGGGAAGAGGGGAGGTAGTTCCTTGACTATCAAGAGCTTTAGAAACCTGAACAGTAGCATCTACTGAAGATGATATTGGGCTAGAAGAAGTGCAAGGAGGATCATATTTATCTTTTGGATCATAGGATTTATTCCTAGTATTTATGATCATAACATCCTCTGGCTCTACAAAGCTAGGACAATAATAACAGTTTTAAGTCTTTTACCAAATATTTTATCTCTGGCACTCTTCTTTACTTCACCCGTAATTTCCTCATGGTGTTCCTCGCAAAAGTTACACCAACTCCAAGGCATGACATATTTAGGTTGAAAGTTATTTTCATTAAGGTTCTGAAAGGGTGGTGAAGAAGAAGATGAGGCCCCAGGGGTAAGAGAGGGGACATTTCCTTTCCGCTCATACACTATCATTTGATTATTCATGTCTTGTACAAGCTATAAGAGGGCATACATATCCTCCTGTTTAACTGAGTCTCCTTTAGGAAGACTTGTTCTTTCGAGTTGTTCTTCATAATCTAAACAAGTATGCAGAGCAGAAACAAGGTTATCATTGGCCTTTTCTTCAAGCCTATGATGACAGGGGAAAGGTAAAGAATTATAATAAAACATGAAAATGGATTGGTTTTGAGGGAGAATGAGTTCAGGAATTTGGTTATATAATTTAGTGAAATGCAAGTTGAAATACTTGATTATTTCACCATCCTTATGAGCAATGTTATCTTATTCCCACAACTACTTCGCTAGGCTCTTAGACTTCCCATAGGTAAACTTGAACAAATACACTAAATCCTCCCAAGTGGAAATAATCTTAGGAGGAAGGTCAAAGAAATTGGCTACAGCCTTCCCTTCAAGGGAATTAACAAATAAGCGCATACAAGTTGTAGGGTCCTATCTAACAGAACCTAAAATTTCATAAATTTAAACATAAAATTTCTATCATAATTTCTTTATGGTTCTATATTCAGCAAAATAACAGTTCATGGTTAAGCAAAATTCAAAATGAGAAACATGATATAAATAACATATTGAATAACATACACAACATAGTAAAATAATGAACCATCATAATGATAGTGAACATGCCATAATAATGAACACAAACACCTCTCAAGTGATGTTGTTTCCCTAACTTTGTCTGTCCAAGATGAATTTGAAACTCTGCCCAAGCTGCTCTGCCCAAACTCTGCCCAAAACTGAATCTTTTCCTCCTAGCCAGCTAGGAAAAGAGCCTCTCCAGCTCCCTAGCTCCAGGATTCTGTAAGGATTCCTTGCCCCCAAGCCCAAAACTCCTAGCAACAGGTGTCCCCTATCTCAGTCCACCAAAATCCAACCAGTTCCTCAAGCAAAAACCAGAACCATCCTCCAACAAGATACTCCATCCCTAAACCAACAATTCAGTCCTCTCCTCTCTCAAAATGATGCTCACTCCCCAAAAATCAAAAGTCACCTCCTGAATGTTTTTTCCTCCTCTTATCCTCCCTCCCCCTTCTCTCATTCCCACCTTCTCCCTTTCATTAAGAATCACCCACATTATCCCTCCATTCAATGCCAACCACCTTATCCCCTTCTCTTTAATGGTTCCATCATTCGATACAAAATAATAATTAATAATTTATTAAACTAGATTTTATTAAACAGATATTTAATCATTAAATTCATTAATTAGTTAAGAAAACCAATTCACATTCAACAAATATTTAACCAGGACAATTAATTAAACTAATATACATTAAAAAATTAATTAAACCATGACAATTGATTAATACTTAGGGTTGTTACATACACCCACCCTTCAGGAAACTTCATCTTGAAGTTAAGGAATTTTATGATACAAGGGAAAAGACACATGGTTCACACATTCATATCAAATAACCGACATTATTAGTAAGTAAGCCAAGAAAACTCATACATACTAGTGTACATGTACGAGAAATGCATGTGTAGCTACTACATACAACTCTCGTGCATGTACTGATAACAATAACTATCACCCTTATAGTAATTTATGTCTGGATCCAATCTAATCAATAAGACTATTCATTTTATAAAAGATAATAAACCAATGAAATGTTCGTGAATTCACTTAATTACAATAATCTAGCTCAACAATTTTATTTATACAATTGTGGTTTAGTTACGTAATTATGAATATTCATATATACACATTTTATTTTCAGAAGGAAAGAAAATAAATTCCACCATAAGACGAATCTCAATACACTCTCAACTATTTCTACTCATCCTTCCTCCCTAACTTACTTCCATCTTCCATTCCTATCCTTCTTCTATTGGACTATCTTGGAGCATCAACTATATTGACCTGACTCCAAATAGAGCCTGTAAGCGGAAGTGTCACTATATTGACCAAGATTCCCCAATAGGCAACTGTCAATCATCATCACACGTTTAGGGGAGCATTAGCTAACATCGTCCTCCCATGACTCCAAGTTTCAGAGGATACACGGTGGGAAACGTCTCCACCCCTCCTAACAGGACTAGCATCCACATCCTACAATGGAATATACAGTGGCACCATGTTGCTGGGAGTTTTGTCATCGTTTATTCAGTTTTAGGCAGTCTCAACACTTGAAATACTGCACTAGTCCACATATCATAGCAATGCATTCAAACCAATATAATCTCACATATGAAGATTCATACCATATTATTTCTCGGTCAGTGGTCATGACATCCACTTTCATTATCATTATCCCTTGGCTATTTCATAGCCCAATGACCTACAGATTAGTTTGTAACACAAACTCATACATATCTATTCATTATCATCATGTAATTGCATACAACCATAATTTCAATTTGGTATCCACGTACCAACAACTTTAACATAAAATTTTTCAAGTTAGAAATAGATCTCATAATATCCCCATAATTCAATTAACGTTACCCATTCATAGAATTAGCATTTACATAATAGATTGCATCATATCCTACATCATTCAAATAGCATTTAAACCTTCATAGGATTCATATTCACACAGTATATCACATCATATCCATCATCATCAATAACATTTAAACATTCATATAATTTACATTCACGTAGTAGATCGTGTCATATTCAGCATCATCAATAACATTTAAACATTCATAAAATTTACATTCACGTATTAGATCGCATCATATCCATCATCATTCAAATAACATTTAAACATTCATAGAATTTACATTCACACAGTAGATCGCATCATATCCATCATCATTCAAATAACATTTAAGCATTCATACAGGTTTCTACATCTTAAAAGTTCAAGTGTATCATTAATAGTTTCACGGTGAACAGAAAATAAAAGTAATCAGGCCTCGGGTAATCCTAGTTGTCTAAGTCAAAAGGTGGTGTTACATACACCCAACCTTCGAGAAACATATTCTCGAGGTGGTAAAAAAAAAGTGAGGGATGATCTCGTCGTAAGGTCTTTGCATCCTCCCAAGTAGAATATCATGGGCTATACTTATCCCACTCGACCCTAAATTGGTTAGAAATATGTTGATCCTATTAATACATTAATTGTGGTTACTTCGATTTAGTAGTCCTCCAATGTGTACAAACTCGATTTTTGTTACCACCTGTGATTCAGTTAATGTTAAGACTCACTTCTCTTATAGATTTATTCTTCCCAAGCTTCATGTAGGATTCCCATTTTAAAAGTATAGAATGTTGGTTGACTACCAATTAAAACCTTAACTTGTTATTGGTTTCCTTGTTAAGTGATTCTTATACTCAGATTTATATAAATTTTATTAATTCATTCATAATCCCACTTGGAGTATCTTGATAATTATAATCAATTATAATAGACTTGATTATTACTCTAGCTTGACTGATGTAATACATACACCATCACAAAGTTTTTTGAAGCTTAGGAACATTGACTAAGATATGGTTAATTAATTACCATGAAGCAATCAGTCATGGATCCTCTAGTCATTATTCTTAATTAGTGACCTTCTTGTTAAGTTATAAAGATTATATCTTGATGAGGTAATGTTGAGTATGTGATTATCTTCATCCTAATCGAAGTATAATATGTTCTCTGCCTATCTGAGTATTACAAGGTACATA
>ML803447.1:214883-265089 GCA_009831015.1 Picea engelmannii | reverse complement strand
GTAGCATTGTCAGCAAAGCACACATGGAGAGACAACTCAGTGCCATAACGCACCTTTTGAATTATTTTGGAATCTTAAACGCTGGCATTTTTTGCCAATATTTTTGAACATATGATTAGAGAAGATCAAAATGGCTTGGAAGAAAACACGATCGGTGAGATCTGGGAGTTTCACTCTCAGACTTTAATGTAACGGAACTTAAGGAGTAGTTAGTTTTTTTTTGGTATCTTCTCTTCTTCGAGAAGACGAGTAGTCGGAGGGAACCGTAGGAGCCCTCTGGGATAAGTAGAGGTGTTGTATGCCCAAATGAGGCTCTTGAAAATTAGTCAGAGATTGTTGTGATTTATAATTTTTAGTTTTTGATGTTTTATCATAGCTGTAACCATTTTACGTTTGAATGAATATAACAGAGGAAAATTGATCCAATGCATGGAATTGCTACTGTTTATATTTTCTCTATTGTTTTGTGGTTCCATGAATGAAGGAGTCATATTATCGAATGTATGAACATGTGAAGTGTTAAGTAAGTTTCAATTGTTTCTCTTCTTTGAGTTCATGCAAGGTGTGCATATTGTCCGCAAGGAGTGCATCGATAGAGTCTATTTCGACTCAGAAGCTCAGAAGAGATAACGTGAACTTTCATATGCAGAGTGTGCATATCATACACAAGGAGTGCGTCAACAGAGTCTTTGACTCAAAAATCTCAGGAGGAATAGCTTGGGTTTTCTTGTGAAATAACACGAAGATCTGTTGCAAGGAGTGCTCAGATCAAAAATTCGACTAAGTGTCAAAGTAGCCCTCTAAGGAGTCAAAGGGTTCGAGAAACAAAGCTCAAGAGAGATAGCAAGAAGGAATCTTCAAAGGGGAATAATCTTTGAAGGTTTAACGAGTTATCAGCCAAGATCCCTTCAGGAGGAAGAAAAGTCATTCCAGACCATCAGATTTGGAAGAGTTGCGAGGTGGTTAGCCATGAGTTTCTTTGGAAATTCACGGAGTAATAGAGTCTATCTGAGCCGTCGATCTGTGGGAAACACGTGTTGATAAATCGTTGACTTCGGGTGAAATCACTTTGGGAGAAAGCGAGTGTGGAGAGGTTGAAACTCCTGAAGCCTGAATAGCCGAAGTGATTTGTCGTCGTCGATATATGGGAGACACGCGTCGATATATCGTTGAATTTGGGTGAAAGCACTTCGGGAGAAAGCGAGTGTGGAGAGGTTGAAACTCCTAAAGCCCGAATAACCGAAGTGATTTATAGTTGTCGATTTGCGGGAGACACGCGCCAGCAGATCACGTACTTCAAAAGCGAGGAGAAAGCAACGTCGAAGTCCCAAAGTAAACTAGGACCATTGATCGGGAAGGACGTGTGGCGCACGATCCTTAACTCCGAAAGAAAATGCTCCCGGAGAAAAGACTGCAGGAACGCCCAAAGTTCCTGAACGTCGAAGTCCCGAAGTAAACTAGGACTGTTGATCGAGAAGGACGTGTGACACATGATCCTTAACTTTGGAAGAAAATGCTCCAAGAGAAAAGGATGCAGGAACGTCGAAAGCTCCCGAACGCTGAAGTCCCGAAGTGGACCTGAGCCGTTGATTTGGATGGACACATGGTGCCTGATCTAGAACTGTGGGTACGAAGTACTCTGAGGAAAAGTGGAGGTTGGTACATTCGAAACTCCCAGAGCGCGGAGTCCCGAAGTAGATCTCGACCATTGGTTACGAAGGGGGACATGAACCATTGATCTGGTCCCGATTAGAGTCTCGAAGTTGTGAAGTGCCCAAGAGGTTAAGCCTTGGGTCACATCTTGAGGTCACATGCAAAGAGTGGCTAGAGGAAGGAGATAGCACCTGGAATTCAAGTTTATAAAAAGCGCTAAAGAAGGGGGGGGGTCATGAGTTCCATAAGACCTGCACCTAAAAGACAAATAGGGGCCTGTGTAATTTGTTCCAAGGGCTACTGAAGGCCCGAAAGAGCTAATTCATCTCAAGAGATTAAGATCCTTGACCAGGAGGTTGCGGTGTTAATCTTTAAGCCATTATTATAGTTCTTTGCATTTTAATAGATAACAACAACATAATACAAGATCACTGAGAAATACACAATCACAAGAGACACAACATTTATCCCGGGAAACCCTCTAGGGGAAGAAAAGCCAACAAAACTTCCTTATTATAGATAGCCAATACAATGCCAAGAGATAACTCAAACAAGTACATAATTTCCTCTCCCAAAGATGCACCTCTCTCTCTCTCTCTCCTCCAACTGCAGCTTCGAAACTTGTCTCTCAATGAACAAGTGAGTGTATATCTAAGTGAGGTGCTAGCCTCCTTATTTATACAAGACTGGCATGTGTGGGAGTGTCCTTTCAGTGGTAGGGCCGACTTCTTCTTCTGGGTGGTTATAACCACCTTTATTATATTCCGGGGCCTCTTTGATATATTCTGGGGCCGACTTCTCTTTCTGCCTATTACAATTACATTATGACCAATCCGAAAAAGGGGATTTTGTCCTTTTACAATAGTTGACATGATCAATCCACAATGGGGATTGATTCAATAAATAATATATCAAATAATAATAAGAATACACTTTGCAGTTGCATTATTTCAACACTCCCCCTTAACTACAAGGGTATTCTTCAGCAACATCAGATGAGAGAGAGGCCTTTATCATCAACAACACCAGGAGGACAACATCATCAATATCATCTTGGAACACTGACTGGAATATCTATAAATCATCGGAAGTTTTCTTCATCGGCAACATCGTCATTCTCAAAGGAGTGCAATCATCATCTGCATCAATATGTATTAGTATAAAACTAATACATCATCATCATCACAACACGAGGCTGGCTCATCATAATATAGGACTGGATTTACGTCACAACTGTTAAGCTGAAAGCTCAGTACTCGTCTTGCTTTACATCACAACAATCAAGCTGGAAGAAAGATACTAGTCTGGCTTTACGTCAAAGCTTCTCAAGATGGAAGCACAATAATAGTCTCATCTCAACGTCTTGCTTTACGTCACAGCACTCAAGATGGAAGAAAGATACTAGACTGGCTTTACGTCACAACTATCAAGCTGGAAGCACAGTATTAGTCTCATCTCAATGTTTTGTTTTACGTCACAGTACTCAAGCTGGAAGAAAGATACTAGACTGGCTTTACGTCACATCTATCAAGCTGGAAGCACAGTACTAGTCTCATCTCAATGTCTTGCTTTACGTCACAACACTCAAGCTGGAAGCAAGATACTAGACTAGATTTATGTCACAGCTTCTCAATATGGAAGCACAGTACTAATCTCATCACATCGTCTTGCTTTACGTCACAACCATCAGGTTGGAAGCAAGATACTAGACTGGCTTTACGTCACAACGGTCAAGCCGGAAGCATAATACTAGTCTCATCACATCTTCTTGCTTTACGTCACAGCCATTAGGTTGGAAGAAAGATACTAGACTAGCTTTACGTCACAACTGTCAAGCCGGAAGTGTAGTACTAGTCTCATCACATCTTCTTTCTTTACGTCATAGCACCAAAGCTGGAAGCAAGAGATGTCTCATCACAACAACTACTCCCCCTTTCGAGGAAGGTCCTTTCAGACTATACCAAGCTTATCTCGAAAGTGCTCAAACTTTACATGATATAGAGGCTTGGTCAACACATCAACAACCTGTTCATCCATGCTAATGTATTGGAGCTTTAAGGCTCCTCTCTACACCATGTCACAGATGTAATGATAATGAATCTCTATGTGCTTCAACCTATCATGGAATACAAGATTCTTTTTCATCTTTATGCAGCTTTGGTTGTCACATAGGATCGTGGTTGCTTCTTTATCTAGGTCAAATAGGCTGATTAACAACTTTCAAAGCCATATAGCTTTGCAGCTGGCAGAACATGCAACAATGTATTCTGCTTCCACTGTACTGAGAGAAATCCTGGATTGCTTCCTACTCTGCCACGAGATCATGGTTGATCCCAAACTGAAACAACATCCTGAAGTGCTTTTTTTGTCAGAAACACTTCCTGCCCAATCTGAATCATTGTACCCACTCAATGTGAAATCATGATCTCCATCATAATTGAGACCACAATCTAATGTACCCTTAAGGTACCTCATCATATGTTTTGCAGCCACAATGTGAACATGTCTGGGTTCTACCAGAAACTGACTCAAGGTGTTCACGGAAAAACAAATGTCTGGTCTGGTGTTCGTCAGGTACATCAACAATCCAATAATTTGTCTGTATAGTGTGGCATCAATCAATTCTGACGGAGTATCGACCAACAACTTCAGCTTCGTTTCCATGGGTGTATTCATGGGCTTGCACTCTAACATGTTGAGTCTCTTCAAGATTTTGACTGCATACTTCCCTTGGTTAAGGAATATCCTCTCTGGACTCTGCCATACCTCAAGACCTAAGAAATAGTGCATTAGGCCAAGTTCTTTCATCTCAAATTCTGAATCAAGTCTCTTCTTACATTTGGTGATGAAATTTTCTTCTCCAGTTAAGAATAAGTCATCCACATATAGCAATAGTATCACTGGCTCATCATTCATAAAGATGTTTATTCAGCCATACCAAGTTCTAGGAGCTTGCTTCAATCCGTACAAGGCTTTCTTCAACTTGCAGACATGAGACTTCCTGTCTTCAACTTCAAATCCTTGAGGTTTCTCTATATACACTTCCTCTTCGATAACACCATTTAAGAAATATGTCTTTACATCCATCTAGTGTAACTTCCACTTCATCTTAGCTACAAGGGCTATGATGGTTCTGATCGAAGTGTATCTGGCTACAAGAGTGAATGTCTCTTCATAGTCAATGCCTTCTTTTAGAGAAAATCCACGAGCTAAAAATCTTGCTTTATACTTCTCAATACTTCCATCAGCAGCATGTTTTGTTTTGAAGAGCCATCTGGACGATACCACATCCTTGCTATTCGGTCTAGGAACTATTTCCCATACATCGCTCTTTATTATGGATTGGTATTCTTCTATCATGGCATCTACCCATTCTTTCTTCTGAATGGCTTATTCAAAGAAGTTGGGCTCCTTTTCTAGGAGATCACACATCAAAGCCATATAACTGGAGAATGGCTTAGGTTTCTTCACATGTTTCGTGGTTCCTTCGGGAACACCATATTTCTCTCCATCTTGAATAAGCTCTCTAGCCCAAGCTATCTTTATTTTATGGAGGATTGTCATCTGAGGAGGTTCTTGAAACTCTACTACGTCATGATCTTCTAGAATTTCCTCATCAGGGGAAGTTACGACTTCCCTCACTAGTTCAGCAGCTCTGGGAACCTCCCTCACTGATTCTGCAACTCTGGGGATTACAGGTTCCTCTTCATATACCTCTTCAAGTTGGCATTTTCTCGATTTCTTGAGCGTTGCATCTTCATCAAAGGTCACATCCCCGTTGATCTCAATGTGGCGGTCATCTGGTATATAGATCCTGAAGGCCTTGGAGATGTCACAATATCCCACAAATATTCCCTTCTTTCCTGAGGATTCCAACTTGTTTTTTTTCTCTTTCAGCATATGTATAAATAATGGGCAGCCAAATATTTTGAGATGTCTTACCTATGGCTTCTTTTCGGTGAACATCTCTTCCGGGGTCTTGAACCCAAGTGCACTATGGGACAATCGGTTTTGCACATATACGGCTGTCATTGCTGCTTCTGCCCATAAGCACATAGGAAGATCTTGATCGTGGATCATGATCTTCACGGCTTCCATTATTGTTCCATTCTTTCTTTCAACCACACCGTTTTGTTGAGGATTATAGGGAGTAGTGATTCCCCTCTTGATCCCAACATCTTTGCAGAAGTTCATGAACTCTTTTGAGGTGTATTCTCCTCCATTATCTGACCTGAGTATCTTGATCTTTCTTTCAGAAAGATTCTCTATCAAGGCTTTGAATTCCTTGAATTTGCTGAACACTTCATCTTTAGATTTCAAGAGATACAACCAGGTCTTATGAGAATAATCATCAATAAGTGATACATAATATACATACCCACTAATGGAGGATGATGGCATTGGGCCACACACATATGAATGAATGAGTTCTAGGACTCCTTCTGCTTTTCTCTCTCTCTTCGGAAAAGGGTTCTTGATTTTCTTCCTTTGTGCACATCCATTGCATACGCCTTCATGGTTAACCTTGAGTTCTGGTAAACCTGTGACCGCTTTTCATATGTATGGTAGCTCCTTGTAGTTAATGTGAGCTAATCTTCTATGCCAAAGTTCACATGGGTTTTCAATGGCGTGGGCCATGGTAGCTTCTGAGTGACCCTTTAGCTTATACAAGCCACCTTCTTCTTTTCCAATGATGATTGCTTCTTTCAAGGTTTCTCCTTTAGTACGTTGCCTTCTGTAACCTTCACTATAGCTTCCTTAGGGTTATTACTTGTGACCTAGAACAAGGTCAACAAAACAACAAGCAAAAGTAATATCCTTTTGATAATATAAAGTAATAGAACGAACAATCACCACATTAGCTCCTTTAGAGATATCACTTGTAACTTGTCTGAAGCAAAGATTAAAGGTAAGGAATACGATACAAAATGAGTTTAACACTCTCATAGTGTTGTGATCAAACATTCGTCCATGAAAACCTGGAACTAACACACGAGATTCTTCCTAGAGGAGGTGTTAGTTGTATCAGACAAATGATTATGTTAAGCATTTACCTCTATATGCTCACATGCTATCAAGTATGATACTTTACAAAGACTGCTATCTCAATTATAGTCATCAACTTGCCATGTTTACCTTTGAATATTATTAACTTGATTAATCAAACATGGATCCTTGTCCTTAGGAATGAGTGCATGCTTTTCTTCCGATTCTCCTTCACTCAAGATGACGAGTGCTTTCTTCAACCTATCTTCTATACTAAGACACTATGCTACCTTGACATAAGGTTAGGTTAGAGAATAAACTCTATGATCTCTACTTTAATCCATCCAACAATTTGATCATAGCTTCAACATAATGTCATAACAAATAGATGCACATTGGAATAATCAAACCCAAGTTACATTGTTCTTCCGAATGTGTTTGATCTTGAGATCCTTTTGGATCTATGGCAAGAGATCACTTCTCATGCAAATACTCTTTAAAGTTTAGCCATTTAAACATATGTGAGTACATACCTCTGATAGCATTTGCAGGTAGTGGCACCATCTGGCAGTAGCGGTAATCATTACCAACTCTTAAAAAACTTCAAGGGTGACTGCAACTAGTACTGCAACTGCAACTGGTTCTGAGACTACAACTGCAACTGCAACTTAGGGTTTTATGAGGAAACCCTAATTTTTCAAACTTTGAATTTTGAAATTCTGATCTAGCGGATAGATGCGTTGAGCTGAGGTGAGTAAGTTGGTGCAGTCAGATTTTTGAAAATCCAACTGTTACCCCTCCAAACTTGATCTGCGGATTTCTAGACCGATGCTTCTGGTTTTCTGGTAGTTCTGGTACTCTGGTTTTCTGGTACTTTGTGAAACTAGGGTTTCACTTTCTGGGAGATATAGCCACTTAAAAGGTGCGCTGAAGGTGCCAAAATGATCCTTGGGGGAGGGCACACTTTTCTAGATGGTTTTAGGGCTGAAATACCTCACCAACCAAAATCCCTAATTTGCATGTACGACAACAGTGACTTTTTTCACTTTTCTCCTGTGAAAGATGCTCTCTTAAGCTTGGCTCTAATACCATGTTAATGTTTAAGCCATTATTATAGTTCATTTCATTTCAATAGATAACAACAACATAAGACAATATCACTGAGAAATACACAATCACAAGAGACACAACATTTATCCTAGGAAACCCTCTAGGGGAAGAAAACCCAACAAAACTTCCTTATTATAGATAGCCAATACAATGCCAAGAGATAAATCAAACAAGTACATAATATTCTCTCCCAAAGATGCGTCTCTCTCTCTCTCTCTCTCTCTCTCTCCTCCAACTGTAGCTCCGAAACTTGTCTCTCAATGAACAAGTAAGTGTATATCTAAGTGAGGCACTATCCTCCTTATTTATACAAGACTGGCATGTGTAGGAGTGTCCTTTCATTGGYAGGCCCGACTTCTTCTTCTGGGTATTTATAACCACCTTTGTTATATTCCAGGGCCTCTTTGATATATTCTGGGGCCGAATTCTCTTTTTTCCTATTACAATTACATTATGACCAATCCACAAAAGGGGATTTGGTCCTTTTACAATAGCCGACATGATCAATCCACAATGGGGATTGATCCAATGAATAATATATCAAATAATAATAAGAATACACTTTGCAATTACATTATTTCAACATGCGGAACCCTTAGGAGGGAAGGGGGGTCTGCATCAAGTGGTATTAGAGCGAAAAATAATGCAAGGTTGTACTTTGTGAGTGAGAAAAGGGCAGCACAATGTCGCCTAGGAGATGAATGGAGCTGCCTGTAGCAAATCCAGTTGTTGAAAGAGAAATGAGATAACTTTGTGCAAGGTTGGATGCGATGGAGACAACACAGAGGAGAGCACCTGATGCTCGAGACGTCAGTGATGCTGAAAGTGAAGAAACATAGATTAAAGAAGCTGTAGGGGAAGATGTTGCCGATGCACGCTTTCTAAAAGCGATTGTCCAATTGGGAGATATACCAAAGATAGACATCCCGATGTATGAAGGAAAATTAGACGTTGAAGAGCTGCTTGATTGGATACGAGCAATGGATAAATATTTTGACTATGAAGACATCGATGAGGAGAAGAAGGTGAGACATGATGTCACCAGATTAAAAGGACATGTAGTGCTATGATGGGATGAATTGCAAGTTGATAGATGAAGCAATGGTAAGCAAAAGATTAAGAGCTGGGACAGAATGGTAGCCAAGCTGAAGGCTAAGTTCATACCCAAGGATTATCATATAAATATGTTCAAGAGGTTACAGAACTTGAGATAGAAGAGAATAATAGTGAAGGAGTACACATAAGAATTCTATAAGCTGAATATCAGGACTGGAAAAAGAGAGAAAGATGAAGAAAAATTTACCAGATATATAAATGGCCCGAGATATGAAATCCAGGATGAAATCAACATGATGACAGTCAGGATAATAGAGGATGATTATCAGATTGCACGGAAGGCAGAGGAAAAGTTGGCTAGAAAACATAGTCAGCGAAGTAGAGGCAGAAACCCAAACAAAGGTAAGGGAGTAGGCCATGACAAGGCACATAAAACCAAGAATGAGAGTGAGAAACCACATAGTCACTCAGAAAGAGGAGGAAGTTTGCGAGGGAGACAAAGTGGTTAAAGAAATTCTTCTAGAGGAAGAGGAAGAAGCAGAGGAGGAGAAGTAAGGCGTTATGCCTGTGGAAAGACAGGGCACATGTCTTGGGAATGTCCTGAGAGAAAGAAATAAGGAGGAGGTGAATCTCACATTTCAGAAGCACAGAAAAGGAATGTTGAAGCAGAAGGTGCAGAGGATGGAAAATCCTTGATGTTGAGGAAGGTCCTCTTAAGACGAGAGCTAGATATTGAAAATCCAGTGCAGAGGAACAATTTGTTCATGACAACTTGCAAGACTAAAGACAAAGTATGCAAGGTGATAATTGATAGTGGGAGCAATGACAACTTAGTATCAACATAGATGGTGGAGAAATTGGAATTGGAGACAAATGCACACCCAAATCCATATAAGGTCTCATGGTTGAAAAAAGGAAACGAGGTAATGGTAACTAAACAATGCCTTTTTGAATTTAAAATAGGTGGATATAGAGATGAGATTATGTGTGATGTAATTCCCATGGATGTATGTCATGTTTTGTTGGGAAGACCATGGAAGTTTGACAGGAATGTCATTCATGATGGGAGAAGGAATACTTACACTTTGGAAAAGAATGGTAGAACAGACATGTTGCTGCCAATAGAAGCGAAGAAAGTAAAGGAAGAAGCCAACACAAACATACTTCTCATGAGTGGGAAGGAACTCCTGAGTGAGGTCAAGAAGGAACAAGAGATGCAGTTTGATGTGGTGAGGAAACCTAGAGTTGTACTTACAAGTACTTCTATGGATGATTTTCCTGAAGAAGTTCAGGAGTTGTTGGAGAATATTGCTGACATAGTAGTGGATGAGTTGCCTAACTCATTGCCACCCATCAGAAGTATCAACCATCATATTGATTTGATACCAGGAGCAAGTCTGCCAAACAAAGAAGCATACAGATTGACACCTCAAGAGAATGAGGAGGTAAAGAAACAAGTCCAGGATTTATTAGACAAGGGTTTGGTCAAAGAAAGCTTGAGCCCATGTGCATTACCAACTATGTTGAGTCCAAGGAAGGATGGAGGATGGAGAATTTGTACAGACTCAAGGTCCATAAACAAGATCACCATTAGGTACATATTTTCTTTGCCAAGGATTGATGACTTAATGGATTGTTTAAGTGGAGCAATTTTTTTTTCAAAGATAGATTTGAAAAGTGGATATCACCAGATAAGGATGAGAGAAGGTGATGAGTGGAAAACAACCTTTAAGACAAATGAAGGGTTGTATGAGTGGCTTGCTATGCCATTTGGCTTAACAAATGCCCCAAGTACTTTTATGAGACTGATGAATGAAGTATTAAAATATTTCATTGGTAAGTTTGTGATTGTATATCTGGATGATATATTGGTCTTCAGTAAAACTGAAGAAGAGAATTTGAGACACCTGATATTAGTGATGAGGAGATTGCAACAAGAGAAGCTGTTGATAAATCTGAAGAAGTCCTCTTTTATGAAGACATAACTCATTTACTTAGGTTTTGTGATCTCTTCAAATGAATTGAATATGGATTCAGAGAAGGTGAAAGCAATCAAAGAATGGCCATCGCCAAGGAGTATGTTTGAGGTGAGAATTTTCCATGGATTAGCAAGTTTCTATAGGAAGTTCATTAGAAATTTAAGTGGAATTTGTGCACCAATGTTGGATACAATGAAGAAGAGTCACAAGTCTTTTAAGTGGACAGAAGAAGCTGAAGAAAGCTTCAATATATTGAACGAGAAGATAACATAACAACCAATTATGGTCTTAACAAATTTCGAGAAGACATTTCAAGTGAGGTGTGATGCAAGTGGGGTTGCAATTGGAGCAGTCTTGAGCCAAGATAAGAGGCCTGTTTCATATTTCAGTGAGAAAATCAATGAGACTAAGAGGAAGTACTCCACATATGATAAATAATTTTATTCCATAATTCAAGCTTTGAAGAAGTGGAGGCACTATTTCATCCCAAAGGAATTTGTCTTATATAACAATAATCAAGATTTACAATTCATAACCAGACAGGAGAAGTTAAACCAAAGACATGCTAAGTGGATAGAATTTATGAAAAATTTCACTTTTGTCATTAAACATATTTATGGTAATGCTAACAAAGTTGTTGATGCATTGAGCAGGAGATGTCTGATTCTACATGAATTTCAAGTGAAGACCTTGGGGTTTGAATACCTTAAGAATATGTATTGTGATGATCCATATTTTAAAGAAGCATATTAAGAGTGTGCAAATCCTATGCTCAGGGACATAAGCCAGTGGATATATTATATGATTCAATATGGATTTTTGTTTAAAGGTTACCAATTGTGCATACCGAGGTGCTCGATGAGAGAAAATATGATGAAAGAAAAAACAGTGGAGGTCTAGCAGAACATTTTGGCCATGACAAGACATTTGCACAGTTGAACAATTCATACTATTGGACAGGTATGAGAGTAGAGGTGAAGAAGTTTGTGAACAAATGTAATATTTTCCTGTACGCAAAAGGAAAGAAACAAAACACTATATTGTATCGGCCATTGCCTATTCCAAATAGGCCTTGGAATAAAATAAGCATGGATTTTGTGTTGGGATTGCCAAGAACCTAGAGGGGAAGTGATTCCATATTTCTTGTGGTTGATAGATTCTCAAAAATGGCACACTTTATCCCATGCTATAAGACTAATGATGCAACACACATTGCAATTTTTTTTTAAGGAAGTTGTGAAACTTCATGGATTGCCCAAGAGTATTGTCTCAGATAGGGACACTAAGTTTGTTGGTAATTTTTGGAGAAAATTATGGAAGAAGATGGGGACACAACTATATTTTAGTTCAACATATCACCCTCAAATAGATGGATAGACTGAGGTGGTAAATCAGAGCTTGGGAAATTTGTTGAGAAGTTTTGTCACTGAACATCATAGCCAGTGGGATCAAATTCTTCCACAAGAAGAGTTTGCATACAATGACTCAGCGAATAGAAGTACGAGAAAGATTCCATTCCATATAGTGTACAGAATGAATCCAAGAGGAGTATCAGAATTGAGAGATCTGAATCAGGGTGAATTCTGAAGCATGAGAGCATAAGACTTCGCTGTAGAAATGCATAAGCTTCATAATCAGATCAAGGAACAGTTGTAGAAACGTAATGCAAAGTATAAACGTAGAGTCGATCATCACAAAAGAGAACTTCAATTTGAAGTTGGAGATCAAGTTTTAGCACACTTGAGGAAGGAAAGGTTCCCAAGGGGAACACATAACAAATTGAAACTAAAGAAGATTGGAACATGCAAAATCCTAAGAAAATTTGGTTCCAATGCTTATGAGATAGAACTACCAAAGGATGTGGATATATCTCCCATATTTAATGTTTCAGACCTATATCCTTACAAGGAAGATGACACATAAATATCAGAAGATCAAGAGAATATTCAATGGGAGAAGCATATGCTTGTAGCAGAAAATCCACAAATGGAGATGATCATTGATTAGAGGATTGGTAAGAAGACTAGTAGAAAGACCTATTTTGAATATTTGTTCAAGTGGAAGGGACACCCAATAGAAGATTCCAGTTCAGTAAATGAAGTTGATATCTAGAAGCATGGAAGGTTGGGGCAGGAGCTCATGGACATGGGTCCATGAATTTTTTCCTAGAGGAGTATGATGCAGGAGCATCATTAGAAAAACACACGTGGAGAGACAACTCAACACCAAAACACGCCTTTTGAATTATTTTGGAATCTTAAATGCTGGTGTTTCTTGTCAATATTTTTGAACGGATGATTAGAGAAGATCAAAACAACTTGGAAGCAAATACAATCGGTGAGATCTGGGAGTTTCACTCTCAAGATTTAACGTAATGGAACTTAAGGAGTAGTTAGTGTTTTTTTGGTATCTTATCTTCTTCGAGAAGACGAGTAGTCAGAGGGAACCCTAGGAGCTCTCTGGGATAAATAGAGGTGTTGTATGCCTGAATGAGGCTGTTGAAAATTAGTCGGAGATTGTTGTGATTTATAATTTTTAGTTTTTGATGTTTTATCATAGCTGTAACCATTTTACGTTTGAATGAATATAACAGAGAAAAATTCACCCAATGCATGGCGTTTCTATTGTTTACAGTTTCTTTGTTGTTTTGTAGTTCCATGAATGAATGAGTCATATTATTGAATGTATGAAACTGTGAAGTGTTAAGTAAGTTTCAATTGTTTCTCTTCTTTGAGTTCATGCAAGGTGTGCATATTGTCCACAAGGAGTGTGTTGACATAGTCTATTTCGACTTAGAATCTCAAAAGAGATAGCATGAACTTTCATATGCAGAGTGTGCATATCATATGCAAGGAGTGCATCAACAGAGTCTTTGAATGAAAAATATCAGAAGGAATAACTTGGGTTTTCTCGTGAAAGAGCACGAATATTTGTCGTAAGGAGTGCACAGATCCAAAATTTGTCTAAGTGTTGAAGTATCCCTCTAAGGAGTCAAAGGGTTCGAGAAACAAAGCTCAAGAGAGATAGTGGGAATGAATATTCAAAGGGGGAAAAGCTCTGAAGGTTTAACAAGTTATCGACCAAGATCCCTTCAGGAGGAAGCAGAGTCATTCTAGACCGTCAGGTCTGAAAGAGTTGCGAGGCAGTTAGCCATGAGTTTCTTTGGAAATCCATGGAGTAACAAAGTCCGTCTGAGCTGTCGATATGTGGGAAACATGCATCGACAGATCGTTGACTTCAGGTGAAAGCACTCTGGGAGAAAGCGATTGTGGAGAGGTTGAAACTCCCAAACCCTGAATAGCCGAAGTGATTTGTAGCCATCGATCTTTGGGAGACATGCATCGATAGATCGTTGACTTCGGGTTAAAGCACTGTTAGTGTCGGAAGTCACTCCTAGATTGCTTGCAGGAGCAGAGCCCGACACCCATCAGTTTTATGTCACGATAGTTTTTAATGGATGATCAGATGGAAAGAGACTAGGGGAAACATCATTCTAACTCAGGGATTGGTTCTGGTATGTAAAGAACAAAGGAGGTCTTGATCTAACTTCAGCCAGTGGGTTGATTAAAAGGTGAATAGGTGGAAGAATTGGTAAGAAAGGTGAACAAACAACTTTAGGCAGCAGGCTTCCAACAGTTTGCAGAAGAAAGGCTCTGAATGCAAGATCCTCTTGGTTCAGGGTATCAAGAAACTGAAAGGGGACTTGACTGGATCCTCCAATTCCAAGTCACTCAGTGGTGGGAAAACACAAGAAATGATTAGAAACGACGTAACTGCTACAGTGATCCAACCTACATCATCCTATAACAGCTACAACTCGACTGGACCCTCCAATTCTGAGCTATTCTCACACAGTATAAACTAAGATATGAAAGAAACTGGCATTCATAAGGCAAGAAGTCTCAAAAGTCTATGCATAACTAGAAGAACAACGCTTCATTAAAACTTTACAACCGGGAGCTCTGCTCAACCATCGATAGGTACAAAAATGGCAAAAACGCCTTCATATACTCAAGAAAACAACAACAACAAAATCGAGACGCTGCATTAAACACATTGCGTATGCATGGCTTCTGACAATCTGCGGCTGCCATCTCTGAATGATTGTGCAACTATGGCAGACGCAATCGAACTCCTGACAGTTCCATGGGCGAATCAACGTGCCTTTAATTCATCGCCGGACTTTCCCATTATGGCGAAGGCGATGTCTAACCACCACCAACTACTTCAATAACTACTTCTTGGGATTGAGGATGGCCCGGCCAACTCGGCGCCTTTGGGACGTGGATGAACCCTTGCGCTGCCACCTGGATTAGCTGAACGACCTGATGAATAGACGTGGAGGCCATCGTGAAGGCTGGGGGGGCGTAATGGGAGTGGTGGCGCTAAGACTATGAGGATGAGACGAGAGGTGATGAGGCAAGGAAGATGTGACAGGGAAAAACACGCGGAGGAGGAAGACAATAGGCGGACAGGGTAGGGGGCGGGGTATAATGGGCACCTTATTTATAGGGGGCTGATGTGGAGGGGAACGGGACATGCAGTGGATAATGAGTGGACGTTGAGGTGCGGGGTGGACCATATGGATGGAAAGAGGAGAGGCTTAAAGGGAAAGGACCCTGCCACCTGGCCCGGTGGGGAATAGGTGGCAAGGAGGGAAATGGCGTAAAAGGTGACATGATGGGGAAGGGGCCCATAGGGTTAAACAAAGAAAGGCAGTGGGAGTCAAGATCGCCTCGCGCGCCATTGATCCGGGTTCTCCAATCGCAACCGTCGGAAAGATGCACCCTGGATTCCGGACCCCCCCCCTCCACTTAAAGGTAGAAAGGCGGCGGGGGGTCTGTAATTGCCTCACGCACCGTTGATCCGGGCGCTTTGATCTCGACTGTTGAAGAGGTGCACCCCCGATTCCGGACCCCCCCCCTTCCGCTTAAAGGTAGAAAGGTGGGGGGGCTCTGGAATCCCATGTGCACCATTGATCCGGGCGTGCGAATATCCGCCGTCCAAATTTGTTGACTGCTTAATCACAAGCGCGCTTGCATCCCAAACTTAGGGTAAGTGGGTTTTAAACTCATTCCTTTGCATTCTACCCCCGTTACAAGAAATATCGCTAACATTTGGATCCATGGGGGATAGAGTCGTCCCTGTGATGCTCTAAGAACACTTTTGCAGAATTAGTGCCTTGCTGTTGGTCTAAGGAGTCATTTATTAAGCTGAAAACAAAAACATTATTTACAAAAAACAAAAGAGCCGATTGCGGCTCACAAAAAACATTTTTTTAAGAAATGCCCATTCACCGGGCCACTAAAAACTTCTTTGCCTTCCATATCCTACAACCTTTAAGTGTTGTTTGAAACTACTTCAAGGATCTTGAAAGGCCCAAACCAGAGGGCATCAAACTTGTTGTGCTTTCCCCTGTCCTGCCGAGGTGCATCCCATTTGAGCACCAGATCACCCTGCTTGAATCCTTTCTTTCTACTCTTCCTGTCGAAAGCCTGCTTAATCTTCTGCTGATGATGGTAGGCCCTGTCCATGACCTGCTCTCTGATCTGTTGCACTTCCACCATCTGATGAATCCTTCTTACCATATGGTCAGGCTCTCCTTCAAGGTCCTGGAGGAATTTTGCCACAGATAAGGCGAGATGAGTAGGAAAAACAACTTCTGTCCCGTAAACAAGTTGGAAAGGTGAGATGCTCAGGGACTTCTTGGTTGTCACCCGATCAGCCCATAGAGAAAATTTGAGCTTGGAATCCCAGGCCCTTTTATTGTCTTCTAGCAGCTTCTTGATGAGCTTGATTAGACTTTTATTGGAAGATTCTGCCAGTCCATTTCCCTGAGGATAATAGGGAGTCGAGTGAATTAGTGAAATCTCAAACTACTCACATAACTTGATCAGAGGCTCAGACCTGAAGGGAGTGGCATTATCAGTGACAATTCTGCTGGGGCAGCCAAATCTGGCGATGATGTCCTCCAGGAGGCTGATAATTACTTTGTGGGAAGTGCTCCTGGTGGGGACAGCTTCTATCCATTTGGTGAAGTAGTCTGTTGCAGTCAGGATCCATCTGTGCTGGCCACTTGAGGGAGGATGAATTTCTCCAATGAAGTCCAGTCCCCACTGCTGAAAGGGTGATGAAACTACCACATGCTTTATTGGCAGAGATTTGAGTTGTTGCTTACCTGAGAACTTCTGGCATTTGATGCAAGCCCTGATTTCTCTGCAGACATCAGGGAATAAAGTGGGCCAGTAATACCCAGCTCGGAGGATCTTATGGGCTGAGGTATTCCAGAAATGATTCCCCCCACAAAGGCCGCTGTGGAAATCAAATGTAACCTGCTGAGCTTCTTGTGGGTCCAGGCATCTTAAGAATACCCCTAAAGGGTCTTTCCAGTACAAGGTTTGGTCAATGAGGCAATATCTGACCACTTTGAGCTTTAAATCTCTGGCCTTACTTTTTCCCAATCCATCAGGGGGCTTTAATTCTTGTAGAAAATATAATATATCCTTGTACCAGGGGCATGATGCTAGTGATAGGGCACCCTGGAAATGCTTGTTGGATGGCTCAGCTTGCTCATTGATGAAGTTAATTCCCAAGGCCTTGCAATTGGATTCAACCAACAACTTGGCCAAACCCTGCCCCTTTATCAACTTGGTGGGCTTAATCTCCAGATCAAACTCTAGGATCTTGGCGATCCATTTACCTCTCCTCCCGTCTATGTCAGGCTGTATAAGAATGTCCTTCACAGAGGCTGTAGGAACATATGCAGTGATCTTTGAGTGCAAGACAGATTATGAAATCTTTGAGATCTTTCACCAATGTAGAGGCCTTCTTTTCCATGATCTCGTACCGGAGTTCTACATCTCTTAATGCCCTGCTGTAGAAGGCAATAGGTTTCTCTTTCCCTTGATCATTTTTTTGCAACAAAACTGTCGCTACTGTATCACAGGAAGAAAAAGACAAAATCAGAAAATCTTTGGAATAATCGGGACTGATTAGCACATGTGCCTTAGTCAACGCCTTCTTTATTTGGACAAAAGATTCCCTGGGTTCAATGGTCCATTTTACTTCATTTCCCTTCCTGAGCATGGTTGTGATGTGTTTCACCAGTTCAGCGAAATTCGAGACGAATCGTCTTAGAAAATTAATTTTCCCCAAAAAGGCCTGCACCTCCTTCTTAGATCTGGGAAGTGACAGGGCCTGAATTGCTTCTACCCTGGTAGGGTCAATTTGTACTCCCTCTGCTGATACTATATGGCCTAATAGCTTCCCCTCCTTCATAGGAAACAACAATTTCTTGGGGTTTAAATATAGGCCATACCTCCGACACTTCAGGAAAACCCTTTTCAAGTGACAGTAGTGCTCCTTGTCTGTCGTGGAGAAGACCGTGAGTTCACCTAGATAAATCACCACGAACTAGTCTTTCTCCCCAATGAAGGCTATGTCCATGGATCGTTGAAATGTTTCTCCTGCATTCATCAGTCCGAAAGGCATTTTGGTGTACATGAATGTGCCCCAAGGAGTGGTGAAGGTCATTTTTTCCCTGTCCTCAGGCATGACTGATATCTGATTGTAACCAGAGAAGCCATCAATCATGGATATCCTAGATGCACCAGTGACCTTCTGCAATATGTGCTCCATGTTAGGCAGGGGATAATTGTCCTTCCTTGAGCTTCTGTTCAGGTTCCTGAAATCAACACAGAGTCTGATTTCCCCTCTTTTCTTCCTTACCGGGACCAAATTGGCCACCCAATCGGAATATCTCAAGGGGACAATGATTTGGGCATCTAGCAGCTTCTTCACTTCTTTATCCATGACAGGTAGCAACATGGGATTTATCTCCCTCAACTTCTGCTTGAATGGCTTAGCCTCTTGTTTTAGTGGGATCTTGTGCTCAATGACTGATGTGTAATACGTCTTGAGGTCTTCGTAGGTCCATGCAAACACATCAGCAAACTCTCTCAACAACTTGGTATATTCAACCCTCTGCTGCTTGGTCAAACTCCTTGACAACTTGACAAACTTAGGCTCCTCTGGTGTGCCGATGTTGCACTCAGCTGTATCAGCATTATCACCTGAAAATCTCCCCTTTACTGCCACATCATTCCCATCGAACAATCTTTCTAATGGGACTAGTCCCCTTGGAATGTGATTGCTAGGCAACTGAATAATGTCATGCTTTGCTATTTTACTCAGCAATTGACCTCCATCCGACCTTTCCTCAGAGACAGAATCTTGATCGATATTCAGCTCTGAAAAATCTTCGATAGTCTCCAAGAACTTCTTGATCTCAAGATCATCCTCAAACACCTTCCAATGCTTGACATTGTCAGGTATGGAGGGCTTGTATTTCACTTCTACATCATACCTAAGCTTGGGCGGCAAGGGTACTTTGAAATTGCTTGCTGATGTTGCCAAGGAATCTGCCACTGTGTTTTCTTCTCCTGGAATGAAGGAAATGTTGAATGCTAAGTAGAAACTGTCAATTATGTCCCGTACCTCATTTCTATAGCTTCTGAGTCGAGGATGCTTGGCCTGATAAGCGCTTCTGATCTGCTGGACTACCAGTTCGGCATCTCTGAACACTGCTACCTCTTGGATTCCCATTTCCCATGTGGCTCTTAATCCTAGGATAAGAGCTTCATACTCTGCCACATTGTTAGTGGTTTCGAACTCCAGCTTATAGGACAGGGGTATGGTCTCCTGAGCAGGTGACACAAAAACCACCCCAGCTCCAGCGCCTTCTCGGGAACAAGCTCCATCAAAAAACATTTTCCAGATTGGGGTGATGGAGGGGGGAACCTCAGGGGAAACAATGGGCTTCTTTCTAAGTCTCAGAGGAGGCTCAGGGGCATGGGTGAGCTGTAGTAAACTGGAGCCTAAATCAATGTCCAAGGCAAAGATGGGATGATTGGTAGGTTTGGCTTCATCACTGATTATGTAGGCCAGTTGGGCTTCCCTGTATAGTCTTCTGTGCTCTCCTCTGAACACTGGGATAGTAGCATATGTGAGGTCCATCTGCAAGGTTCCCCCCAGTCTTTTTATCCAAGATATCGACAATAGCATATCGAACTTGGGGGGGACATCAACTACTATGATATCCATGACCACACTTTTCATGGGTAGTTGAAACAAGGTCACAACCAGGTCTTTGATAACTCCAAGACACTAAACTCTCCTGGAGTCAAAGGAATAGAGGTCATGATAGGCTCGTGTGACTTCTAGCCCTAATTATTCCATGACGGTTTTGGGCATGAGGTTGTGAGAAGCCCCTGAATCCATCAAGAAGTTGTGCAGTACTTTATCATGTATGTTCAGGGATGTGTAGAAAGGAGGGGGTGAGTCATCCCTATCTTCTACCATGGGACCTAGGACAATTGCTGGATTTTCATCTTGGAGGTTTATGGAGTCTGTGGGAAGGCATGGGGCTTCAGACTACAAAAGCTCAGAGAAGCATTTTTTGAATTCTTCATGCTTGATTAGCTCGGTGAAGGGCACAGGGATTCTGATTTTTTGAATCTCATGCTCGAAATTATAAGAAGATGTAGTCTTTGGAATTTCTCTTATTTCAGGAACATGATGGTGGAAAATGGGAGAGAGGGGTTGAGCCTTCTTACCTCTGTGGTCGTCTGCTACTTCATTAGCAGGTTTCTCTATTCTAGTGGACCGCTCAGGAATATCAGGTACTGTTGTCCTTTTGTCGGACCTCAGGTTGTACTTGCCTCGACCGCTGCTAGCCTTGTCTCCCTTGCTCAATTCATTTAGCTGACTATCCATAAGAGACTCCTCATAAGCTGATTGAGTGAGGTGAGGAAAAGTGGGAGTCTCTCCGAAGCAATGGATCTTAGGCTCGAGCTCGTCTGTTTCCCCTTCTTCATCTTCGGCCACAAAATTGTTCTATAGGGGGGCCTGAATTCTTTGGTCTCCTCTGTCTCTTCCCCTTTCTCTGTGCATAGTCAGGGGAGCGATATTGTTTGGCCTTCTAAAACCCCCTTTGATTTTGGTGCTCTGAGGGCCCTTATTCATTTGCTTCCTTTCCACCTTCAGTCTCTCCATCTCTTCAGACATAAACTTCATCATTTGGGTCAGTTCATCCACTTGAGTGTGGGGCAACGACGAGCCAGAAGTTGAGGCTTCGGACTTTCCCTTCCTTCTGTCTGCGTCGGCCTTGCTCCTCAGTCTGTCAGCTACTAATATGTTGGATTCTACTTCTATGGCTGCATCTTTCATTTGAGCTAAGGAGGTGGCTCTTCTTTCCCTCAATAAAAGACAGAAATCAGGGCCAAATGCACCAACATAGGAAATTTGGGCAGAGGCTTCTGAGGGATTTATCTCTGCAAGAATCTTATTATACATCTTATTGAATCTTTTGGAGAAGTCAGAGACAGACTCTCCTTCCATTTTTTTTAGAGACCCAAACTCTGTCATGTAATACATGAAATCCTTCCTATCTCCCCACTGCCTCAAGAAAACATTGTCTAGGGCTTCAATTCCAGCAATAGATCCGAGGGAAAATCCTCTAAACCATTTCCTCACCTCGCCATCTAGGATCTGGACGAAGACTCTCATCCAGACATCTTCATTTTCAATGTTTAGGTTGTCTGCATAACTGTAGAAGGAAACCAAGTGTTCTTCCGCAGTTATATCCCCTTCCCTGGTGAACTTGGGCATGTACTTCAAGTAGTCTCCAGCAGGGAGAGGATTCATAGGATGGGGTAGGATTAAGGGAGCATATCTAGCAGCGACTATGGCGTTTATTCTATTCAGAGGGGGGTTAGCACCAGCCATAGGAATATTAGG
Source organism: Picea engelmannii (assembly GCA_009831015.1). Lineage (NCBI taxonomy): Eukaryota > Viridiplantae > Streptophyta > Pinopsida > Pinales > Pinaceae > Picea > Picea engelmannii. The sequence goes on along the minus strand of ML803447.1, from coordinate 243,508 downwards.
TGGAGGAGAACTTGGAGGAGAAGGAGTTAGCGAAGGGGCTATTGGGAATGAGTCTCGAAGTGGAGTGGAAAACAAGAGAGGATTCAAGGAGAAGGCTAATGAACTCAAGTCAACAGGTGCTTCTCTTTGTGCAGGAGTGGGGAAATCTTCTGTAGTCTTGGGTCTACGCCAAGGAACAGATCCATAGGACAGGGGAGTGACAAGAATTTCTCCCTCCAGTCCCAGACCAGGAGGGGAAAACTCCGCAGGAACACTCCCAAAATTCAGGAAACGGGAAGCCTCTGAAGGAGGTCTACTAAGAAACTAAGGAGGAAAAAAAGGAGTTCTCACAGAAGGAGATGGTGGATTACCTGTTTCGGCGATGGAAACTTCCTTTGCATAACTCTTTCCTCTTCTGAGAACCACCTCTGGGTCAGCTTCAGGTGTAGCTAGAGGCAGTTGTGGATGAGACCGCGTGTGTCTGCTTCTGAAAGCCACAATTAATAGAACAGGTTCTCCCCAGCGGAGTCATCACAATGGATTCGCCAGGTGCACAACAACAATCTTGATAGTTCTGATATCTGATGCATCTTCAGAATCAGTTGATTGTTGTCATTCAATTCTGGGGAAAATATTCAACTTCGTCCCCGGCAACGGCGCCAGAATGTTAGCGTCGGAAGTCACTCCTGGATTGCTTGCAGGAGAAGAGCCTGACACCCATCAGTTTTATGTCACGATAGTTTTTAATGGATGATCAGATGGAAAGAGACTCGAGGAAACATCATTCTAACTCAGGGACTAGTTCTGGTATGTAAAGAACAAAGGAGGTCTTGATCTAACTTCAGCCAGTGGGTTGATTAAAAGGTGAATAGGTGGAAGACTTGGTAAGAAAGGTGAACAAACAACTTTAGGAAACAGGCTTCCAGCAGTTTGCAGAAGAAAGGCTCTGAATGCAAGATCCTCTTGGTTCATGGTCTCAAGAAACTGAAAGGGGACTTGACTGGATCCTCCAATTCCAAGTCACTTAGCACTGGGAAAACACAAGAACTGATTAGAAACGATGTAACTGCTACAGTGATCCAACCTACATCATCCTATAACAACTACAACTCGACTGGACCCTCCAATTCTGAGATGTTCTAACACAGTATAAACAAAGATATGAAAGAAACTGGCATTCATAAGGCAAGAAGTCTCAAAATTCTATGCATAACCAGAAGAACAACGCTTCATTAAAACTTTACAACCAGGAGCTCTGCTCAACCATCGATAGGTACAAAAATGGAGAAAACGCCTTCATATACTCAAGAAAACAACAACAACAAAATCGAGACGCTGCATTAAACACATTGCGTCTGCATGGCTTCTGACAATCTGCGGCTACCGTCTCTGAATGATCGTGCAACTATGGCAGACGCAATCGAACTCCTGACAGTTCCATGGGTGAATCAACGTGCCTTTAATTCATCGCCGAACTTTCCCATTATGGCGGAGGCAATGTCTAACCACCACCAACTACTTCAATAACTGCTTCATTGGGATTGAGGATGGCCTGACCAACTCGACGCCTTTGGGACGTGGATGACCCCTTGCGCTGCCACCTGGATTAGCTGAACGACCTGATCAATAGACGTGGAGGCCATCGTGAAGGCTGGGGGGGCGTAATGGGAGTGGTGGCGCTAAGACTATGAGGATGAGACGAGAGGTGATGAGGAAAGGAAGATGTGACAGGGGAAAACACGCGGAGGAAGACAACAGGTGGACAGGGCAGGGGATGGGGTATAATGGGCACCTTATTTATAGGGGGATGATGTGGAGGGGAACGGGACATGCAGTGGATAATGAGTGGACGTTGAGGTGCAGGGTGGACCATATGGACGGAAAGAGGAGAGGCTTAAAGGGAAAGGACCCTGCCACCTGGCCCGGTGGGGAATAGGTGGCAAGGAGGGAAATGGCGTAAAAGGCGACACAACGGGGAAGGGGCCCACAGGGTTAAACGAAGAAAGGCAGTGGGATTCGAGATCGCCTCGCACGCCGTTGATCCGGGTTCTCCAATCGTAGCCGTCGGAAAGATGCACCCTAGATTCTGGACCCCCCCCCCCTCCGCTTAAAGGTAGAATGGCGGGGGGGGTCCAGAATCGCCTTGCACGCCATTGATCCGGGCGCTTTGATATCGACCATTGAAGAGGTGCACCCCTGATTCCAGACCCCCCCCTTCCTCTTAAAGGTAGAAAGGCGGGGGAGCTTCGGAATCCCATGTGCACCGTTGATCCGGGCGTGCGAATATCCGTCGTCCAAATTTGTTGACTGCTTAATCACAAGCGCGCTTGCATCCCAAACTTAGGGTAAGTGGGTTTTAAACTCATTCCTTTGCATTCTACCCCCGTTACAAGAAATATCGCTAACAAGCACTCTAGGAGAAAGCGAGTGTGGAGAGGTTGAAACTCCTAAAGCTCGAATAACCAAAGCGATTTATAACCGTCAATTTGTGGGAGACACACATCAATAGATCATGTACTTCGGAAGCAAGGAGAAAGAAACACCGAAGTCCTGAAGTAAACTAGGACCATTGATCAAGAAGGATTCGTGGCACACGATCCTTAACTTTGGAAGAAAACACTCAGGGAGAAAAGGCTGCAGGAACGTTCGAAGTTACCGAACGCCAAAGTCCCGAAGTAAACTAGGACCATTGATAGGGAAGGATGCATGGCGCATGATCCTTAACTCTAGAAGAAAATGCTGTAGGAGAAAAGGCTGCAGGAATGTCTGAAGCTCCCGAACGTCGAAGTCTCAAAGTGGACCTGAGCCGTTGATTTGGATGGACACATGGCGCCTGATCTAGAACTCTGGGTACAGAGTCCTCTGGGGAAAAGTGGAGTTTGGAACATTCGAAACTCCCAGAGCGCGGAGCCTTGAAGTAGATCTCGACCGTTGGTTGCAAAGGGTGACACAAACCGTTGATCTGGTCCTGGTTAGAGTCTTGTAGTTGCAAAGCACCCAAGAGGTTAAGTTCAGGGTCACAACACGAGGTCACATGCAAAGAGGGCCTAGCAGAAGCCCAAAATTCAAGTTTATAAAAGCGCTAAAGAAGGGGGGGGTCACGGGTTCCATAAGACCTACACCTAAAAAACAAAGAGGGGCTTGTGTAATTTGTTCCATGGGCTACTGAAGGCCCGACCGAGCTAATTCAACTCAGGAGTTTAAGATCCTTGATTGAGAGGTTGCGAAACCCTTAGGAGGGAAGGGGGGTTTGCATCATTCAACAAATGAGGTCCAAATCCTCCTCCTCACGACAACAATTGAGGGTTTTATGAGGACATAATTAGGTTGGTATGTAGCTATGGACATCAACTCTGAATCCCCTTTGTTAATATCAAATTATGAATGTTTTCTGTTTCAACTTTCACTTTTATGTTTATGTCTGTTTCATTTTCTTCACTGTTGATGAGTCCCTAGAGCCCTGTTTATGATGTTTATGATAGGATTTTGATTTGTTTATATTGTAGGAAAGTGTCTACAGCCAGTGCCAGAATAGTTTTAGTGTTTCTTTTTTTGGGTGGATGAACTTAAGATTGTTGTTTGCATATAAGCTCGTAGCATGGTTATCCTAGAATGCACAATGCCCGGTTGTAATATTTTGAGACAAAAACGTAGTAGTAAAGTTCTAAAACTCCAAAAATAAAGGAGATAAAAAATACACTCAATTTCAGGAACAAAAAGTTATTTTACAGTAATATGAAAGTTTACTATATCTATATAGTCCAAAATTTGAACAGTAGCTCGTTCTTGTTGACAACTATGTTCTATGAAATCCAGTAGAAAAACAAGTAAAATGAGTGTTTCTTGTTTCTTGTGTCTCTTATACATTGATGACTGAGACTAGGCTTGCCAAGTTAATATGACTCACATTTGACTTGAGAGTTTGAGTCAGACTCAGAAAAGTTTTCTTAGCTGACTCCATTGGGTTTCCTCAAAGAGAAAAGTCAGACTCCGGAGTTGACTCAGACTCGGAAGAGTCTAGTAACATTTGATCTGTGAGAATTTTGAAAGGTCCATCTTAGGCTTTGTAGGGTTTATGTGCCAATCAAATAAGTGCTCAATTCAATAAACTGGTAGAAAACTGTGACTGTTAAATACGTGATGGCTTCAACTTTTTTCTGGAAATACTATAGGATTGTGTGTGGTTGGGGTATGCAGTTGTAGGACCTCTATCTGGTTAAAAATGCAAAAACCACCATGCCAAACCCCTTCTAATGTTAACAAACTCAAACTATGTATGTATGTTTTTTAAATGAGAAAATGTAATAGAGGAAATGAGAAATGGTTCAACAGAAGATTGATGATTGATGCCCGTGAGACAAGCTGAAGGAACCCAACTAGTTAGCTATCATCAATCTCTGGTAGAGCTGAAGCACCTTAGGCAGAACACCTTCAAATTCAGATGAGCGTTGCCCTTACCAACGAGGAGTCATGTATCGACAAATTTCAGGTTGCTAAATAGGAAACGATTTTGTATAAGTCCAAGAGAGAGCGAGTGATTCCTTAATAAATTGAACTGGATTTGCAGTATGAAGAAGCACATCGATAAGTTAGGAATTGATGGTTTGACAAAGTAACAATAGATAGTGGGAGAGCCTTAAACACTTCGATTGAGTGAACAACCCGACTGAGTGAATACAAGTGGATGAATAATCTCAAAATGGCAGTGACCAGATCCACAACAGAGTATAGGTCTGAGACATCGATACATCAAGGATTGAAGATTACATGTGTTGGCTTTCAAGTGGTTGGATTTGAGGTGTCCACAGGGGTTTTCAACCGATGACTTTTACTTATGGAGTGACACTGCAGATTGAAGATTACACGTGTTGGCTTTCAAGTGGCTGGATTTGAGGTGTCCCCAGGGGTTTCCAACTAATGACTTTTACTTACAGAATATCTTAACAACACACTCCCTCACCCACTACTTTACTCTAGAAAAAGTAAAATATATATTTATATTATAATAAAATAATTGTATTATAAAATATGTATTTATATTATAATAAAATAATTATATTATAATAAAATATGTATTTTATTATAAAATATATATTTATAGTATAAAAAAAATTACTGTTAAACATTATCACTTTATCTAAATTAGATTGAATATAAAAAAAATCATTGTTAAACATTGTCACTTTATCTAAATTAGATTGAGTATTAAAAAAATTACTCAACATTATCACTTTATCTAAATACCAAAAAATCCATAAATTGATTATATAAATTTAAGGGATAAATTGATTATATCTTAAAACATTTTAATTTTATTTTAATTTTTGATGTTTATAAAAAAATAATTTATTATTATTTATACTAGTGTTTTTCACTTTTTCTATATCTAAGTATTTTATAGGGAAAATATAATAATAATAATAATAATCTATTTTTAAGGTCACGACCAAGCGATAATCTATTTTTAAGGTCATGACCAAGCCAGCACATCAAATTTGGTGTATGAGACCCCCTTGTTTGTGGGACAAGGGACTGACTGGTAAAGTCTACGAAGGTATACATACCCTACCCCCTCTGGATTTGAAACTGTGACCTCTTAAGAGGAAACACATGTTCTTAACCATTAGGCCCACTCAGGCTGTATTCAATTAGATCTTTCTTCAGTCTCGCAACCTTCTGAATTTGATTCTCATTAATAAACACCACTTTTCATTCTAGTATTAAAGAAAAAGTCATTAATAAACACCATTCTTCATTCAGTATTAAAAAAATATGATTATTATTGTGTGCACATAAAATGAGAGAGAATAATTAGTTTACAATACGATTTAAAAATATTGATTAAGAGTATCTAGTGAATTGAAATCTGGACTTAATTGAGTCTATAGTTCTATCAAGTAAGAGTCTCTAGCTAATTGAAATATGGACTCAATTAAGTCTATAATAATTATGCAACATTATATTCAACTTTTGAAAGGTATTAGTTATGAAAAATCTTTGTCTCACATTTAGTTTCCAGTCATGCACTAGTAATTAGCCAAGCCCCTAAAAGTAGAGATGTTAATGGGAGTTTAGAAAAATCATGTTAATGGCAGTTTAGAAAAATCAATTCTTTAAAAGAAAAATGAATGTATACATAAAAGTAGTTTTGTATCCTATGAAAACATAGCAAATGACTATTTTATGATTCTATTTCTAAAGTGTATGTAGAAAAATTGGATTGATATATTCTAATTTTTGTGGTTCCATGCATGTTCCATCTGCTAATGGCGATAAATATATCATGTATTTTATTGATGATTACACCAAGATGTGTTGGGTGTACTTGTTGAAAGAAAAATCACAAGATTTTGAAACTTTTAAAAAAATTCATGCATGAATCCAAAATGAATCTTAGTCTGATAATGGAAGAGAATATACATCTAATGAGTTTTAAAATTATCTTCTTCAACATGGGATCAAACATCAAACCATAGTTCCATACAATCCTCAACATAATAGTGTAGTTGAAAGAATAAACATGATTAACCTAAATATGGTTCATTCCATGATGTTTTTCAAAAATGTAAAAATGATGTTTTGGGATGATGCAGTTTTATGTGCATTATAAGTGAAAAATAGATATCCATCTCATTCTCTTGGAAATAAGACTCCTTATGAAATGTGGTATGGTTGCATTCCTTTAGTGAGGCATCTCAAGGTATTTGGTTCCACTATTATGCTTTAATTCCTAAGGAGAAAAGAAACAAGATTGATGCAAGGAGTCATAAGTGCATCTTATTGGGGTACTAAAATACCACCAAGGGATATCATATTTACAATGAGGTAAACAAGAAATTCATTCTTCCCATAGATTTAATTTTTCTTGAATCCTCCAAGAATGAAAACATTATTGAGAGGAAACTTGATCATCTAGATAAATCCACTCGTATAAATACATATCACAAATTTGATGAGATTCCACGTCTTGAAGAGGGGACCCATATCTTGGATAAATCTATGGAATCTCCTTTTGAAGCACCATCTCCCCCTCATGAAGAAGTTTCAACCACTTCATGAGAAATCGAAGTTCATTTGGATGATGTGATTGAGAGGGTCGAAAGGTTGAGTCTTGATGGGAAATCGACACCATCTCAATCAACCAAGCAACCTCGACCATCTTAAAAAGGTGCACCAAAGTGGCTCATAAAGACACTTGAAAGTGTTCATCCTAATGAGGTCAGAAATACATGAACCATAAATTCAACCAGACCAGATGAAGGTGATGTAGATAATTCAAATTTAGGGGATGTAGATGATGTGGATGTTTCATATGATTGTAATTTGAATTTATCTATTAACTTTGAACCAACTTCCTTTGAAGAATCCACTTCTCATGATGAGTGGAAAGAAGCCATACAGAAGGAGTATGATGCTCTCATCAAGAATGGGACGTGGAAGTTGGTGGACCCGCCATTCAAAATCAAATCAATTGACTGTAATTGGGTCTTCAAGAACAAGTACAAATAATATGGCTCACTTGACAAGAACAAATTGAGGCTCGTGAAAAATGCGTTTTCACATAAAGAAGGCATTGATTACAAGGAGACTTTCCCCCCCACAACAAAATGGGCTACCATTCGTACTCTATTTTCCTTGGAAACACATAATGGATGGAAATTTCATCAAATGGATGTGAAGACTACTTTCTTGAATGGAGACTTAAAAGATAATGCCTTCATGTCTCAACGAGAAGGTTTTGATGTGAAGGGACAAGAAAAAAAAAGTGTGTAAGCTCATGAAATACTTATATGGATTGAAACAAGCACCATGAGTCTAGTTTGAAAAGCTAAATGAGCATCTTTTGAAATTGAATTTCAAGCACTTCAATTTTGATGATGCAACTTTGTTTGTCAAGAAAGTTGGCAAAAATGTTGTATATCTTGTAGTGTATGTAGATGATCTGTTGATAACAAAGAACAATGAAAGATACATTACATCCATAAAAAAAGAGTTGAAGAAAGGATTTGAGATGACAGATTTGGGACATCTTCATTACTACTTGGGCATTAAAGTGACTCAAAATAAAAATTACATATTCATCTCCCAAAAGAAGTACATTGGAGAATTTTTGAACAAGTTTGGTATGGTTGAGTGTAACATGTCTCTACTCCAATGGAACAAAATTTGAAGCTTAGAAAAAAAAGAAGGGAATGAATTTTAGGATGCAACCAAGTACAAACAACTTGTGGGAAGTCTTGTCTACCTTACCACAACCAGACAAGATATTTCATTTGTTGTTTGGATTATTTCGAGGTTCATGAAAAAACCTTGTGAAGGACATTGGTATTTTGCTAAAAAAAAAATTTAAATACTTGAAGGGAACTCAAGATTTTGGACTCGAGTATTCTAAGGTGTATGAATTCAACCTTATTGGATATTTTGATTTGAACTTTGTTGGGGATAAAGAAAATGGGGTGCCAACTTCAAACTATCTCATGAGTTTTGGATCAACATTTGTCTCCTGGATATCACACAAATAGTTAGTTCCAACAAATTCCACAATAGAGGCATAATATGTGGAAATTACAGAAGCAACAAAGGAGATTGTGTGGCTTAGAAAATACTTTACGATTTATAGGATAAATAGGTGAATTATGCTCCTCTTCTAGTTGAAAATACTTCTCCAATCAAGTTTTCCAATAATCCCATATTCCATGATCGAACCAAGCACATCAACAAAAAGCACCATACGATTCAATATCATGTAGAGGCCAAGACTATTCACTTGAGACATTTTTCCACAAATGAGCAAATTATGGACATATTCACCAAAGTGTTTGGAAGAGAAAATTTTGAAAAGTTCAAAATGATGTTTGGACTCACAAACACCCCTTTGGATTAAGGGAGGAAATGTTGGATACCTAATCCTCATGATTATGGTAGTTTGTAAATTATAATGAAGAGTCGTAGGTAATAGGGAACATCCTTCAAAAGATGAAACCAAAGGTCATATGCATGTGCATTTATCGAGGTTTCATGTTAATGAATTTCATTCAACTGTGGAGTTACATTCTCTGCCCATACCCATCCTGAAAAATTCCACGGCCAATAAGTAGGTTATGAAGGGATATCCATGATAAGGCGGCGAGGCAGTGTAGAAAGCTAAGGTTGTGGCAAGTGCAAATAGACAAAGTTGTGGCAAGTGCATGACTTCTAAAATTTATTTAATATATTTTCATCCATTTATGTCAATTAATGTTTATTGAGATTTTTGTTAGCTCTTTTTAGATGATAAGGTTAATGTGTGAAATATGTGTGTGTGTGTGTAATTGAATTTTTTTAGTCTAACAAACATACCCTTACACCAAGGATAATTTAGTCACATTGTGAGGCTTAAGAAAATGATAAAATTAGATAATGTCATTTACAAATTCAAGAAATAATTTTTAATTTTAAAATAAATTGGAATAATAAATACTTTTCATTAACATTTCACAAACCTAAGGAAAAAGGAGAAAGTTTTACAAAGTTCATTCTATTTGACCCGTGACCAAAACTATAATTATTGGAAGAACATGAAATAACAAGCAGTCTGGATGATATTTAAGTGTTAAGGCTAGCATTTGAGTGTTAATACATCATAGTGACAATAAAGTGTTGATGCATAATAGTATTAAAAGTTTTAATATAATAGATGTATGAACAGATCATGGTCATCCTCATAAAACTTAGACATTGCAGAAAATTAACATAGACATTGCAGAAAATACATTTTGTCAGATATTAAAACTTAGACATTGTAGAAAATTCATTTTGTCAGATACTTATAATATAGACTAAAAACTTAGGATAATAGGCAATAAGACTTTGATCTTATGAACCAATAGAATGTTTGATAAAATCAATTTAAATATTATAAAAAAATAACTTACTTTTTTCCCTATGTACAAGTTTGGAAAGAAAAATAAATATTTGTAGTCAAACTCAAACTAATCCATAGTTAACGTTGAATTGATCGCTAGAGTCTCTGGCTTGCCTTCGTTAGGGACTAATAAGGGAAAATCTATACACTCGTGATTTAAAATCTTAGGGATAATTCAGTCATATCGCGAGGTTTGGGAAAATGATGAAATTAGATAATGTAATTGTTGGAGTTACTTCACACACACCTAGGATTTTTTTTCCTAAGGTTTTTCCTTGTTTATTAGTCATAATTAGTCATTATCCAGTCTCCTATATTTTAGGGGAGAATATTTCACCTGGAGAATATTCTCTTTCAGTTGACACTTCAGTTTGACTAGTTCAGTTGAGTTTAGATGCTGCATTGGTTTTGTCACCATGCAACATTGGGATCATCACCAGCTAATGCGCACCTGCCTTGGGATAATCACCAGATTGGTGCATTACCCTTGATTCCATGATCTACTCCTCACTACTCTCTATTCAGTCATTTAATTGAAGACTAGTTGACTAGTTAACTCAGCTAGGTGGCAGTTCACTCCTGTAACTGCCTGAGAGACTAGACTAGGTGGAAAATCACTCCTGTAACTGTTGGTGTGTGTCTAGATAAATCTAGACCTCCACTATGGTGAATTGGTTCTCCTCCAGTGTGCACTCATTGAGTTATATAGAGTATATCATGTGTAAATTATTCATTATTCATTACGGTTAATGCGAATTCTTCTATTCTTTCTCTCGTTCTTCTTCTTTCTCAAATTCTCTCTGCAAATGTGTGCATTATTGTTTAGCTATATCTATTCTGTCCAGGTTCAAACATTTACATGGTATCAGATCTGACAGACTTCTAAGCAAAATCTACACCAAATTTTTTTGCAGGAACAAAAGATTGAAGACAACGAAAAGATGGATTTCCAAAAAGAATTCATTCTTACACCTTACAACTATTTTGAATGGAAGGAGAAAATAGCCATAAATATCCAAACCAGAGGGTTGTACAGGTTAAACTTGAATACATATACAAAATTTACATCAGCCATAGAAAAATACAAGTACTTAAATCGCATGGATGAGGCACTCAAAACAATTTGCAGTCTTATTTTTCCCGATCTCCTTTTTCACATATCTTCCTGTAAGACTCCCAATGAAGCCTGGACCACCTTGGAAGGGCTCTTTAGAAAACATGATGATATGAGGGGACACATGTTGGAGGTGGAGCTGCTCACATTGGATCCAAAAATATTCGACAATATCCAATATTTCTTTACAAAATTCAAGGATTTACTGTCACAACTCAAATCTTGCGGGGTTGATAAATCGAAGGAGGATAAACAAATGGTTCTCACCATTCTCTCCAATCTTGGTTATGAATTCTCTGTATTCGTATCCACATTCCATTCTATCAGATTCACCTCTGGATCCACTTGAAATATGCCGTATCTTGAGGACTTTATCAAATCCCTGACACAAGAGCAAACCGAGCTCATCAACATGGGCACAATCAAAGGCCTAAGGGTGCATGCATTCACTATGCAAGATGGAATCCAAAAATATCATAAATATAAAGATAAATATAAATGGAAATCTCATGCACATCCGAAGAAGGAAGGGTACACAAAACCCTTCACCGATGCCTTCGGATCCAAAGAGGAAAAGGGAAGAAAAGGGGAGAAATGCACATACTGTCACAAAGGATTCCATTCGGAATCCGCATGCATGCAAAAAAAAATAGATATGGTGTCTCAAATAATTCAACAAAACAACCTTGGAGATCACATCCCCAAGGGTGCCAAGAAGAAGAAGCCAGAAGATCTGAATTCCAAGAAAGGCAATTCTAGCCATGCCTTGATTGCCATCAAGTCCTCTCCCGATGCTTGGATCGTAGATTCAGGAGCATCACATCACATGGCTGCCTCAAAAGTAGTATATTCTTATTTGGATGCATGCAAAGGTGCTCCTATTATGATGGGGGAGAACTCTTCTATCGAAGTCACCAACAAAGGAAGGATTGAACTCACCAATGGAAGCTTCGAGAATGTGTTGCACGTTCCCAGACTTTCTTTCAACCTTCTTTCCATGTTTCAGATGACGAATTCCAACACCAGAAAGAAAGTCATATTCACACCAAATCTCGTGGATATCTATGACATGAAAACCAACTCTAGGGTTGCTACCGGTGAGGTAAATCATCAGTCTAGATTGTATACTTTTTTCTAAATTCATTGAACTTGATTCTGCTTTACTGCTTACTCATGCTGATGAAAGTATTAGGATCTGGCACAAAAGGTTTGGAAATTTGAATTTTAGATACATTCAACAACTTAGCAAGAAAATATTGGTTGATGGTCTACCAGACATCCATTTCTCCAAGGGAGTGTGTGAGGGATGTGTTCTCGAAAAACACCCTCAAGAGAAAATCGACAAAGGAAATTCTCAGAGAGATTCTGCACCTTTATATTTGATCCACAGTGACCTTATGGGTCCTTTTCCGCATCCATCGATCAACAAAGAGAGGTTTGTTCAAATTTTTGTTGATGATTTCTCATGTTTTACATGGATCTATTTTCTCAGGAAAAAAACTAAGGTCTTTCAACACATCAAAGACTTCAAAGCCCTCGTTGAGACACAGTCTGGAAAGAAGATCAAAGTCCTCCTTGCTGATAACAGGGGAGAGTATGTAAATCATGAGATCCATAATCTCTTCCATGAGGTAGGGATTCAATTGGAGCACACGGTTTCCTATACTCCGCAGCAAAATGGAGCTGTTGAGTGGAAAAACAGATCTCTAAAGGAGATGGTGTCTTGCATGCTGCATGAAAATTCACTACCATAGAGACTATGGGCCGACGCACTTAATTGTGCAACATACATTAAAAAAATATCTCTTCATATATCTATCAAGGATAAGAACCCCTACGAGGCTTGGAGCGGCCTCAAACTAGAAGTGACCCACTTTCGCATTTTTGGTTCATGTGCATGGGCCTAGATTCCCTCTAAAAAGCGGAAGGCACTTGGTCCACATAGAACTGAGTGTATTTTTTTTGGATACCCCGACGATGTGAAGGGATATAGGCTTATTGATCTTTTCTCAAACCGGCTCATCATTGAGCGAAGTTTCCAATTCAAGGAAAGTGTCTTGCATGTACCTCAACAAATGCATGCAAACACCTTCATTCTTCTACCCGTCTGAGATGAGGAGCATGCACATGCAAACTCTTCTTCAGACGAGAGTTCTGATTCAGAGGACTTAGATGATTCATATTCAGAGTCAGTACAGTCAGATGCATATTCAGAGCAAACATATGTAGTTGCAGAGCCAGAGCAGAGGCCCAAGTGGGCACAAAATACTCTTTAGGATGTAGGGGATCTCGTTGGTGATCCAACCGATAATAGGAGGAATCGATCTAATTTCCAGGAGCTTCCTGTTTCACTCACTGCCATTGAAACATTTCCCTCCATGCATATTTTCTTGGTTTAGTCTTCAAATCCACAGTCTTATGGCGAGGCTGCTGGAAATCTCTTTTGGGAATCCACCATGCAGGAGGAGTACAACTTCCTCCTTAAGAACCAGACTTGGGATCTAGTTCCTCTTCCTTCTTGTCGAAAACTTGTTTGATGCAAATGGGTCTACAGGACCAATAGTGCAACAGATGGAAATATTAGCAGATACAAATCCAGGCTTGTTTGCAAAGGCTTTCAGTAGGTTCATGGTATTGACTATGATGATACCTTCTCTCCAGTAGAGAATATGGATTCCATACGATTGGCACTTGCCATTGCGGAAACTAAGGGATGGGAAGTCCATCAGATGGACGTGAAGAATGCATTTTTTCACGGTGATCTCTCCGAGGAGATCTACACAGAGAAACTCCAGGGATTTATGCAGGACTCATCTTTGGTCTGTCGACTGAAGAAGTCCCTTTATGGCCTCAAGCAGGCTTCGAGGGCATGGTATGCCAAGATGGATTCCTACATGTTGTCATAGAACTTTATACGTTGTAAATCAGACCCGAATGTCTACATGCTCAGGACGGTTGATTCACTTCTACTCTTATTTCTGTACGTTGATTATTTGTTGATTACCGGTTGCTCGACTTCAACGATTGCTGCAGTCACGAGGATTCTACATGACAAGTTTTTGATGATGGACATGGGTCCGCTAAACTTCTTCCTTGGACTTGAGATCTATCAAGATGCATCAGGCATCACACTGTCTCAGGCCAAGTATGCATGAGACCTCCTTGAGATATTTCACATGACAAACTACAATTCTTCTCTGACTCCTTTCCTATCAAGAGTCAAGCTTAAGGATGGCGGGGAGACTCCACTGGTTGACAAAAAAATGTACAGAAAGCTAGTGGGGAACTTGTTGTATCTCACACACTTCAGAGCATACCTCTCCGATGCAGTTGGCACAGTTTACAGGTTCAWGYAGGAGCCGCATGAGCTACATTGGAAAGCTGCAAAGTGTATCCTTTGATACGTACAGGGCACCATCACCTTTGGGATTCATTATGCAACAAACTCTACATTATATCTCATCGGGTTTAGTGATTYTGACTGGGTTGGTGATTGCACTGATCGCAARTCCACATCTGGTTACTCACTTAGTCTTGGTTCTGGGCCTATCTGTTGGTCGAGAAAGAAGAAAGATTCCATTGCTCTATCTTAAGCCGAGGCATAGTATAGAAGGGTAGTTAACATAACCATTCAGGCTATGTGGCTACAACATTTTCTCACTGAGTTTGGAATTTAGTTTCATCGGTCGATCGTCATCTGGTGTGACAACCAGAGCACTCTAAAGTTCTGCAGAGATCTAGTTCATAGGTAGTGGACGAATCACATAGAGATCCATATGCACTACATCCAGAACTTAGTACACGAGGGGATCATCGAATTACAATTTCGTCCTTCAGCAGAATAGATGCCAAACATCTTCACCAAGACCTTCACTGAGCAGAAGTTCCATTCTTTGTGAAGTCGTCTTGGAGTGAAGGACATAGTTGCCTAGCAACTGTAGTTCTTCTTTTTACATACATTGTACCTTGAGGGGGAGTTTTCCCATGAGTTTTTCCCTCTTTCCTCACTTTATTTCAGTGTATCTTTTGTATTTGGGTACCTAACATGGTCTTGTTGCCGTGACCCATTCTTTATTTTCACCATAGTGATGTTCAGGGGGGTGTTGGAGTTACTTCAAACACACCTATGATTTATTTTTCCTAAGGTTTTTCCTTGTTTATTAGTCATAATTAGTCATTATCCAGTCTCCTATATTTTAGGGGAGAATATTCCACCTGGAGAATATTCTCTTTTAGTTGACACTTTAGTTTGACTAGTTGAGTTGAGTTTAGATGCTGCATTGGTTTTGTCACCATGCAACACTGGGATCATCACCAGATAATGCGCACTTTCCTTGGGATCATCAATAAACTAGCACATTACCCTTGATTCCTTGATCTACTCCTCAATACTCTCTGTTCAGTTAGTTAACTGAAGACTAGTTGACTGGTTAACTCAACTAGGTGGCAATTCACTCCTGTAGCTGCCTGAGAGACTAGACTAGGTGGAATTTCACTCCCGTAACTGCTGGTGTGTGTCCAGATCACTCTAGACCATCACCATGGTGCATTGGTTCTCCTCCAGTGTGCACTCATTGAGTTATACAGAGTATATAATGTGTAAATTATTCATTATTCATTACAGTTAATGAGAATTATTCTATTCTTTATATCCTTCTTCTGCTTTCTCAAATTCTCTCTGCAAATGTGTGTATTATTGTTTAGCTAGATCTATTCTATGCAGGTTCAACACATTTACAGTAATTTACAAATTTAAGAAATAATTTTCAATTTTAAAATAAATTGGATTAATAAATAATTTTCATCAACCTTTTACAAACCTAAGGAAAAAGAGAAAGTATTACAAAGTCTATGCTATTTGAATCATGAACAAAACCTATAACTCATGGAAGAACATGAAATAGTAAGGGAAAAATCTATACAGTCATGATTTAAACTATTAATGTTGAAAAGTTAAAAAATATTTAAATTTTAAAAGTTCAATTTATACACACTTATAAATTTTGATTTATTTAAAGATGGTTTTCTAATATGAGTTGTTAAGAATTTTGTACATCAAAATATCATTCACAACAAAGTAGAAAATATTTTTTATAGTAATAAGAATGTGTTGATTTTTATTTACTCTGACATATAGGTACTTCGTTATCTAGTGATTTCCTTGTTCTAAACCAAATGAACATCTCACAAAATATAATACACTTGTTGGAATAATCAACTCAAATGAATATAGCTGAAGCAATACTAGAAACCGAAAATATCATGTACAAGACACACATATATTATTCCCTTCAACTAATCTTATCATTCAAATAAATTCAAAGCTTACAAGGGCTCCCTTACTAGGATAATGACCCACATAGAAATACACAAAACTTTAGACAACACCTGCAAATCCTAACAACTCCTGGTATGTTGTATGATCTTAAACTTTCATGTGTCTAGATATGTACGCTTCTTTCCTTAAGAAAACCCATGTATGTGTCCCTGTCTCCACTAAAACCCACATACACACAAAATGAATGTATGGAAAAATCAGTATGGTGCAACCCTGTTATTGTGGCTCCAATCTGTTGAAACCAACTTTAAATTGCTTTTGTTCTCTCTTATCCTTTATCTGATCTCTATATGGAAGTCCTTCTCCACCTATCCAAGATCTCCTTAAATCACAGTCCTTCGTGATCCTACCCTCTTGATAAAAAGTATTTATTTGATATGTATCAAGTGTATCATGCATCTCCTCCTTCACCTTTGCCATGATTTTATAAAATTCAGTTGTGACCTAACCCTAATATCCAAAGTGATTGGTTGTTGATAGTACTTCTCACCTCACTTGAGATTAATGGCTATTATCTAATTCACTAATGCAAATTTTAAGATTTCATTAAATAAAAATTAACTAATTAATAAAAGCACTCTACTTTAATAACTCAAGGTAGAAAGATTTGGATGACTTCCACACATTTAGACACTTAGAGGTGTGCATAAGTACCTATACGATGCTACAAATATAAACACTCCCTCTTAGCAAGGAAGCTAGTCTACACCACTCCAATTTTGTACATGAAGAACACAAACTTCCCTTTAACCAAGGGTTTGTTCAGAATGTCTGCAACCTACTCATCTGTGAGAACATACTAAAGCTTCACCGCTCCCTTCTACATCCTATCACGAATGAGGTGGTATCTAATCTCAATATGCTTGGACCTATCATGGGATACTGGATTCTCCGCAAGTTTGATACAACTCTAATTATCATAGTATATCATCGTAGGATCCAACTCCTGAACAATTAAACATGTAAGAAATTTGCAAAGCCAAATGGATTCACAAGTAGCCATACTCATTTCCATGTACTCTGCCTCTGTTGAATTAAGTGCTACAAAAGTCTGCGTCCTAATAAACCATGTAATTGTTATTGATCCCAAGTTGAAGAAGCACCCCGAGGTGCCCTTTTTGTATACTGTACTCCTTGCCCATTCTAATTTTGAATATCCCTGCAGCCTCAGTCCATCACCTCCAAGATACCTTAATCCATACTCCATTCTACCTACGAAGTACCCGGGCATGTGCTTCATTGCTATCCAATGCACCTTCCTCAACTCCACCATGAATTGACTCAAGGTTTTCACAACGAAACAAATATATGGCATGGAGTTGACCAAATACATCAAGGACCCTATCAACTTCCTATATTCCTGGGATCCACCAAATCTAAATCATAAATCACAACATTCTCCAGATTGGTAGCCATAGGTGTAGTCATTTCTCTACATTCCTCCATCCTGAATGTCCTCAAGATATCTACTGCATACTTCCCTTAACAAATGAATATATCTCTCGATACCTTCCATAAATCGACCCCAAGAAATAATGCATCAAAACAATGTCCTTCATCTCAAACTCTGTAGATAAATATTCTTTACACCTTGTAATAATCTCTTATGCACCTGTGAGAAACAAATCATTGACACACAATAAAAATATGAGTGGATTTGACCCAACAAGTATGAATTACAAGTTAGGATCTGCCTCACTCTTATTAAAGCCCATATTATTCAAGTATCCATTAATCCTAGAATACCATGCCTTAGGTTCCTGTTTGAGTTCGTACATGGATTTATTAATCCTACACACATGATACTCCCTCCCATGTACCTCAAATCCATGAGGTTTCTCTATATATACTTCCCCCTCAATAATCCCATTGAGGAAATCTATATTCACATCCATATGGTGAATCATCCACCTCATAACTAAAGAAATAGAAATAAGAACTCAAATAGACTCATACCTGACGACTAGAGAAAATGTCTCCTTGTATTCCACTCCCAATCTCTAGGAAAACCCTCTCTTCATGAACCTCACCTTGAAATTCTTGATGCTACCATATGCATATTGCTTGATCTTGTAGATCCACCTAGAACTCACAATTGACTTGCCCTCTAGTCTCAACATTATGTCCCAAACATCATTCCTCATAACATAGGTGTAATCCTCTACCATGGCATCATGCCAAACCTATTGATTTTATGCTTCCTCAAAACTATAAGGATCATCATCAATGATGATACTCATAAGAACCATATAGTTCATAAAATTCCTTAGAGGCATGCTCTCTCTAACTGTACTCCTAGAGCTTCACTAGCATCCCTCAATGTATGCAATAGCCACCTGATTTGCGTAACATAAATAAAAAGGGGCTAACTCCTCCTCCCCACCTAAAGTATGACTCCCTAAACCGGAAGTTGTTGACTACTACTCATCCTTTGGAGCATGTTTTTGCTCATCCTCTGCCACGATTGACGACTTAGGAGATATCCTATATGCCAAGTTTTCCTCGAAATTAAATTCTTTTCTCACAAATGTCTTTTTTGTGTTGGTATGAAGATCTTGCAAGCCTTTAAGGTCTCATTGTACCCCACAAATATACGCTTCCATACCGAAGGATACATCTTCGTGATATTCTCCAAAAGAACATGGATGTAGATTGGAAAACCAAAGATCCTCAAATGTCCTAATTCTAGCTTCAGCCCTAAGAATGCATCCTCCAAATTCTTTTCCCCCAACATCCTGTGAGGACTCTTGTTTTGCACATATATTACTGCATTACACACCTCTTCCCAAAGAAACATAGGCTACTCCTAGTCATGTATCATAGCCCTGACAAAAACAATGATGGACCGATTATTTCTCTTGGAAAACCCATTCTATTGAGGGTTCTATGAGATTGTCAACTCCCTTTTGATCCCTTCCTCCTTACAAAAATACTTGAAGTCATTGGAGGTGTACTCTCCCTCATTATCCAACCTCAATACCTTGATCTTATTTATGGTATGGTTCTCCACCTAAGCCCTGAACTCCTAAAACCAATTGAAGACCTCATCCTTGGTCTTCATAAAGAAGATCCATGTTTTCCTGGAAAATTCATCAAGGAACGTCACATAGTACACCACTCCCTTCATTGATGTTACTAACATCGGCAGACTCTCATATGAATGTACAAGATCCAAGATCCCTTTGGACCTACTCTCGTTGTTAGGAAAAGTAGCCTTGGCATTCTTTCCAAGTGCACACCCTCTACATACTCTTTGTTGCTCAATACTAAACTCTGGAAGATTTGTAACAATCCTCCTCAGAATCGACAATTCTCTGTAATGAAGGTATCTCAACCCCCTGTTAAGTACCTGAATAGATATGAAGATAAATCTCAAAATAAACCCACAATATCAACAAGAATAAATCAAACCATTCACCAAATATTCAATACAAGAATGTAGACAAAACCCTTGAGGTAGGGTAACACCATATATTAATCCTTATGGAAGGATAAAACTCCTCAAGCAATACTTTCTTGTTACAATAACAATATTCTTCACTATGCTTCAATACATTGCTTACACTTCTTTATATAACATTCTCTATCTTCTAGGAACATTCTAGAGAATGAATCTTCTAGAAATCCTATTTATTATATCTAACTACCATAGTGGGCCTTATTTAATAATATAGTGGACCTAGTCCACATTACATTAAATGACCTCCACTAATAATACATAACCACATTCCCATTAGGTACCTCCCTAGGTACCTCATATTACCTGCCTAGGTTTTCTCTATTTATTATATCTAACTACCATAGTGGGCCTTATTTAACAATATAGTAGACCTAGTCCACCTTACATTGAATGAACTCCACTAATAATACATAACCACATTCCCATTGGGTACCTCCCTAGGTACCTCATATTACCTCCCAAGGTATACTACATTCCATCCCCCTTCACATGTTTCATCCTGGAAACAAGGGAAGAAACCATAAAATATGATCAGCTAAGCAATGTAGCCAACTAGGACTAAGTACAACCATCCATCCATCCTAATGTAATATGAACATGATGTCCAACTACTTCCTTACCACCCCGATCTTGATCTGCATCGTGTCAATGTTGCCATGGGATTGGTTCTCTAGCTTGATGTCTTCTTGTAGTGTTGGTAGGTCTCCATGCACCTCTTGACAGGTTTCTTTTCTGGTTCCATGTTGGTGCATAAAGTTTTTGATGCTCATGCCCTTGCCTTGATGACTGTTGTTTCTCTATATGATGTGGATGGATATATTAAAAAACAATAGGAATCTGTTATTTTTTCTTCAAATCTGCAACACATTTTGCCTTGGAGTCAATGATCTCCTTAGCTTCCTTATTGTGTTCGTCCTGTGGTTTTGCTTCATCTCCTTCTGTAGACTCTGGATCTTATTCAACTTAGGACTTGGAAAGAACTTATTTTTTTGCCTCTGTGGGCCCATCTTTTTTACTAAGAGACACATACTGCAATGTAATTTTCTTTTTCTTGTACCATAGCTTCAAAAACATATTTTGCACATTAAGATTAGTTGTGCCCACTGACTCTATCCAAGGATATCCTAAAACAATGTCTACATCACCCATATCTAGAGCCTCAAAATCTGAATGCAACACATATTTATCCATATTGAGCTTTGAATATTTACAAATTTTAACATTTTCACCAACAACTTGTGTACTTTGAATATTCTTTGTGGCAACTTGCAATCTATTAACCAATTGAACATTGATAAAATTATGTTTGCAACTAGGTTTAATAGAAACAATGACATTTTCTTTATGAATATAACCATGAACTTGTAATATAGATTTGCCACATAAAAATAAACCCTTGGTGAATTCTTTCTCCTTACACTTGGAACGATACAAGTTGTCTAAAAATAATTTTTCATATTCTTTATTTGAGAGGTCAAAAATCTCTTTAGATTTAAATTCATTCCACCATATACTAGCATCATCCTTTAAATTTATCCATATCCCATATTTCCATAGGATTCCACATGATGGCTTTATATTTTTGATATATTATTCAATACTTGGACCATCATATCTACCATTAAAATGCATCATGCTTGGAAGAAATATGCAACACAAACTAGGGTTTAAAAAAAACTTACTACGGAAAATCACAACTTTTTCCGGAAAAACCCTGAAAAACTGTCAAATTTAAAATGATCATGATAAATTTACTTCATGGACTCCGTTTCAGATGATTTTTTTTTTAATTGGGTATTTTTCTGAGAGGAATCCAAATATCCAATTTTTTTCTGAAAATTCAGAGAAGAAAGTCTCATATCTGAGCCTGAAGTGTGTTGCCCATGTTTTTGTTAAACAAATTCTGCAAAAAATAACCAAATCTCTTCCCTTCTTTGGCCAAGGAAAGTGCTATGACACCAATTGTTAAGTACATGAATAGATCTGAAGATAAATCTCAAAATAAACCCACAATATCAACAAAAATAAACCAACCATTCACCAAATATTCAATTCAAGAATGTAGACAAAACCCTTGAGGTAGGGTAACACCATATATTAATCCTTATTGAAGGATAAATCTCTTCAAGCAATACTTGATTTTTACAGTAACAATATTCTTCACTATGCTTCAATACATTGCTTACACTTCTTTATATATCATTCTCTATCTTCTAGGAATATTCTAGAGAAGTAATCTTCTAGAATGCCTATTTATTATATCTAACTACCATAACGGGCCTTATTTAATAATATAGTGGACCTAGTCCACCTTACATTGAATGGCCTCCACTAATAATACATAAACACAATCCCATTGGGTACCTCCCTAGGTACCTCATATAACCTCCCTAGGTATACTACACGTCCTGTGCCATAGCTCACATAGGTTGTCATTGTCCTGTACCAAATCATGAACAGGCTTAGAACAAAATGTATAAAGGTCCCTCTCTAATAGATCCAGGTGGATATTTTTACCGATACAAATTGATGGTCTCAAATGTTGATGAAAAGGTCTCCATGTCGCTCATCACGAGATTTCCAATGCAACTTGAATGGGCTCAAATGGACATCGTATGAGAAAGTTATGGTGTTCTGAAGTTTTGGTTAAACAGACAAAAAGGATGACAGGGTTGACACATTGCATCACCGGGGACTGACACGTCGTAGTACGAAAGTTGACATAGGTGTTAACATGGCAGTATAAACATGACAAGTGGCATGCTTAATGGACATTATAGATGTTGATGTGGAGGCTGATGTGGCTGAAGACATGGCAGGATGACTGTAGGTTACATGGCCTCCATGTGGACCAACTAGAGACTACCGCATGGCAGCCACAATTCGTTCAAAAGGGGATTATTGACTATAGAAGGATTGAATGATCGACCTATTCAACACTATTTCAAATGACTAATTGTTGCACCACCATTGGATCATTGGGATCCAACCAATGTCAACTTAATTTAAATTTGATTTGTTATATGTTTCCAAAAATGTATGGTCCTCGAGCTTGACCTTGTGACCTCCACCCAATAGACACAATGCCTCAACCAATGCGCCAAACCCATTTACTTGTTATGGAGTGTAGGCACTATTTTATTTAAAATGATTATATTCCCAATTCCACAAAATCCCAACAGGAGGAGGTTCGACCTTGCAACTTCCAACTATATAACCAAATGATTTTACCATTGTGCCATATGCTTAGAACTTGAAAGGAGGACCTGAGAGAATTTAATTAAACAAATGCTTTTCCTGTATAAATTGAGGAAGTGATGTTTTGAGGCCATTTATTGGCAACCCTAGAGTGGGAAGTGGCTTTTCTGGAGTGACATTATTGTTGTAGAAGACGTGGAGACAAGTTTAGTTGTAGGTTGGAGACAAAATTGATGTAATTAAGCATTTGACATCTTAATGGAGCAGTCACTCATTGGAAGCGAACCCAGAGACATAGCCCAAGATGGGTGAACTCCGTTAACAACCTTGTTGTTTCTTGTCTCTTTATTTTCCGTTGTTCATTTCTTCCATTCATTCTTTCAATTGTTCATTAAGTGATTTTAAAAGTTGATCTAAGTCAATTGACGTTTATAATTTGCAATCAAGTCAGTAATTTTAGATTAAGTTTGGTATCAGAGCAGTTTTGACAGGATTTGCAAGGGTGAATGTTAATTGGAATCAAGTTCAAGCATGGTGAAGGATCACTTGAATAATCTAATATAGAAATTGGATGTGTATTCTGAAGACAAGAAATGCCATCGCCGAAAGAAGGAAATCCTTTTGGTTCTGAGATGGATTTCCTTGAAGCATTCATGACGATAAAAGCTACTTTGGAAGAGTTATACCACGAACGAAATAAGCCCAAGGAAGGTGGTCCATCTATAAAATTTGAAGGAAAAGGAGGTGGGGGTGACCCTCCTAAGACTCCTCCATCCCCATCACCCTCTTCTTCTAGTTCAAGTGGGATTTCTTCCTTCAAGAAGCATTCTAAGAAAACTTAATCTAATTTTCCTTTATTGAAACTTGATGTCAAGTTTGATTTTCCAATTTATGATGGTGAACTTAATGCATAAAAGTTGGATAACTAGATCAATTATCTTGAAGTCTATTGCGAGATTGAGAAAATTGTTGATGACAATACAAAAATCCAACTAGACACTCGTCGACTGGGAGTCGCAACTTCGATTTGGTGGGAGAGTCGAACTCAAGAAGATCTTCTTCGAAGGGGTAAAATAATTTCTTCTTGGTATTAGTTTATTGTTGCATTAAAGAAACAATTTTATCCGTTAGGCTATATGAAACAAGAAATAATGGATTGGTCAAACTTAAGGTAAGCTAAAGGACAAAGTATTCAAAGTTATACTCAAGAATTTAGGAAGAAATATTTAACTTTGGGTATTCCTTTGTATACGCAAGAAACTTTTCTCAAGTATATTGGTGGTTTGTATAGTTATCTTTGACATGCTATCCTCATGTTTAATCCAACTAATTTGGATGAGGTTTGTGTTCAAGCTACACACCTTGAATCTAGAGGAAAGAATGTTCATGATGATTTGTCTAAGAATCCACACAAGTCTGTTGAAAACAAGTTTAAAGGAAAAGGGAAAGGAAAGAAAACAACTATAGTGAAGAAATAAGGTGAAAATCCTACATGTTTCCATTGGAAGGAGGGACATGATGAGGCTAGATGTTGGAAACTGCATCCAGAACTGCGACCAAAGAACTTTAGAGACAAGGGGAAACAAAACAATGTTGCTACAGTTCAACAAGATCTGGGATCAGACTCGGGTGATGAAACAAAGATCATAGCTATGGAATTTAAAGGTGTATCCTGCAATGCTAGATCTAGATCTTCTATTCAGTATTCTAATTCTAAAAGTACAAATGAAGATAAAAAAGAAGTGAGCTTTTCCACATCAGGGTCATAACAAAGCATACCAAAATAGATATGTTGTTTGACAACGGGTTCCAAGTTAATCTTATTTCAAAAGAAATTGTCAAGAAGTTGGGATTAGAAACCAAACATCATGTGAAACCTTAATCATTGGGATGGGTGTGTGAGAATGCTAAATTGCAAGTAACTAAACAATGTAAACTTAGATTTGCAGTTACTTCAAACTTTGTTGATGAGGTTGAGTTGGATGTCGTGTCGCTTGACATTTGTGGGATTGTATTGAGTAGTCCATACTTGTATGACACAAAATCAATCTTTTATCAAACATAGTACACACATAATCTTATTAAATATTTAATTGAATATATTGTGAGAGTTCATCATATAAAAACTAATTTCTCTCTTATTAGCACGGGGCAAATGAAGAGAATTGTGAATGATAGAAATTTTTTTGTACTTATGACCATGAAGGAAAAAGAGATGGACAAATATGATGCTTTCAAGGGTTGTGATCCTGCTCATAAAGATCAATTAGTTAAAGTTATTTCTAATTATTATGACATATTCCAGGAACCTACAGGATTACCTCCCAAGAGGGAGATACAACATGAAATACATTTGCAGCAGGATGATCCTCTTCCTAACATTGGGATGTACAGGTTGTCAGTGCTGGATAATGCAAAGATCAAGAAACAGGTTCAAGAATTTCTCGATAAAGGATTCATTAGACCAAGTACTTCTCCATGTGGGTCACCTATTGTGATGGTGCCAAAGAAAGATGGTACGTGGAGAATGTGTGTTGATTTCCGAGCATTAAACAAAATCATGGTGAAGAATCATTACCCTCTTCCTCGCATAGATGACTTATTAGATCAGTTAAAGAAAACAATCTATTTTACTATGTTAGACTTAAGAAGCAAATATCATCAATTAAGAATTGTTGAAGGTGATATTTGGAAAACCACTTTTAAGACAAAACAAGGATTATTTGAATGGTTAGTAATACATTTTGGGTTGTGTAATGTGCCTGCGACTTTCATGCGGGTGTTGAACTATGTGTTTTGACCATTCATTGATAATTTTGTTATAGTATACTTAGATGGCATTCTTATTTTCAGTAAGACTTGGGATGATCATGTCAAGCATGTTAAGAAAGTACTGGATTTCTTGGAAAAGGATAAATTGTATTTAAAGATGTCAAAATGTTAATTTGGTAAAACACCTTTGATTTACTGGGGTTATATTGTAGGGGGTGGTAAATTGAATATATATCCCTCTAAATTTTAAGTCATTGTAAAGTGGCCCAAGCCCAATTCTGTAACAGAAGTGAGAAGCTTCCTAAAAGTAGTCTAATATTAGAGAAAGTTTATTGCTAAATTTTTGTTTATTGCATATGCATTACATGCTTTGACAAGTGTTAAGCAGGTTTTTCAGTGGGGAGGAAAACAACATAAAACCTTTGAAACTTTGAAAGAGAAGATCATTACTGCACCAGTGTTGGCATTTCCATATTTACAACAACCATTTGAAATTGAAACTGATGCAAGCACATATGCCATGGGAGTTGTGTTAATGCAACGAGGAAATCCATTTTGTTATCATTCTGAGACCTTTTCCAAAGTGGTAATTAACTATCCTACCTATGATAAATAATTGTATGCTTTAGTGCAAAGTGTGAAGAAATGGAAACATTACTTAATGGGAAAAGAAACGATGATGAAACCAATAAAATCTAATTCATTCATGAGATCTAAAAGGCATGAAAATACATGAGAATGGAAAAAAAAAAATCTTTTGTTTCTTCTCCATCCTAACTATTACAACGAAATTTCAACCCCTTATAACTACTATCAGAGATTTTCGAAAACAACTGATTTTAGAAAAAAAAAAAAAATTTAGAAAATTCTCGCATGACTCTAAAACTGGCCAATAACTAAAATATAACTAGAGTGACACTATTTTTCAACTCACTTTTTGATTAGGTGCATAAACTAAGAGATAATTGATAATTAATAATTTAAAAATTCTCATAAAAACACTAAAACCCCAATTTGAGGCCTTATATAAAGGAATTTGGCCTCGACAAATTGTCGATATGATGTCTGATTTGAAGGTTCAGATCATAATGATAGTGAACTCTCTGAGAGACAACTCCCCGAAAACTTTCATCCCAAATGGATAACCAAATAAAAAATTATGACCCTCGGAAATCCCTACATCAAACAATCATACATACCGATCATCAACCATTACAATATCTTCACAAAGCTAAAACAATCAAGGCATTTTATATGGATGGGATTTTTACAACAGTTTCATCAGGTCATCATATATAAAAAAATGTATACAAAATAAAGTTGTTGACATACTATCAAGACCTTCTATTAATGCATGTACTATACTACAACATAATTCTTTAACTCATGAAAGTTATGTTGAACAATATGCTAGAGATGAAGAATTCAAAGATGTGTATGAAACATTAAACCATGGTAAGCATAATTACCAACTTAATGAGAACTGTGACCTCAAAACGAGAACTCTAGCCCAAAAAACCCACATTTTTTTCATAAAAAACATCTAAATCAACCCCCAAATCAAAATGTGGTGCTACCGGTAGCACTATTTTTTAAAACAGGGTCAAAATTACAACATTTTTCAAACATGGCCTTCAAAACTTAGACAATAACTCAGAAAAAACCTTAAAATCAACACCTAAAAAAAAGATGTTTTTGATTTTTTTTGTTTGTTTTCAAAACGTTAAATTTTGAGATCATTTGAAATCGTATTTTTATCACTTGATACCATTAAAATGAAAACCTCAAAATCAACCATCAAATTGAAAAAATTACTCCTACCGGTAACACCCATTCTAAAATTGGGGTATGAAAATGACACATTTTTATAATGTGGTAACAGAACTCATCATTACTGTAAACAAAATCATAAAATCAACCCTTAAATGTTTACTTTTTAAATGTTCTTATCACGCAAAGCACAAGGTAATACATAATTCTGTGATAGTATCACAACATACTTTAAAAATTCAACGTCACTTTTTAATAATAAAAAAGTAAATACAAGTTACATTGAATGAAACATAAATAATTTCTTAAAAGTATTGTTATATTGACCATATTCCAAACATATGAGCTAAGAAATGTTATTATATTATCCATAATAAAAAAACATATCATTTATAAAACATAACAAAAGATTCATAACTTCATGTAAGATCATATTTAAGTTCAATTCTCATTTCTAGTTACCATGCAAACATCATATGGATAAAAAATGCATAAAATGTTTCATACACTTATTCAGATTGACTCATGGTTTCCGAAATATCATCAGAGTCTACATTGTCTTCAGATGAATGTTTGGATGAAGATGTACATGATCCATACTCTTCTCTATTGTCGATGAATGCACCATCTGAGTCTACATGCATGCCCAACATTTCAGATGTCAAATGCCTTTTAGATCTACAACTAGGTTCAACTAACTCCCATCTTGCATTTATTTCTTGCGGAAACAACCTTTTGATAATCTTTGTTGTCTTGGAGTGAAGAGTTCCTCTCTTTGTCAAATTGAAGTCATAAACAAGTATGTCAACATCATCTAATTTTAAGAGGTCAGTGTGACGACAAGTTGTATTTTGACCCTTTCTTTTTCTCTTTCTATTGACATGTTTCTCAACCATCATCTCTGTCTTGTACACACCATTGAATGGGTGTGTATGTTAGGAACCAAATATCAATATAGCATAGAAAAACCTCAGAAAAAGTACTCAACGCCTTGAAAAAGAGATAATTTCAGATAATAAGCCTCTTCGAGGGGGCAACCTCCTTTTACCCCACTTAAATGTTCAAGTACAAGATGATTCCAAATGAAAAT
>ML803447.1:190353-203747 GCA_009831015.1 Picea engelmannii | reverse complement strand
TTCATTTCCAAATATTTTCATCAATCTTGCGGTCCAAAACCCATGACTAGGGTTGACATCAATGACAACAATCAATCTTCCAACAGGTTCTGCTAGACAATCTTTATTCTGTTGTATCTCCCAAGTTTCGACCCTTCTGGGTATGAAAATTTATTTTATGTAGTTCTATGATATTTCTTCTCTGCAATGCCACAAGTCTGATCAAAATTGGATGTTCCAAGTGGAATTTACGATAACTTCCCCACAACTTGTCGATTTTTGTCCTTTCCAGGAGATTTCACTTGTATAGCTCGCCCCACACAAAATGATTGATATAAAATTTTGAAACTTGTACCCGAAATACTAAAGACTGTCCACGATCCAATGAAACCAGTTCCACTCAATTTGGATACTCTGGGAATAAGTTATGATTGTTTTACCTGGAACACCTTCTTGAGACTAGTCAATAGGATTAGTCATATACCCTATCTTACATAGGGTTTATCTACAAATTTAGAATGACCCATAAGATTAACCTTTTACCATTTATTTCTTACTAATTTTTTGTGAATAGCCTCCGGAGGTTAGGGTCTGAAACATTACAAAAAATGTTTTATAGTGAAAATTCTACAATGACTCATTTCAGGATGATTCCAGAACCCTATATTGTACAGGTTGTATCTTCGAAAGTATAAGGCCTCAAGAGATGAAATTTTAACCCAACATACCTTGATCCATTTACTAAATATCCTCCATGTCGTTCCTTCTAAAACATTGTATAAAAAAAGTTATAGCAAAAATTCCAAGGTGTCTTAGATGTAGCAGTGAAACCCCAAGACCTTGAGCTTAGATACCATATGTTAGGAACCAAATATCAATATAGCATAGAAAAACTTCAAAAAAAGTACTCAACGCCTTGAAAAAGAGATAATTTCAGATAATAAGCCTCTTCGAGGGGGCAACCTCCTTTTACCCCACTTAAATTTTCAAGTGCAAGATGATTCCAAATGAAAATGTCTCCTTGGTATATATAGGAGACTAATGACAACTAATGGAATAAAGCCAACTAATGACAACTAGGAATAAAGCCAACTAAAGCCAACTAGGTATAATGACAACTAATGGAATAAAGCCGACATAAATAAATAACATTACTAATGTAATATGCCCCAATTAAGGGGTAATGAGTCAATATTAGGGCTTAACAGTGTACTTGTTGCATACCAATTCACTTCAATTTCAATAACATCATTATTTTCTTTCTCAATCTTTATAACCTTTCCTATCCAGAATGAATAACCATGTGGATCTTCAGTTGCTAAAACTGCAATCATGCTACCCTCCTTAATATCTCATGCTGAACCCCTGTAAAGGTCTTCCATGGCTTCACATTGTGCACGTGACCTTCGTGAACCAATATACATTTCTCTTTCCTCTTCTTATGTAAACTCAATAACACCTTGAGATTCTTGTTGAACTTCAACAATGTTTGTTTCTTCAGATTCGTTTGGCATATTTTGTGGCCAATGAAATGAAGTCCTCAACATTGTATCTTCATTTGTTGAGCTTGAAATTATGTCACTTTGACTATTGAAAAAAGACTCCCACCAAACAAAATCAACAACATCAAAGTACTCATATGTATCCTTAATGGACTTTTTAATTTCTTCTAGGCATTTAGAATAATCTACATCTCTATTATGCCTCCATGCATTATGGATTTCAACAAGTGATTGTAAAAATAATAACTTTGATGTAAAAATTGATGATTTGGAATGAACTTAAAAAATGATAAACTTGATGAAGGCCCCCATTCTGTAGTAGTTGAATACTACTTTTCTCATATAAGTGTTTTCCATCAATTTTTTTGAAACAAAATTGATATTGGAAGATAATGTCATTAAGATGCTCAATACATTTTTCTTCACGATGTGATCCCTGAATAAATCTTCTCATGTCAACAGTTTCTTCTAATATATGAAAAACAAGCGCTGGAATGCATGCTTTATCGATACATTCAATCAATGATGGTAGACTTCCAACATTTTTCCTCTTCAATGTTATTGAAAAATGACTGAACATTTGATCAATATGATCATGAGTGTGTCCAACAAGAAGGAAACCAACTTTCACCTTTTGAAATATTCCCATTTCAACAAGCATGCTTAGATATCCAAACACAATCTGATTTTTATTTTCAYGACTAGTGTTGTCCAACTGTAGATAGAGAACTTGAGGAATATTTCCAGACCAGTGAGTGAGCACATGATAAATTATGGTGATGGTCAGATTTGCATCATTATGAATATTTGGAKTTGTGAAGTAAACTCTTGGACACATTTTTCCATTGAAAACCATATAACCAACCAAGTGAAACTGAATGAAATTATCTTCTTGTAAATTTTTGGGTGTACGGAAAACATGTGGTAGAAGTGTTTTCTTCTGGTCCATGCCATCAATTATCATACCTAAATATTTGGTTGGAGCATCATAAGACTTCTTCCTATGTTTGTACAACTTTTGTCTTTCACTTGATTGTTGATTTCGATGTTCTTGAAGTGCTTTGACTATGGAATCTACACATGACATAAAATGAAAATATTGATCGTATTTTTTCATAGTTGATAACTATTCAATTAAAAAAAAACAAAATAGTAAATAAATACCTCTTTCCGCCCCTTCAGATTTATCTCTTCTTGATTTAAGAGTAGCACATATGCTACAAATCCCCATCCTTGACTTCTTAGGAATACAAACCTTGTTGAATTATTTCTTCCATATTCTTGTAAAATATGCATATGTAATAAAATTACCATTTCCTTCAACACCTTAAACATATCCTTTGTACAAGTTGTAGATTTCCCTCCTTGAAAAATTATTTGGAATATGTATTATGTCTCTATCTGGCATACACTCTCCATGTTTAGAAAATAAATCACTCATCCATGAAAATGTAGTGTTTTTTAATGGCCCACTCTCTCGTCTATGATGTACCTTTGAATAAAATGATGGATCTTTTTCCAACCTTGTCTGGATTCTTGATAGACGAAGATTGCCAATTGAGTGAATTTTTTTGAAAGCCTTTCTGCAAAGTAAATTATTCCCAATGCGATAATCATATCCTGTATTGGTGGATATCATGCACCCCATCAAATATGAATTTTTCATGCTCTTATTCATTAACAAATATGTCTTCCTTTTATTCAAGGCATACATGTAGTCCATGCTTTTCAAACAATTATTTTGACAACATTCACTTGAAATTAATTCACTTATGGAAATTGATTTAGTGAGAAATTCTTTCCTAGACCTTGTATAACTAAAATTGTTTGGATTGCTATAAAAATGTCTAATCCTAGTCCTAGACACAATGTTTCTTTGCAATGTCTCCACTATTTCATCATCCTCACTAGAAGGTTTTTCCTTATCACCACAAGGAGTATCAAAGAAAACATTGTTAGGAGACTGAACTAGAGAATGTCGATCACCTTCATTTGTTGCAGCTGAATGTTTGAGAACATCATCATTAACATAATCATTTGGAGGAAAATCATCAACAACATTATGTCCACTATTGACATAATCATCTTCATTTCTTTCAAAATCCCCACTTGAGTGAAAATTTTCACCATCTTGCTTAGTGCTTTGAAAACCTTCATCAATATCTTGAAAATCCTCACTTGGAGGAAAATCAACATTAACATTGTTGCTTTTTAATTTATCACTTGGGAAAGAGTGACCACCAATGGCGTAATCATCTTCACTACTTTGAAAGTCGCCACTTGAGAAATATTCTTCATCATCCTCATTACTGGCTTCAAAATCCTCACTTGGAGGAAAATCTTCATTATCCTCATCAGTACCTTGAAAATCCTCACTTGGAGGGAAATCATCAACACCAACATTGCTTATTTTAAATTCCTCATTCAAGAAAGACTGTCCAACATTGCCATAATCGTCATCATTACTTTTAAAATCACCACTTGGGGGAAATTCTTCTTCATCCTCATTCGTGCCTTGGAAATCCTCACTTGGATGAAACTCTTCATAAGTACCTTCAAAATCCTCACTAGGAGGAAATTCATAATCACCAACATTGTTGTCTTTAAATTCCCCACTCGGGAAAAAATGTCCACCATTGTCATAATCATCTTCACTGCTTTTAAAATTTCCACTTGAGGGAATTTATCCATCATTTTCATTGGTGCCTTGAAAATATTCATCGGTACCTTGAAACTACTCACTTGGAGGAAAATTTTCATCCCAGTCATTTAAACGTTGATCATAGTCTCCGCATTGACCTACATTTTGATTATTTCATTACTATTTAACTGCTGACTAGATTTATCACCATCATATTCCTCCTCTTCATCATCGGTGCCTTCAAAGTCCTTTGATTTAGGACTTTCATGAGGAACATGTTGAATAAAATGGCTTGCACCATGATCAAAATTATGACTAAATGGAAAATACAACGCCTCATTTGCATTACAAACATTCCTATGGCATTTTCTACTCCCAACATAAGAGGTATACAAACAATTTGGTGATGTCTCAGAAATAAAATCTTCTTTATCTGATGAAGCCATCCCTTCTCTCTGAGAACATAGAATGATAGTCACCCTTGCTATGACATTAGTATAACATGCATAATGATCTTTTCCCTCTAAATGGCCCATTGCTCCCAAAATATAATTTCCCTCCAAAATTCCCCCCCAAAAAAATCCCCTCCCAAAAAAAAAAATATTCCCCAAAATTTCACCCCAAAATATTCCCTCCAAAATTCCCCACTCAATTTTTTCCCTCCAAATTTTCCCCCCAATTTTTTTTTCTTAGTTTCCCTTAAAAATTAAAAACAATTTTCACTCTTTTATTTATTTATTTATTTTTTAAGTAAAAAAGAGGTGGTTCCTGCTATATTAAGTGAAAAAAACTACATCTATGCTTAGGCTGCCAACTGTTCCGTGATTTAGCGGAAACCAGAACAACTGGAAGCCAATGTTAACCATGTCAAAAGTAGGCAGTTCACCTCTTGTCCTACCCATAGGAAACCAGGATGTATGGTGTTCCATAGTCTGAACTGTGATTATAGTTTTGCAAGATGCAACTAGAAGCATAATCATAACCCTAAGCAATGAGACTAAAACCATAAGCATAACCATAACAATTACCTGGTGGCCTCAGAGGTGGCCATCTTGACATCATCATTTTGTGCTCCTTCTCTAGCTGGCATCACAAAAGGCTGTGCACAAGTTGGGCATCTCTGCCCTGCTAGTGCGTTGGAGAAGGCGTCATATAGAATATCCAGACGTTGGCTCATGAGGGTGCCATGGTGGACTTGGTCTGCCATCTAGCCCCTCAAATCAAACAACAATTCAAGGTGCTCTAGGTGGAAAAAAGGTGGCAGGACATGCCACTGTTCCTGCATGGACGAGATGGGAGGTGGCATGAGGAACTTTCCACCCTCCCTCGTCTAGCCTCCTGACCTATTCTCCTCGGCCTCGCTTGGTTCTACCTCTCTTTGCTGCTCCATGCCTACTCCCTCATTCTTGCCACTCTCCATGCCTTTGTCCGAGGTGTGTCCAGTTACAGGTGCGACCTTTCGAGAATCCATCTCTTCCGGAGTCTCCTCCTCTATGTAGTAGGTGGGAAGCTCTTCTACTTGCTCTTCCCCTGTGCCACGACCTTGCTGCTCCCTGGTGTTGTCCATGGTGTCTTCCTCCAGAAAATTTCTTGGTGGCTGCCAGTTATCGGGCACAGTGAAGAGGAGATGCTCTGGAGGAACTTGAATTGGCTCCTCCGGGAAGACCTCCTCCACATATGCCATGGGAGGCATTATGGCCACATTTTCTCTACGCGCTAGTTGAGTCTGATCTATAGATAATTCTTGTTCCATCCTTTGCAGTCTCTTTCATTGGGCAACAAGGGTATACCAAGTGGAACCATGACATGGATTCCCTAATTTTCGCGGCATTGGAACGAGAATTCAGATGGATAGATTGCAATGGGTGGTCTGGTGGCTACACCAGAGCTCACAACTGTCGGAATGGTGCTAGGAGAAATCAAACTGGATGAATCCATGGCATAGGCTATTCATAAACGGATGGAGCGACGAGATGACCTCCCTCATTAACTCCCCCATCTTAATTGATTGCAACTTCGGATTGCTCACGCGAGGGAGAAGTCCCCTGTCCTGAGAATGGAGGTTGTGGCCAGCTCCCACCTTAATGTTGAGGGGATGGGGGTTGGCTTACCTCATTTAAGGCCAGGCCTGGCTCCGTCCTAGGTGTCTTGGATGCTTGACGTGTCACCCCATCCGGGGTACTATTTTATTTTGTTATTTACATGTTAAATACAATATTTATCATGTTCATTTATTTATCCCACATTTTTTAAACATCTTGATGATCCATATAATTTTAGGTATATATGTAGACAATATACCTAATTTTTATTTATTCCACATTCGTTATGTTAACAATAATTTATATCATCTGTGTTATATATACACAGTCTTGTTTTATCTTTTTATATTGTGTTATATCTTGGGCAATATTTTTTTAGGATTTGGAGTAAGCTAAAACATCGAGAAGACATTCGAGGAGAATCTAGCAAGCAGAAACATCGAGCTCGACATCCAAGGAGAATCTATCATATCAGAGGTTAGTTTTTTGTTAAATTCTTATAATTTATGAAAACGTACTGTGTATAAGATTATCTTTGAATCACATAATATTTTTTCATCCGAAAATTAGAAAACATTAAATTTGTTTAGACGTTTTCTACTTTTTTCTAAAAAAATACCCAAGTTTTTAAAAAATTTGAGACTTTTTTCAAAAAATCTTAACAAAATCCTTAAGATTTTTTGAAAAACAAATGGGAAAAAAATTCAAATTTAGGTATAATTTTTATTTATTTTTAGCTTTTTTATTGTTTTTTAATTAAATTTTATTAGTTTTGGCCCATAGTGGTCACTGGGCAATGTCCATGCCTTAGCCGCGGGGGGCTGGGGTGATGTCGGGCATCGCCCCAGCCCCCACGACCAAGCCCTGGGCGCACCCGCGGCTTGGTCGTGTGGATTGGGGTGATTCCCGACATCACCCTAGCCTAGCCAGCCCTGTGGCCAAGCCGTGGGCATGCCCACGGATTGGCCACATGGCTGCCCCCTGTGACCAAGTCACAACCTCGTGGACTATAACTTGGCCGCGGGGGGCCAACCCTTTGGCCAAGTCATGGGCGTAGCATAAGCCCACTAATTCTATGGATCATTTTTTTTTAATTAATGTGAAAGACCTAATTTTTTAGTTTATTATAATGTGAAAGACCTATTTTTTTTTTTTTATCTTAATATAGGAAAATGGCAAGAAACATATTATCTATGAATATATCTAGATCACGACCTACAATAATGGAAATAAAAAATGAAACTGGAATCTCCATGAATGTTAGGCAACAAAATGATAGCTTAACACGTGAGCTATCAAAGGCAATGAAGAATGTTAGAGAGTGGAAATCCATGGAAGGTGAAAACAAACAAGAATATTCTTGGTTTGTTAAAGACAACCAAGGAAATAATGGATACCATATATATTTGTACTGTGTTGAATTAGAACATGTGCAAGGAAATTATTAAACACTTGGCTTGTTACGAGATATATGTTTAGTGCCAGCCACAAATATTGTTTATGCACTTGTCAAACAAGGGAGAACTTATATCAAGTTTAGATATTGTTTCAAATGGAGAAATTATAACAAGAATGAATGCTTTTGAGAATTACGTGCATCCATCGTTGATGAAATTGAGAAAGGCAATGTAAGTTTTTTATTTCTATTTTTGTGTCGTTTATTATTTTTAGTATCATAGTACTTTTTTAATTTTATTTAACATGAAAATTTTATATTTTATTTTTACAGTATTTTGCTGAACGACTTTCACATATGTTAGTGGGGATTTACTCTACAGAGAATGATATCATGGATGTCATCAACGCTTTTCATATTGAAAAGACATAAGAAGGAAGGAAAAAGAAACAAAAAGTAATGGAGGTTGAACCTACAAGAGTAGACAGGGAAGAGCATGAAAGAAGAAAGAAAAATCCTCATTCTAGAAATCCTAAAAGGGTTACATTTGAAAATGAGGAAACTCCAAATGAAGATTTTGTTGAGATTGGTCCCAATGAGGTTATCATTCCTTCTTACAAACAAGATAAACAGAAAAGAACAATGGTTGATGATGAGTCTATTCCTATTGATTATGAAGAAATCATTGATTTAGATGAAACACATTTAAATCATAAGAGGAAAAAACAAATGTTGATAATTTTCAAGAAGCCATCATTACCTCGGAGTATTATAGTGAAAGTTCTAAAGGTAGCAGAGAAATAATAACACCGGGAGCTGATCTAGAGGATGGTATTATGAAAACAACACAAAATGTCATTCAAAATACAATGAGGATGACAAACTTAGTTGATGATGGCCACACATTTCAGTTGAATGTGATACAAATTTATAAACCCATGGAAGGGCAGGAGAAATATCAAATTAGAAAACTGCATCACTTGCATATTCACAATTTGAAAGCATTGATTAGATACAATCCATATGCACATGTGGTTGACTACCTAGTTCTTTTTGACCCAATGGAAGTTCCTAAGAGGGAAAAATTTGATAGATCAAAATGTTTTGAATACAAATATTATGTGATAGGAGGAAATCATTCTGCATATTCTAGAAGAAAATTGATGCAAGAATATCCCAATAATCCTCTTTTTGAGACAATCAAATGCATAATTTATGCCGGATTAATAGATTCAGAAACAAAGTTACTGGCATGGGATCATAACACAAACAATGAGTACATAATGTTTATGACCTTCATTCAAAGGGTGAGATTTATCCACAATGAATTTTCTGAAATATGCCATGGGGAGAGATCAAATGTTGATGTTAAGTTTCAGAAGCAATGTTGTATGGAAATAGGATTCCCACTTGATGATGAAAATACAAAAGAAAAATATCG
Source organism: Picea engelmannii (assembly GCA_009831015.1). Lineage (NCBI taxonomy): Eukaryota > Viridiplantae > Streptophyta > Pinopsida > Pinales > Pinaceae > Picea > Picea engelmannii. The sequence goes on along the minus strand of ML803447.1, from coordinate 194,746 downwards.
CAAAGGAAGTGATATATTTAGAGCTGTGGATAACTATTTTCAATTGGGATTTAGAACTGGACAAGTATGGGATTTGATAGGTGAGATCTTCACCCTATGGGAAAATGTTAGTATAAAAAATCAGAGAGTTAAGAAGGCTAAACCATTGATATGTGGCACAATTAAGACATGTCCTGACATAAGAAATATTCCCGATGATATGACTATAACACCTTGGAGATTAATACAAGGAGTGAAGGATGATAAACTTATCATCACTATATAATCACGTGTTAGGTCGGGAGAATTGTCAATGGAAAAAATGTGTGATGAATTTTAAAAGTAAGTTTGTTGAGTTATTTTTATTTATGTTACGACAAGAAAATTAATTTTTCAATTTAACATTATTTTTGTTTTATTTAGTCACAATGTGTATATGAAAATACAAGAGGAAATGGTCAAGATGTTGAATGAAGAAAGCTGGGATGATGTTAAACTCAACTATCCAGATTCAAGCTCTTCAGTAGTATTGAAACAAATTTTTGTTGCATTCAAAAAGTTATGTTGATTTATTACATTCATAATTTTTTTTTGTTTGTTAATTGGTCCATACCTTCTTGGCATCGGGATTAACCTTTGGCTTGAGAAACCGTGACTCAGGGGCATCTAAGCCATCAAAATCACCAGGGGATCAGACCCGGCCTGAGCGACACCAACCCTTAACATGGTTGGATTTTTTTTTTGTCCCCGCAGGTTTCGAACCGGTGACTTTTCAACACGGAGTGGCTTAACAACACACTCCGTTACCGACTATCCTACACCTCGGGGACCATTTATTACATTCATATTATTCGTTTGTAAGTTAATTTATTTATATTTTAATAGTTATAGATATATAACTATGTGTTTGTTTGTTTCATTAAAGATGCCAAAGAAGAATGCAAATGGAGTACCTGAAACTTTCAAAAGTTTTATTCAAAAAGCCAATTTTGAAAGAGAAAGAAGGAGACGTGTTCAAAATGTTCAACTTGATGACACCCTTGATCACTACATTTGGAATGGGCTTGACACTGTTCAATATAAAGTGATATTAGGTGATTGTGAAAAACTTGCAAGTATTGTTCCTAAAAACGAATACTCCCTAGTTATTGCGGATATCCCTCATGGTTATAATATCCAAAACATTGAATATGATACTAGGCCTTATACTTACCAAGTTTTCAGTAAAGTGGTTATGGTATTTACAGAAGTTACAACATTACCATTTTGGAGATTTCTAGTATTTCATTCCGAAACACAACAAGGATTAGTACAAACAAGATTCAAGGGGAAAGAAAAGACAAGGATGCAGTTTATTTGGTAAGATATTGAAATTGTATGTTTAGCAATTAAGATTAGAAAACAATTTTATTATTTCACAAGTTAATTGAATTTTCACTTATTTATGTTATAGGCACAAGCCAAATATTCATAGCTCTAAGAAAGAATAATTTAAACGTGATTTTGAGAGTATACATCTTGCAACCTGGACAAAAGATGATTGTTATAATTCTATTCTTGCCAATGCAAATGATGGAGAGACTCCTAGTAGTATATTGGTATACAATGTTGTTGTTAGAAAGCTAACATATGAGGAAACAGATTTGAAAGGAGAGATGGTTAACATCTATCAAAAACCACAAGCATTAATTAATTATCTTATAGATAAATTTTCAAATGAAGGAGATTGTGTTTTGGATTTGTTCTCGGGTTCAGGTAAGAATTATGATCTAATATTTATGAAATCATACTTCAATCTTAGATTATTTTTAATTTATATATTTTTATAGTATCTAACTTCATTATTTATTTTGTATTTGGTGATTAGGTACAACATTAGCATGTTGCCTATAGAAAGGAAGGAATTGCATAGCCATTGAAAGTGACCCAATGCATTGCAATTTTATTCAACAAATAATTAATGCTATTTCAACTCTTCCATATGAAATGCAAGAAGTTGGCTTGAGGAAAGGATATTTTAGTGAATCAAAGGTGGAAAAATTGTCAAAGGAACCTCAAGTACCATTAGGAGGAATGATTGGAAATGATCACTTTGGAGAACTTGCAGATATCAAAGAACCAATGGAAGAACAAAATGACAATGGAAGCACAAAATGACGTCAAAGAAGATGATAATGTGTCTGTTGAGAATGATGAATTTGGGATATGTGATATTGTTGATTAGTTTAAATATGTCTTTGAAGACGATGCTCAATTTTGCAAATTTTTGATGAGTTATAACTGTAATGATTTGACTTTCATATTTGAAAATAAGAATAAAAATGTATCTATTTTTGTTTTGTGATGAAATTTTTTATTGTTTCTTTTTTCGTTTTATTTGTATGTGAATCACTATACATTGGAAAATTTTATTAAATGTTGCCATTCTTTTACTTCAAATGTATAAAAATATGAAAGAAAATGATAATTTTTTTATAAAATTTAGACTTTTTTGGTTCAATTATGTCCATAAAAATGTTTTATTTGACATGTTATTTTAAGGAGTATGTACCAAAATGTATAGGTTTTTTATGATATATGGCTATAAATGTGTATTTTTTTGATAAATATTCAAAAATAGTGTTATTTAACTACAATGTTTTTCGATTTATTGAAGTATAGGTAAACAATGTGTTAAAAATGATGTTTTTGACTATATTTAAAAAGTATGGAACAATAAATTAATTAAGGAGTCAAAATTAAATGAATAATCGTAACTTAAAAAAAGTAAATGGTAAAAAAAAAGATAATATTGAAAGAAGCATGAAAAAAAGACTAAAAACACCATTGAATAAAACAAAATAAAATATATATTTAGAAAAAATTGAAAATAGATGAAAAATAAGTATTTAAAAAATAATGTGGAAACATTGTGGATCAAAAAATTTAAAATATTGAGAACCACCTAAAACCAGAGGGGCGGGGGGGTGCTATCAACAATATCTCAATTGCAAAGGTATTGGTACTGGCCTCATATGAATGAAGCTGAATCCAAGTATGTAAAAGCATGTGTGATGTGTGCCACTAGTAAACCAAGCAACGTGAAATTGAGATTATATACACCACTTCGTGTACCCTCTCAACCATGGGAAAGTGTGTCTATGGATTTTTTGGTGGGTTTACCTATTGTTGGCCCTTGGTTATGGAAGGAAGAGAAGAACAAGGAAGAAAAGGGAAAAAGCGAACTTCGCGGAAGACACAGTGACTGATATAGGGTCAAAGTGAGCAAAAGAGTAGAAAAGATGGAGCGAAGCTCGAGAAAGAAAGCCGTTGGATGAGGAGATCATGGATGATAGATAAGCAAGGAAGAAGGATCATTGATGACTCAGAAAGAGGAAAAATCCACCATTAGATTCTTTGGAGCACCGCGCGAGAAGGAAGGAAAGACAGGCTAGCGAAGCCCTGAAAACACAGGTCAAGTTGACCTAGGGTTTTAGAGACCTAGGGTTTTGGACACCTAGGTTTCGACCTAAGGATGTCGGTGAATGATTGTAATGTATAAATAGAAGTCTAAAGGGCCTAGGCTGGGTTGGGTGTTTTGGGTTGGTACTTTGGGTTGACGTGTTGTTATTGTTACTATTGATACTGAGTTGGTTGAGAGAAGAGTATTGTGAGCGAGAGAAGTGTTGAGTACAAGAACCTTCTGGTATTGTAATATCTTCAACTGGGTGCGAAGATCAACCCTGCAGCTGGGTGCATAGGGAGGGGAGAGAATCATAGAAGAAGAAGAGAAGATATGCTAGCTCAAAGCGCAGATAAGAACTGTATGCTTTACATCAATATAATATAACACAGTTCTGTGGACGTAGCCCTAGAGAGAGGGTGAACCACGTATATTTTGTGTTGTGTATGATTGGTATTTTGTATTTGTCCTTCATATACTATTATTGCATTGCTAAGGTAGATATGATAGATGCATGGTGTAGATCGAGCTGATAATTGATATATGAATGTTGTGTTGTTCCTATGTTAGATACACTTGAGATTCCCTTGGTTGTAGACATCTCTGTCCTACAACCCCCTTATAATTGCTTTGAGTGAGACTGCATTTGCTTCGCAGGTGTTTTCGAAAGGGCCAGTAGTTAGGGCTTGTTGGTGCGCTCTTGGAGTTGAACCCTGGGTCTGCCCCTGTGCCAACAAATGGTTCTGTTGCCAGGACACAAATATTTTTAAGGGAATGTCAAGTTGGTTTCCATCGAAGACAGAAACTCAAAAGTGGATAGAGGATCAAGAGAAGGAATTTGCTGAAGCCCAGAACGAGAACCGTAATATTAGTTCAGAGGACTGGTTGGAGAAGTATATTTTTACTGATATACACGAGATATTCTTGTTGATACTGAGAGGGGGGTGAATCGGTATCAAGTACAATTTAAAA
>ML803447.1:145940-168505 GCA_009831015.1 Picea engelmannii | reverse complement strand
TTGTTCTATAGTAGTCTTGGTATTTGTTCAGGAATATCTGCCTCATTTGTACCCATGTTGAAATGTTTTCTCCTCCAAGGCTCATGAACCATCTTAACACATTACCCTTTAGTGTAACTGGAAATAGTTTAAGCTTCTGCGCAGTGGTAGTGTAGTCATAGCTTCTACACAAAATTTCAAATTCAAACAGAAGCTCATCTGGATCTTCAGTAGATAATCCATGAAAAATTGGGAGAGCTGAGAGAGGTATGTTTTTCATAGGAGCCATCCCTCATGTGGGAACATCAGAAATAGGAAAAACCAGGGTAGAGATAGTATTTTCATTGTTTACCTGATCCTTGTTGTTTTGTGGATTCTCTTGGTAGAGCTCTTCTTCATTATCCCCTTGATTCTCCATATGTGCTCTTTCTCTCCAAACAACGTCCCACTCTTCTTTAGTGACTATCCGACCGTTGATCTAATAAACAACTTCTTCTAGTTTTTCCCTGTTCTAGGCTATACTTCCTTGATCTTCAACGTTCTCCAGTGTTGCTTGCTGATTTGTTGGTGACAAATCTTCAGCTTCAACTTCAACTTCAGCTCCAACCCTTGATGAGAACGATGTTTCGAGAAGGGGTATTTCTGCTGACTGTGGATCACGTCTTCTTGGAGGATTTGCAGGGCAAAAAATAGATCCTAAAGAAGAATCTGCTCTGGAGATTATCTCATCAATAATGGTTTGTCTCCCCAGTATGTTAGGATTTCTTCCTTTATGTCCTCTGGTACCTATAAGGTTAGTATTTTGGGGGATTCGTTCTCGTGTTTCGTTATTCATGCAGACTATTCATTCCTAAGAAATAAAACTAATGTGCTTACCAAAATCTATAATTATCTTCCCCGGCAACGGTGCCAAAATGTTAGGCACTTTAATTATCTAATTGAATAGAAAATCAAAGTGTTCAATATAAATTGTCAACCCATGGAAGTTTCTTATTTCAAGATAATTGTGCACAGTCTCTGCTAGATTATGAAAGCATCTCTAATCTAGTTGTAGCAGGGAAGTAAAAAAAAACAAACATTATCGCTAACACAATTATGCTGATACAGCTGGAGTTCTACAGATTTGAAATCATAATTGCAAGCTAAACAGATGAATGTATAAGAACCCTGGATTGCCTAATCTAATCTAACTTTCTAATTTACTTTTGCAGGAAGAAGTTCTATACTATTTGCATAAAGGAAATCTACTTATTGCAAGAAGGTACTTCACACTTTTATTTCTCGGAAACAAGATTCTAACCTAATGTAAAAAAAGGGAAAGCAATTCTCCAACAATGTTCAACAATCGACTTCTAATTCTCATGAGACAAGTTTATGCGTATCTAACAAGAAGGAACTAAACTGTAACAAAAATTGTATTCTAGAAATGTCTAACAGTTAAATCATTCGCATTTAAAAAAACTAATCTAGAATTCAAAACAGAGGGGAATTGATGAGGAAGGTGGGCCCTTTCCTTCTCACTGAATCTGCTCAAGAAAATAGGTTACCATCTGCTAAAGGAATTCAATCCACTCTTTCATTCCATTGCCAAAACAATTTGTGTACAATAAGCATTACCTTTCTTTCTCCAGTAAAAAAAACTCCTCTTTATTACAAAAGATCTGCTATTTAAAGTTAGATTCATTCAGTAGAACATAAAAAAAGCAGTCTTGAGAATCCCTGATTCTCAAGATGTTCGTTTGATATCATTAATACAAAATCTAGAATTCTCCTTGATCAACATCATGAGCCATCATATCTAATCAACAAGTGTTGCAGCAGTTGTATAACAATAGGATTGGTGGCGTCTATTGTAACATCTTTCGGGATTGACGAGCTTCTATTGCAGTAGTCATGTAACAACTTCCAGAATTGACAAGCTTCTGTTGCAGCAGTCATGTAACAACTTCCAGGATTGGTGGGCTTCTGTTGCAGCAGTCATGTAACATCTTCCAGGATTGGTGGCATCCATTGCAACAGTCATGTAACAACTTCCAAGATTGCCGCATAGATGTAACAACAATGAGTTTCTCGAAGTGGGTTGTTCTAATAATTTTGATCATTAGTTAAATCATTTCATGGGTAAAATATGTGAACGTTACCAATCAAACATGCTAAGTAAATGAAAATATAAAAGAAATATGAATAGTTCATACCTTGGCAAAAAGGGTCTTAGTGCTCATTATAATAGTCATTTAGCTTAGGAATGAGAAAGTTGAACGGGCAAAAGATGTAGTGAAAAAGGGACATTTCTAGGTCCTAATACTGACCATTCCCTACAATGTATCCCAAATATACCAAAGAAGTTTTTCCAAAATCACATTTAGATTGCTTGATATACAAATTCTCTTTCTTCAAGAGTTGAAAGACTTTCTTGTCATGCTTTATATGATCTTCCCATCTTCGACTAAAGAACAATATGTCGTCTAAATAGAAAATAACAAAATCATCTATGAAGGGTATGGACACATAATTTATCACTCTCATAAAATTTGTTGGTGCATTACATAACCCAAATGACATAACCAACCATTCGAACAATCCTTTCTTGGCCTTGAAAGGAGTTTTCCATATGTCTCCTTCTGCAATTGTGATCTAATGCTAACCAAAATTATGATCTGATGGTAACCATAATTATGATATTATGGTAACCACTTCACAAGTTCAACTTAGTGAAATATACAACATTCTTTAACTGATCTAATAGAGCGTCTATTATGGGAAGAGGATAACGGATATTTATTGTAATCTTGTTTAGGGATCAATAATAAATACACATCCTCCACATTCCATATTTCTTTGGAACTAATACAATAGGAGAACCACATGGAGAGGAGATTGGTCTAATGATTCCTTTATCGAGAATATCCTTAACATGCTTCTTGATTTTCACATTCTCATTTACTGATGAACTGTACATTCCAATGTTCGAAAGAGGAGCATCTTGCTGCAAATATATTTCATGTTCAACCTATCTTTTAGGAGGAAAACCTATAGGTTCCTAAAACAAATCATCATAATTATATACGACGTTGATCAATTCCTACTTATGATTTGGATTACAACCTGCTAAAGCATATGCTATATCTTCTTCTTTCTGTTTCACTATCATGAGAAAAAAAATATTTACTTTCTCTCACGAGTCTCTTCATTTGTCATGTGCTCACTAAAGAAACATTAGTTTTGATGCGATAAGCTTTGACAATATATTCAATCCCATCCTTGAGAAGGTGATATTTATTTTCTTCTCGATAGAACACAAACTACCTGTCAAATAGATATGTACTACCTAATACAATGCCACAAATGTCAAGAGGCACAACATCTAACTTGACCTTGTCAAATAAATTAGATGTAATTGCAAACCTGATCTTACACTGTTTCGTCACTTGAAACTTAGCATCATCACACACCCAACCTAATGGATATGGATTTTTGTGAGGTTTCGTATTCAATCCTAGCTTCATAAAAATTGATTTAGATATTATATTAACTTGAGATCCACTATCAAATAAAGTATCTACCTTCGCATGCTTGACTATATTTATGACATGAAAAATCTCGTTGCTTTTCTTCCGATCAATATCACTTTTAGTATTGGTAGATTTAATTGATAACTGATATATATATTCTTCCCATGGACATGATCTTGGATTCATCTCTGGAATCTAACCCTAGATCCTGATGAGATGATGAAACAATTTTTTTCTTTCCTTTATCCTTGAATTTCTTTGGGCACAATTCTGGATGCAACTTCGAACACTGTGATTCCGCATGTCCCTTTATCTTACAGTGAGAACATGTAGGTCTTCCCTCAACTTACTTCACTGTGGATGATTTATTACTCTTCCATTTACCTTTCAGTTTCTTCTTGAACTTGAATGGATTCTTATCTTCGCTCGCATTCTTACCCTTACTAGCCTCTAGATGTGTAGCTTGTACTGACACCTTATCAATTTTAGTAGGGATAAACATTAGAATAGTGTGAAAAAGAAATGAGTGCATGCCACTAATGTACTCCAAAATATTTTCATGAGTATACAATGCAATTCCTAGGGATAATTCCTTATTTTTGAATTCTTGTGTATATGCTTGAATATTCTAGCCTTTCCCCTATCTCAGATGCTACCACTCAATCATTTTTGTTTGTTTATATGCCAATGGATAGAATTGTTTCCTTATAGACTTAGTAAACTTATCCCAAGAAGAGATTACTTTACCTTTTTGAACCAAATCAAATTTCATCTTACTCTCCCACCATATTAAGGCAGTGCCACTTAGTCAAAGAGAAACTAACTATATCTTTGCAATATCATCCATGATTCTTTGAATCCTGAAATATACCTCTATATTCTAGATCCAATTGTCCAATTTATCTGCGTTCAGTTCTCCATCATAGGTTGGCAACTTGAACTTAACATCCAATTTTAATAAAGGAAGATTATGTTCAGTTTTCTTAGAGGACTTCTTTCGACGAGAATAATGTTTACTTGCTTCAGAATAAACTAATGATGATGATGAGGAAGGGGAAGGGTGTTCTAGAGAGCGACCTCCTTCACCTCCTCCTTTTCCTTTTACCGAAAATTCTCCACCTGCAGGATTTTGAATTATTCATTCTAACTCATCTATTATTACTTTTAGTGATTGAAACATAGCTTTGATATGTTCATGACTCATGGGATAATATTATTCTTCTCCTTTTTTAGAAGCCATCTTATGTTGTCAGAATCTCTTTCCAATTTCAAACTTATAACTTGCAAGTTTTCCTTTACCAAGTTTTAGTTTGGATCTTTTAAGCATCCACTTGCAAAATACTTGTCAAATCTGCTTTTATACCAACTTGATCCGAAAACTCCTTAGATGTCAATAATTTTTAATACACATAAACATCTACTTGATCTTCGAAATAAAATTATCGCTTAACGGTTTTTCAAATTACATGTGAAATACTAATCTAGCCAATTCCACTTTAATGATAAATAATTTACAAATATTTTCACTTTAAATGAACAACAATAATATAATCACATACACAAGTTGGAGAAAATGGAGTTCACCCAATTTGGGCTACCTCTCCGGGTCCACTTCTAATATAGAATTTTTACATTAATGCTCAAATGCTTGTGTTTTACAATTACCTTTTTTACATGTTACGCAAATGAAGAAACACAGTGCATCGTTGAATACCTGGAGAAAAATCATGCAAAATTGATATAAAATACTTGAAATTCTATCAAGGTACCCCTTGACATGCTTTATGGTGTTATCTCATATGCCTTGTACCTTCGGCATGCATTACAAGGCATTTATCTGCATTAATTGTTTGTCTTGTGCCTTGGTGTGCGTGCCATTAAATAGGGCATCCCTTCTAAACAAATACTGAAATTTGTGGCATATATAAAATGTAATTTATTTGGTTCTATAACCAAATCTGTACTTGTAGCCGAATCAGTTATAGGTGGTGTGTTAAGTTATTTGCATGGTTTGTGGGTTGAGGGTTCCATTTCCATAGACCACAAGTTTTATGCTATATATACTATATATATAGTTCAACAGTTGGGACCGCCTGAAACTTTGGGTAACCATATGATATAACATATGGTTATACACCATAACTCCCACATGAATTTGAAACATTTTTATTTGGTTATATACATTGAGCCCTTCCACGATCAGGTGTTGGTGATATGGTATGTATCAAGACCAAGGGCCAACGGTCAAGGGCTTAGGCTCCCAACCCTTTGACCACCCATATGAAGCTTAATATAACTTTAAATATATTGATTTCCATAGATAGGTTAAGACCCATCGTATGGTTCATTGGTAATGGGGACTATGTTAGTCCTTGGGAAGTTATGGAGGTTGCACCATACCAAGCACCATACCAATGGTGGATTTAGCTATCGTGAGATAGAGTAAAAATTCTTGATTGTAGTCTAGAGGATTTAGTAGTAGAGCTAACATCAAAGTTGTCTTCAATTCCTTGAATGAGCGTTGTGCTTGGTCATCCCACATAAAATATAAACCCTTTTTGATAAGGTGCATAAATCCCTTTTTCATCTCGGCATAATTGACAATGAATATTCACAAAAAACTTTCGTTCCCTTGCAAACTTTGAAACCATCTCTGAATGGAAATATTTCACTATCAACACATTCATTGACAATTTTATCAATGAATTGGGTAGGATAATTATCCTTAGGACAAGTCTTGTTCAAGTCATTATAGTCTATTCAAACCTTGATTGTGCCTTATTTTTTAATGACTAGAATGAGATCGGATACCCATTCAGTCAAGGGAACTAGATAAATGAAGTTAACATGAAGAAATTTCTCAACCTTTGCCTTGATGGTAGTTTTCTTTCATAGATTAATTGGATGAATATTTTGTAGGATAGGCTTGTTTCAATCATATTTTTTAATCTCATGCACGATGATCCAAGGATCAATGTTAGGATTTTCCTTGTATGTCCAAGAAAACAAGTTGTAGAATTCTTTGAATAGGGAAGTATAAATTTCTATTTCTTAAGGGGAACAATATGCACCTATAAGGATGTGTTCCATGATGCATGGTTTTACCAAAATGTTGATGGGTATGGCCTTCAAGATATTATCCAAGTTATCCTTTGAATACTCATCATGTGTCATAATGGGGGACTGGTACCACTCAAGATTGTCAATAGAAACAAGGCTTTTCATGTCATCCTCCAACCTTTCCAAATAAGGAAGAAAATATGTTTGATGATGCATATATTCCCATGGACTATAAACTAAAGACATGACCTCGATGATGGACTTATCTGAAGGAAAATCAGTATCTACAAAGTCATGAGAACTAAGAGGAGGAGTTATGGACCACATGGGAAAAGAGTATTGATTGACTTAGAGATTCTAATCAGGGTCATTAGATGTTGACTAGATCACCTGATAGGAAATATAGACAACACTAAGTGGCATGATAGCTCCAAATTATTCTACTTTGGAATGACTAGGAACTACCCAAGGATTAAGAGACTCTTGGGATTCAATGGTATGAAAATATATCATACAAATAGGAACCATGTCTTGAGTAGTGAGTGGAAAGGGAAGGGTAAATGTTCCCAACAGTGATGAATCCTTGAACATCATGACACCAACATTATCATAGGTACTCTATGAACCACTGCTAAATAAGATGCCAGGTGAGACTACTTGAATCTACAAATACATATTGTGGGGAAGCCTAGTGTTAGGTGTGCAATATGCCAACTGATCTACATTAGCCACCCTCCCTTCATGGGGAAAATGGAGAACCCTCTATACCAAGGATACTATATCTTTCATTGCATAGAACCAACTATTCCTAAGAAAAATATTGCAGTCTAATGGGGCATCAACTACCTCGACTTCAATCGAGAAAATATTTCCACCCAACTCCATGGGAAAGGCGACAATGATTCCAAAATGATTGAAAGTGTGACCATTGAATGATTTTAACATGGTGTGGGTCTGAACAAGCTCTAGATAAATGATATCTCTCCAACACAACACAACCATAATACAAGTGGAGGCTCCTTCATCAACCACAGTCCTGGAGATAATAATCCCATATGAGACTACTTGAATATGAAAATCTATCTAGTGGGGGATCCTAGGATGACTTTGGTCCATATAAAATGTAATTAAGTGAGATTATGAGGGGTCAACCCCACCTATAGCAGAAAAAAATTCCTTTCACTACATTGGGAATCTTTGGATAAATTCAAGTGTCATCATGGCACATGGTGTCTAGGATAAACCTTCCACAATACTATAATTATTTGCAACCCATGTGTTGGGATTATGCCTAGAACTATGAAGAACACCCTTTGGTGGGAGAATCACTGTGTTGAATGGTGGATTCTCTATATGGACAAGGCCACCAGGATGGGAAGAAGATGTTGGATCCTTATTAGAAGATCCACTTGTTGAATTCTTGTAATTACAAGCTCATATTTGCAACTTGACCATCTAGTCATATATGTAAACAGTTGCATTTAATGGATTTCCCCCTTGTTGGGGATTACCCATTGTTCCCCTTTGAAAAGGTGAAGGATTTGTGAAAACCATTTGTTGTTGTTAAGGATGGAATGGATTAGTCAAAATGGCAGGTTGGTGTGGGTCTCCCTATTAGGAAAAATAGTGATGAATCTCACCCATTCTAGGAAATGGGTAAGCGAGATGGTATCCACCATAAATATTGCAAGAAAAATTACCTTATTATTCTCCTTAGTGCCTCTATTAGTAGCATTTTGGGTTTGTGCATTCCCTTTCTTAGTGGAAGAGTTTTTCTTTTTGTTCTTCCTCTTTCCTCAAAGTTGTTGAGGATTCTTTGGTAGCATGGACTAGAGGGGATTCACCTCGAAGGTTTGAGGGAGGACTTTAGCACTTTGGGTATTTATACCAATTGTGGGTTGATTTGTAGATATAGAAATTTGATTCATATTCCTAGACAACTAGCCAATGGAAAAATTGGAAATGGGGTTAAAATTTTATGATAGTGATTAAGAGGGAAGTGAAATATTATATTTTATCTAAGAATACAATTTTCCTATGTCCAACTAGAGACAAAAACCATAGAGCACACCCCTAGAAAATACAAATTTTCAATAGGAAAACTTTTGGACAAAGGGGCCTTCCGGAAACCAATCCTTTGGGGATTTAAAGTCCCCAAGACTTGGTTATAAAAGGTGTGAGAGATAGTTACATAACCCACATAGAAAAACCCTTATTCATGCAAGCACCCTCATGAATATGGGCACCCTCCATGGAAAGTGAAATAGGGATTTGACATCTACTTTGTGTACCACAAGTACTTCCCACTCACAGTCACTTATGTGATTCCCTAGGAAAGGTCACTATGGATACCACTTTGTAATCAATGACCGAGTATAACAATCATGGGTCAGGACCACATGTACGAGCAAGAAAACAAAGCCAAAATTTTTAGAAAGAAGTGAGAACACTCCACTCCAAAACCCTCATACATGTAGTATTCCAATGAACACAAAAATAAGTGAAGAGGGGATATGTAAGGTACTAGGGGGAAATATGAAAAGCTGTAGCACAATTACTATCAAAATAGTTAGCATAAAGAACTGGAATAGTAAGCACAATGACAATATGGATCCAAAAGATGATACATTTATTATTTTGAGAACAATGTTCACTTTACTCTTTAAGGGGGAAACCTCCAATAGAGAAGATATCGAATACAAATGATTCAACAAGTCAAGTTTTTTAATGCTTTCTACCACTATATATACTACTTCTATCTTCATTGATAACATTTTAGAGGAATACATTTCTAGAAACAAAACCTTCTAGTAAGTCTTCTTACATTAGTTGTGTTCACATTATTACATGTACCTTATTTATTAATGATGACCTTTATTACATAGAAAAACATATTACTCTATCTATGTGAGGGGTTAGGGAGGTTACAACCCTATCATTCCCTCCCCCTTAAAGAAAAGTGTTTTCCTTAAGACTAGAGATGTGGGAATTGTTGCAGAATGGTGGTTGGCTCCCATGTGAAATTTGTGGGTCGTGTATCCTTCCACTATGATAAAACCTCATGAATTGTGTGTTGACACATTAAACACTAGTGTTGTGCCAGGATTGCTTGTGGCTACAGCCAGATGGAACCTTCTTCATCCAATTTAGGGAGACTTGTTTGAATCTTGCACTTGGATACAATCACTTTCTTTAAGTAAGAAACATGAAAAACTAGATGGAGCTTAGAGTGACTAGGAAGTGATAACTTGTAAGCCACATGCCCTACATGATTGATTATTGTATAATGTCCATATAACTTTGGAGTAGTATTCTGACAATGATATGATTTGAGGAAAGTTCGTTGATATGGTTGAAGACGAAGAAACATATAATCCACTTAAACAAAATGGTATTCAAAGAGACACTAATAATATTGTTGCTTCATTTGATTCTGAGCCGTAACCATATTGTCTTTGAGGGTGCATATAATGTTAGCTCAAACTATAATGGTTCTATTCACCTCCTATACCTTGGAGACACTAGGAAGGTAAGATAATATAGAGGGGGTCTTTTGACCATAGACCGCCTCAAAGGGTGTCATGTGAGTGGCACCATGGTAAGTTGTATTGTACCACCATTCAATGAGGGGTGACCACTAAAACCATTGGTACTATAGTTTGGACATGAAGCATCTCAAATATGCTTCGAAGCACTTGTTGACAACTTTAGTTTAACCATAAGTTTGCGGATTTTTATCCCCAAATCCTATGGATAACTAAGGATATGATGTCTTTAGGTCCTCGGGTTGCAGACATGGAGTATCGAGAGGCAGTTTGACAAGAAGTGTCCACTTGCACATGTTAGCACTCTGTAATTTTCCCAAGGCTATGAAGGCAGTCATAGAGGTAACATCAAAACCACTTCGAGTCTTGGATCTATCCCTCCAAGACTCAGAGAGGGATCTCTTTGTTTGATATAGATTTTTTTGAATAGATATTAGGCTAGTCAACGGGTTTAGATTTTGGATTTTGAATTGGTTGGGTTGAAACAATATATGGGGGTCATTGGAAAATGGAGTCACAATGACATATTTAATCAAAACAGATCTCTACAGGGAAAATTACAGGGTGAGATAGGAACCCTAATTGGATTCTGGAAATTATAGAGTGGTGTAAAATAAAAGGTGAGAAGAGACAATGGTAGCAGAGCAATGAAGAATTATGGCGCTATCCTCTAGCAGAAAACATAAAATTATCCAAAAGTCAGACACAGAGTGTACCTTTAAACAAATTCTGCTCTTAGTTTACCATTGAATAATCAGAAAAAAACAATATATAATAGGGAAAAACATATAACAAAAGGACACTTCACCAACATATGTGCCACGAGAATCCTGTAAATGCCTGTAAATTACTTCTGCCAAAAAACGGTCCTATACACTAGCTCCAAAGCTATACAATGATACCTCTTCAACAGGGTCCAACCTGCTTTTTTACTCTATTACAAACATATATATAAATCACAAACACAATACTTAGGCTCAGGAGATCGAATTCAATCCTCCTAGCCAAAAATAGCAAGTAAATCCCAAAGATCTGGAACTGCAAATTTGGTCGAATCTGCTGAAAATAGGGGTACGCTCAGTCATTGATTACTCCCAATTGGTGACACCTATGAAAAAACCGAAGGATTTTATTGTATATTAGATTGTATGGAGCAAAAATCTCCTTTAGTTTCTCAAGTTTCTTCTCCACCTCGCCGAAACAATGCCCGCAAAATCAGGACGGTAACAGGAAAAACCAAAAATCCAAAAAATGAGGCTGAAAGACAACTTTAATTCTCCCAACTGGTGGCACTTTTGCAAAATATGGAAGAGTGTTTTGTACTTCATCCTGTTCTGAACAAAAACCTCTCTCGGTTTTTGAAAATCTGTCTCCATTTTCCCAGAATCTGCTTCGCAAGATGAGGTGTCAAACAGACAAAAAATGGGCAGTTTTGAAAAATTGCGGGAAAGTGGTTTTTTGTGGAAATGTGGTATTCTGGATCCCCCCTGAGGTGGTAAGTGGTATTGGTAGGGGGGGGGGGGGTCCGAAATCGCCTGGAGGTGACAAGTGTGCCTCCGAATACCACTTATCAGACCCCCCCCTCCTCCGTTAAAGTTCGAAAAGCACGGGGGGTCCATAATTTTTTATGTCTGTGGATTAAATTTTGGGTATGTGTGCATATGAAGTTGCAGGAGGGGGGAATGATGTGACTTTTATTTTTTATTTAATTTTATTATTATTATTTGTTTCTTTTTACGTGTTTTCCTTTTCCTTTTTGTTTTTATTTTTATTTTTATTTTGTTTTAATGTTTTATTACGTTTTAATGTTTTATTACGTTTTAACTTTTTTGTTTTATTGATTACATGTTTTAATTTGTTTTTTCAATTAATGTTTTATATTATTGTTTTGTTTTATCATATTTATTTTTAATATATATGTTTTTATTATTAAATTACGTTTGTTTTATTTACCTCTCATTTTATTTTTGGTTTTATTTTAATATTTTGTTTTTTAGAATTGTTAAATGTTTTATTTTTTAATTTATGTTTTAAGTATATAGTTTAGTTATTTGTTTTATTATATTTATGTTCTGTGTTTTTTAATTTATATGTTTAATAGTTTAATTTTTTAGTTAATGTTTTAACTTAATAAACTAACTTAAGTATTAACTTTACCCAAATTAACTTAGTTATTAATTATTAATTAATTAATTATTAATTAATTTATTATTAACAAGTCTAATCTAATTGCTAACCTAATGTTTTTATGCTAAGGTGGTTTATTGCAAATGTAGGGACGAAGATAGTGAAGAGGAGCAGAAGTGAAGGATGAGAGAATGAAGGGCGCAACAAGGTGACAAAGGATTGAGTAGTGTGATGAATGATCAGCCGGAACAAATGGAGGGGAAAATGGAATCAACCGAGCCAGATGTCTTCATCACGGGAGCAACGCCAAACCAACAGTCGGAGAGTCGAGTTACCTATGATTATAGGTCCCCAACAACACAGACATAGACCCACCTCACCAGCACATCTCTAGGTTCATCACGATAGTATCCACAACATTAGCTGCCTCCAGAAAAGATTGGGTCTTTCTCCATGAGGTACAAGACATATATTATGGTGAGTATTATTTCAATATTTGAGGCATTTGAGTTTGTTTCATTTAGAATTTCTTTTGATTATGTAACATATGCTTGGACCTTATGATTTTTACCCTATTTCACCTTAGTGGTTGACATTGTGCCCTAGTAAGTGGTCACCCTTAGGGATGGGTTTGCTACTAGGAGGTCCCCTTGATGACTCATCATGTTGTTCCCAACCATATTTTTCACTTTCCATACTTCATCCCTTCATCTCCTTACCTTTTGGGATTTTGGGTGTATTGACGCAAGAAGGGGTTGTCCCTGATTTCATGGGAAGAAGGGGATGGAGGCCTAGATGGGAGATAGATGGAAAAATATAAAATCCTTCTTATGAACCTTCCATATGCTTTCCCAAAGAGGTATTGAGAGTAATGAAACACTTCTCCTAAAAATCAAAGACTTGCAAAAGAACATTAACATTATATAAATGTCCCCACTTGTTGAGGTGTGTACACTTATGTGGTGTCCCTTTCTTTCCTTGCATATGGAACTTAGTGTACCTATATCTTCAAGTGGCCTTGTCATATTCCCCCCCAAGATAATCGATTCACAAATAGGGAGTACCCAAGGTTTTGGATTATTAATTAATCAATGGCATTAAATGGTTTTGGATTATTAATTAATCAATGGCATTAAATGGTTTTGGAAAAACGATGCATTGAAAATGAAGGTGCAACACACCCTCTTCAAACAAACCCATAAATGAGACATTACGGTCCTTTGTATGTCATGAAAACCATTCCCAAAATTCTTTCCCCCATGCATATCATCATTTCCACGTGTATTAGAGGGTGGTTCCAAATGGGAAACATTCCTTGACCTAGGGGATGATTCACCCAATAGGTCACCTTGTCAACCCTCC
The DNA here is from genome assembly GCA_009831015.1 of Picea engelmannii. Taxonomy (NCBI): domain Eukaryota; kingdom Viridiplantae; phylum Streptophyta; class Pinopsida; order Pinales; family Pinaceae; genus Picea; species Picea engelmannii. The sequence continues at coordinate 154,920 of ML803447.1, read as the reverse complement.
TATACCTAAACTTGGTAAGTTGCATAGGGATTTTAAGAAATTGTCTATTTTTATGAGGTGGTTTTGGATGCACATGATTAGGTGGCTCTTTTGTTGAATTTATTTACTCATTATGATGCATTTTAATTGAAATCATTGGAGGGCGTATCCATTTGGCTTTGGATGACCTAGCTGATGGATAGTTTTGGAAGAACAAGCCTAGCTTAGACTTCCATGGGAAATGAAGACCATAGGTTGGATACCAAGGCCCACATGCCATATGATGAAGAAATTAATTTAGAGGCCTAGAAGACATCATGGAGGACCTCACCTATCCCCTACCACCAAAATGACTTTCTTAAGGAGGACAAAACGTCACCTTTGATGGATTGATGTCACATTGAGGCTAGGGTTTTGGTGGTGGTTGAAGACACTTGGTATGTTTTAAGGAAATAAACCTTGGATCATGGAAGAGAAGTTTGGTTTGAATACATGTGGACTTTGGATTCATAGTGCACTCATATCCTACTCCAACGACTTGCAAAAGTGCCAAAATGTGACTCTAGAAGGGTGATGTCTCACTTTAAGGTTTACCTTATGTGCAAATTATGAATTAAAAAGTATTATTTTGTGTAAAAGGGAAAAATGAGGGTTGTTGTTCCTTTATTTTTTGGTTTACCCTAAGTTATGTGGACAAACTATGTTTAGAGGATTTGTATAAATAGAGGTCATCTCTATTTAATTTTTCATCATATCTCTCACTTGAGAGAAGACTAGTTGGTTGAAATTTGTGCCCTCTTGGACATTTCTGGTGTATATCTCTTGTGCAAATGCTCTTTGGTGTTATCTCGTGGTGATTGGATAATAATAGGTGGTGTACACCTCTTGTAGGCTTCTTTACTTGCTCTTGAATGGTAAATGCTTGGTGAACTAGGGTTTGATCTCTCTCTTTCTTGGAATTGGTAAGTAAAATCTGCATTGGTTAGTTATTTCTTGCTTGTAGTTGGTTATTATTGGTTGAAACTTTAGGAGGAGTATGTTGCATACACCCTCCATTAAGATTCATCTCATTTTCTAAGTTTATAAGTCATTTCTTGGATAAGGGTTGCTAGGAGAAATACAAGTGTGTATACCCTCCTAGATTTACCCTAGTTTGATTGACATACCCTAGGGAGTAAGAGGATTTACATCCCCGAGGATATTTTTGATCTAATTTGTGATTTAAATACTCCATTCACCCTATTATAAAGGCACTAATCTGATTTTTTGCATTGGAGAAGTAAAATTGTTTGCATTGGTAAATGTGTTTTCGTGAGATATAATCTTGTTAAAGTTGGATTCTTTTGTGGATGCCTTGAGATTGTCAAACCCTATAGCCAGTCTTGGTTCTATTAGTATTCTTGGAGTTGTTACAAATTTTAGTATACAACCATTAGGGCTGAAAAAACCATAATATAAACCTCTTAATAACTCACAAACCAACCGTCAAAAGTTGTGTAAAGTTTTCCCCTATCCTCTACTAGTCTCAGCACACTATTTGGGTGGATTGTTGGAAAATTTTGGTGGTTGTTCTATTTGATGTAAAAAATTATCTGCTACAGCCATACAGATGCAATTGTATCTTTGCAACACTAATTTCTTACAACCTTGTTTTATTTCTGAAGTCTTATGCATTAATACTCAAGTTAAACTAGTCATTGCTAGCCTGTCTCTTGCATCTTTAACTAGAATTTTAGCAACTTTATTTGAATCTCTTATTATCATTTTGTTGTTAATATATATTAATACATCTTTATACAATTAGGGACAACAATATTAACTTGCTTGTCTAACATATTATTGGGCTTGTATCTTTGTTTTTCTTGTGTCTCAGGTAGGTAAAATCACTCTTTGGAAGGTATTCTATACAATGGCACATCTTCTACCATCTACATGACTCTTTTCAATCCCTTATTATCTTCCATAATTGACCTATACAAGGACTCTTCATCATATCTTCATATCCCATCTCATTTCCCCCAGGGTCACCGTGATTCCCCCCTTGAGGTGATTACTTCATCTCTAAAGTGATGGGAATACCTATCTAAGGTGATAGTGGGTAGGTGTTCTATTAGCTGTCACCATATTTTGGTTTGGGTCAGGATTTTCCCAACCTAAAACGTGTGTGATAACAAGGATGATAGGAAATGTTGAGATACAATTGAGTGCCATGGAGCCTCGATAATTCTTTCCATAAATTTCTTGTGAAATTTTGATCACGGTCAAAGACAATAGATAGGGTAATTATATGTATTTGTAAGATATTTTCCATGAAAACTTGAGCCACTATGGCAACTTTAAATGGGTTTTGGAGGGGAAAAAAATGCGTATGTTTGAAAATTCGATTAACCACAACCATGATGACTGATTTATTTCTAGATTTTGGTAATCCAATGATGAAGTGCATGGAGATATATGTCCATACAGTAGGTGGAATAGTGAGAGGTTTTATTGTGCATGGAGTTTTTACTATTTCTCCCTTGTTGCATTGGTAAGTATTGCACTTGGCCTCAAAAGTGTCTATGTTTTGCTTCATGCCTTCCTAGAAAAGGAATGTTTGATCCATTCATAGGTTTTATGAAATCTATAATGTCCTATTTTTGGCAAAGGATGGAGTTCAGAAAGAACATTAGATTTAAAGTGGGAATATTTTCTCAAACATAAGCGACCTTTATAGAATATCTCCTCATTTTTCCAAGTGTATCCCAAAGATGCATTAGTGTCTTGTTGCATTTATTGGATCAAGATAGAAATTTTAGGATCTTGGAACCATTCATGTCAAACTTCCTTCAACCAATCAACTATAATGAAGGAGAGTGAAAAGAGGGACCCTTCTTCTTCATATTTCATGGAAAGAGCATCAATGACCACATTCTCTTTTCCCTTCTTGTAAATGATCTCATAATCATAGTCAAACATTTCTATCAACCACTTCTACTACTCAGGGGATGAACTACATTCTTCCAAAAAATATTTGAAGCTACGATGGTCATTTTGGAAATGTTGCCCAAGAAATTAAGGACACCAATTATCCATTTCATGAAAATAGCCAAAAATTCCTTTTCATATGTGGTTTTTCCCAACTGTCTCTCAAACATTTGTTTACTAGTAAATGTCAATGGCTTTCATTCTTGCATGAGAAATACCCCAATGCCTTTCCCAGAGGCGTCACATTCCAAAACAAAAGTCTTTGTGAAGTCAAGCGGAATCAGTGCTGGAGTTGTACACATATCCTCTTTCAAATCTTGGAAGGATTTATCAGTGACCGCATTCCAACTGAAAGCATTTTTATTAAGGAGGGAAGTGAGTATAGATGCAATTTTTCCATAATTCCAGAAAAACTTATGATAATAACTAGTTAAACCAAGGAAACCTCACAAACTTTTAATATTATTTAGGTGGGGCCAATCCTTCATAGCTTCAATTTTCTTAGTATCCACTTGGGAACCATCCTTTTTTTTTTTACGAAAACGGTTATGTTGCATTAAGCGACATTCTAGCAAGCCAGAATCAGAAAGTTACAAATCTGAAGAAGGTTGGTGACCTCTAACAGTGCTTCCAACCTTATTGTGAATGTCTTGGGAGACCAATCCCATTTGCTCCTTGAGCTAATTCGATAAAATGACAAAGAATGCATACATGAGTAAATTCTCACAAACTGTGAGCATAGTAGAAGACAGAAGCAAAGCATTAAATCGAGGGGGTTGAAATTTTCCCCTTAATGTAGGGATCCAGTATTTTCTGAGAACCTAACGAAATGTTGGAGGCCGCCTCCTTTTCTCTGCACGCTTTGTTGGTCCTTCGCCCTCGGGTAAGGGGTGGAGACGAAACTGAATTGTCTTCAGGATCAGAAGTTCCCCCAGAGCCGCTAGAGGGGACTGTAACCAGACCTGCATGGGCAGAGGGTTCCAGATCTGAATCCTGAATTTCTCTCGCTGCTATTGTATTTGGGGGGGTGGAATCCGGGAGGCTTTCTGCTGCCGGGGGATCTTCCTTAACTGTTGTTGCTTCTGGATCTAGGGCTTCATCTTCCTTCAGCGCATCACAGTTTTTTTTATTTTCTAGAGTTTCCTCTGTTGAATGAGTGGCCTTCGGGGCCTAGGCTAGTGGATCCTTTCACCTTGACTGCCTTCTTCGGTTAGATGTGGGCTGAAAATCATTTTATTTGACTGGCCCCAGCTCCTCAGAGGCTTTGGGGTAGCTTTTTGCGAAGTGACCGTAAGCATGGCACCAGAGGCACTTAAAGGGAATCTGCTCGTAGTCCATCTCTTGGATATGGCACCATTCCCCCAGGGATAGCTTAATGGCTTCCGGAATACCTTTCTCAAGGTTAACCTCAACACAAATGCGAGCGCAGGTAAACTGGTCCCCTTTCGGCTTCACACTGTCCAGGAAACACCCAAGCTTATTTCCAATGTCCTCCAGAGAGTTTTTCCCCCAGAGATGCAAGGGAAGGTGAGGCAGCCTAACCCAAATAGGGGCTACGGTGATCTCGGTTCCAGGATTGAAGTCAAGAGTCCAAGGAGCTAAGAACATTCCTCTCAACCCCATGAAATAGGGTCCAGATCTGAAAGCTAGATCACAGTCCTCTTTCCTCGCGAAACTGAAGACAAAAAAACCCCTACCTACTGTGCACAGAGAAACGTTTCCCTATATCAGCGACTTCCAACGGTCATCCATCCATGCCTCCACCGTTTTGGAGCTAGGCCATAACCCCGTAAACTTTCCAATGAGGGCCTTTTCTGCTAGAAGGAGGGCAAGATTGCAAGGTACCTCTGGAGATATCTCCAGAGAAGGGATCTCCTCCATCTTCTTAACAAACTTAGATGAGAGAGAAGGCTTGGATTTGGGTCCTGCCGAGTGGACTAACGCTTTGAATGCTTCCAGAGGATCTTTTTCCCTCTCGGCGATCGGTTCTGGGGCCATCGTAGCAGGGCGTCGACCACCAGCAAACAAGAAGAAGTCGCAGAGGCAAGGACCACTGCTCCAAAACGCATGCAAAAATGCAGGCAAACTCAAGCGAAGTGCAGGAGGGATGCTCTGAAAATGCCGATCCGCGGCCCTGTATGCGGGGAACCCTGAGCGACTGCTATAGACGAAGATCCGCGCCCCTGCAATCAAAAAACCAGAGTGGAGGCGGCTAGGGTTTAGGCCCTAGCCGCATTGGCATTCCATCTCATTCTGTCTTGTTGTTACAGACTCCGCCACGGTAAAACTTTGCGAACAAGGCCATGGTGATCTTCGTCCGCTAGCCTCAAGTCTTGTCAAAGAACAATATGTCGATGCCTTTGGCTACAAAGACATCCACTCGGGAACCATCCTTACCAAAAATAAGGCCCAGTTATTCTACTTTGGAAGCCCCAAAGGCACATTTGGACCGTTTGAGAAAGATTTGATGCTGAGAAAGTAAGTGCTAGACTTGATCCACATGGGAAATATTAGATTGCCAATTTTAAATATAAATGAGGATATCATCAAAGAATACCAGTATAAAATGATGGAGGAAGGGGTAGAATACATGATTCATGAGACTTTGGAAAGTGGAGGGTGAATTACATAAGGGCCCAAAGTGCATGACCAAGAAATCATAATGACCTTCATGATTACTAAAGGAATTCTTGGGAATATCGACCTCCTTCATGCGAATCTAGTGGTATCTAGAACGTAGATCAAGTTTGGTAAAGAGTTGAGCACCAATTAGTTCATTCAAAAGGTCATCAATGATAGGAATGGGAAATTCATGGTAATTTTATTGAGAGCTAAAAAATCAGGGCACATCTGCCAAAAAAATTCTTTCCTGAGTACCATGACCATAGGAGATGAATAATGGATTGTACTAGGGTGGATGACACCCACAAATAACAGTTCTTAAAAAAAACTCCCAATCTCATTTTTCTGACTAAATAGGTAGTGATAAGGGAAAAAATTGGGAGGAAGAATATCATGGACAAGTGGGATGGAATGATTATGTGGACCATGGGGGGGTGGGAATCCAAAGGGGTTTTAAAAAATGAAGTGGTGTTTGGAGATGATAATTTTCATGTCGAGATGAATAGTTGGGGAGGGAGTCTCAACTCCTTGAATGGCATGGAACTAGGAAATAATGCCAAAATGACCCTTTTGAGGATTTTTTCCATTTGGTGTGAACTGCCAATCTGGGGGGAACCTATTATGATGCCTTAGAACTTGTATAAATTTCCATCCTATTGGAAGCTCATGCATAATTTCTTGAAGTCCATGGTGATGGGGTTGAGAGTGCATAACCATTCAACACTCAAAACAATGTCACAGCCCCCCATTTCAATGACAAACATGTGCGATTTCAAAGAATAATCACCAATTTGCAGGCACACATTTTCACAATGACCCACACATTTCATGGAATTTCCATTATCAATCATGATTTGAAATTTATTGACTACATGGATATAACAATGGGTGTCTTGAGAAATTCAACGATGAATAAAATCATGGGTGTTTCCAATGTCGATGAGGATAATGACTTTCTGATGCTTGATATAACCAATTAATTTAAGGATTTAGGGAGCTGAGATACCCATGAGAGAATGTAGGGATATGAGAGGTTTTACCTCAATTAGATAAGAGGGAGAACCAATATCATATGTGTCAAAGTGTTCATAAATATATGCAACAAATTGGGTTCGAGCAATATAACCTCAGTGGGAATTTTTATTCCATTTCCACCATTGCCAATGTTTTGGATCAAAATAGAGGACATCGAAATGAAGTTTTATTAAGTCATCAATGATACCATGCAATAAGAAATAATATTCCATTTGAGTGACCCAACCCGTGGGGTTTGAGCCATCAAATTTATTCCATCAAATTTATTCACCTAGAATTTAGGGAGATGTAGGCGACAAGCAGAGGAGTTAGAATAAAGGGTCGTGGAATGTGACGATTCAATTCCCTCTAAGTGGATAGGTTTTTCCAAGGAATGAGGGCCCTTGATTTGTGTAACAAGTGTTATCAGGGAGTTCAACTTGTCAGTGATATGGTCAAGGGTGGAAATCATGGAAATAATGGTAGCAATGTTGGAAGTAACTTTATTCAAATTTTGATTTGTCCAATTCAAGAAGTCTTCTAGGGAAGACAATTTGTTTCCAAAGTATTGGTTGTGTGTGGACATCAGAGGAGATATGTAGGTAGTAAAAGGGCTAGTGGTTCCACACAAAAAGGCTTATAAAAAGGGACACCACTATGCTTATATTGATGCGAGGAATATACTGAAACAAGTCCCAAAGAAGGGCGTTGGAGAGGGTGGGTGGGTCCACACAAAAAATGCTTATTAAAGAGGGATACCATAATGATTAGCACAAGGATATGAATCTATTGAGATGGGTCCCAAATAAGGGTGTTGCATAGGGCGGGTGGGTCCACACAAAAAATGCTTATGAAAGAGAGGTGTCACTGCGATTAGTGCGAGGAGAGGAATCTAGTGAGATAGGTCCCAAATAAGTGCACTAGTGGGTCCACTTATACTACTATTTTTTATTTTTACTTTAATCATGTGCATTTATACTCCTTCTTGAATAATACTATGGTGACATAATGCCAAAATTATTAATATTTAATATTATGTAGGAATTTTGCATCCTGGATGCAGGAAGTAGGTTTGCTCAAACTAGATGTCTGAAATTTCTTGCAGCAAGGGTTAGGTTTTTTAGGGTTCCTAAGGACAAGGGAGTGCCTTGTGTTATATATATCTTATATAATTTCAAGTTCCAATATTAGTACTTGACCCAATATCTCAGGGCTCTAGCTAATACGGGTTCTCTTATCCATACTACTCGATTACCTAGGTACACAAGAGTATTCTTCTTGAGTGTTGTTCTTGGTGCCACTATAGAAGTTAGGAAGTTGAATGATAGAGATAAAATTGGTTTTAGGATTCCAATAGGACTCTCGATATACCCGAGGTTAAATGCAAGTGAAATTATGTGTACATGTGTTGTCTAATGCAATACTACTCGAAGGGGTACCAATATGGGTTATAGGGCTTTCCAATAAGGTGAAACCATATGTATTTTGTACGTGTATTATTCCCCAACCGTATTTTTACCTGCTTAATGATATATCATTGTGCTTTATAGATGCCATAATATGTCTCTAGCCTAAAATTGTTTTTTCTAAAAACACACTGAGGAAAGAGCTCTGATACCACTTGTAAGGTACCAAAGGGAAATATGTAGAGTAGTAGCACAATTATTTACAAAATAGTTAGTAGAAAGAAATGAAATAATAATCACAATGACAATATGGATCCCAAAGATGATACCTTTATTATTTAGAGAACAATGTTCACTTGCCTCTTCAAGAGGGAAACCTCCAACATAGCATAGATCGAGTACAAATGATTCAAGAACCAAACATTTCCAATGATTTCTACCTCTATATATACTACTTATATCTTCTTGAGAACATTCTAGAGGAATAATTTTCTAGAGGCAAAACCTTCTATTAAGTATTCTTACATTAGTTGTGTTCAAATTATTACATAGGCCTTATTTACTAATTATTCTCTTTATTACATAGAAAAACATATTATTCTATCTACTTGAGGGGTTAGAGAGGTTAGGAACCTAATAGGATATCACTCCATTTTCCCTAGTGTGGCCTCATGTTTGACACCTGTGTTAGAGGTGATTTCCCAAAAAATGCTCCTTTCTACTAATGGATTTAAACACTCTTTAGTGAATTCCTAGTTTTGGTTTTATGGCCTTGGAGAGTTCACTCTCCAATCCTACACCAAGGCCCTAAGTCACGAGGTATTCACTTAGTGAACCTGTGACATAGCACTTGAGTTTGTGGGATATTAAATAATACCCTTAATTTCACTATATATTGATAAATATCCCCCAAAATCCTTTTATTGAACCCCCTTCCCAATACATGTTTCCAATAAAATAAACCCCTACTTTAACTATATACCCCTTTTTAT
>ML803447.1:118259-145883 GCA_009831015.1 Picea engelmannii | reverse complement strand
AATACCTACAATGTATTGACCTTATTTTTCACAATTAAAAAACCCCATTTATGAATGAAAGTGATAAGATATTGGTTAGCAAGGTGAATCCCCATTTCCCTAAGTCCTAGACTGTGTTGGTTTGCTAAAAGGAAAAAATGTCTAAACAATTTTAAATTAAGCACTTTTAATGGTTGTTTATTACTCAAATAGGTATGAAATTGACTTAATGATGTTATGTCTCTTTTAAAACCCAAAGAGAATCAAAATATGAGAATGCACAAGATGCATTTTTTCTCTTTTGATGAAAACTATCTAGGGGAGGCAAGATAATTTTATTTTCCACAACTTTTCAATGAAGAAAAGAAATCTCATGCTTCAAATATAATTATTAACAATATCGAAATGATTTTATATATCAAACTCTAAACACCAATGCAACTTATACAAGAACACCAAAAAATGCTCGACCTTAACTAATTATGAGATGCAAAAAAAACGTTTTCACTAATGAAAATAAAAATGCATGATGCAATAAAAAAATAAAAATAAAGGGTTGTATGATATTGTAAATGTCACCATTCGCAAGCCAATGTCGATACGTGAAGAAACACCCAACACTTTTGTTAAAAATAGCTATGCAATGAAAATTTATTTTTTATTTCAAATGAAACAAGAAACACACTACACAACCAGATATGCAAGTAACATGCACAATAATTCTACCTATGTTAATATTCTTTAGGCCAAACTCATGCAAATCATGCAACAAACAATGAACACTATGAGAGGCTCCTAGATCCACTTGGTAGAACAAATGGAATAATATACACTTATCCAAGCATCTACTGGTCAGTTACATAACACCTACAACCTCCCCAGGACAACACTCAGCTAGATATGAGAGAAAAATGAGCAAAAAAGATTTGTATTGGATCATTATATTAGTTTTCATCTATATTGATGATTTTAGAGTGGAAAAAACTGAAGGAAACAACTTGCAAGGCCATTTTAGTGGCAGGTCCTAGTATGGAAAATTAGGGTCCAAAACCTTATCGACCCATTTTGAGGCATCAAACAACATTTTTTGGGCTAAAAGTTCCCCACAATGCTCAAACTATGTGACTTTATTATACACATCAAGACCTTTCCAATGGTGTAAAAATCACGTCAATTGGAGCTTGTATGTAAAAGTTATGCCTCCTGCAAGTTGACCTAGTGTGTTGACCACCATGGTGTGAGAGGATGCCACATCATCCCTCATTACTCATGCATATGGGGCTAGCCATGTATGTAATTTAAAGAATATTATAGAAGTTCCAAAACCTATCACAATTATGGGTTGAGGAAGTCAAAAACCTACCCCTAAATGGCCATTGGGACATGTTAAGTATCAGGCCACTACTGGGAGAAGGGGGTCCATTCTATGTTATTGTATTTTGTTCCATAGTTGAGAGAATAAAATGAGAGTGGGAAATTAGAGAGAATAACATAGGGGTCTAATATTTTGTTGCATCCTAACATGCCACAGGTCTGAGTTTACTCAATAGAGAGTGACTTCTCCTTTTCACTTGCATTATTTCCATACTAGAGAAAATAGAGCAAAGCATCCTCGCCTTCTAGCTGGGTTTTCTCCCATAATGGTTTCCCAGAGAAAATATTTTTGTTAATTTGTGGATGGTGTATGATTGTATTTTACTATTCTATATTTTCTGCATTTTATCTATTTCATGAATAAGTAGAAAATCAATAACTAAATATTATGGAATCTAAAGGAATTTTACCTTCATAGTGTACATTTTGGTTTCATTTATGAGATATGTTGTGATGAACTATTCCAATGGAATATCCATGGCATTTTACTTATCAAAAGAACTCAAAAAACTCCCTTACAAAACTTGATCATGGGTTTCCTTTGAGAAACAAGCAACCAAAAATTTGTGGTCGCTCCTTGCAAGCTTACAGAAAGAAGCCAGTGCTTTTGCGAGGGAAACAAACATGACTAGGGGAAAAAAACTAGGCTCTCCCTAGTGGAGTCGCCAATTCTATTGTCAGAGAATCTCTCCTACATATAAGTGATACCTCTCACTAACTTGAATAGGGTCACTGAAATACATGGGATAGACCACTATGAATTTTCACACTAGATCTTGTATTTGTACATTCAATCTATGCTAACAACAAGGGAGGATGGGCCTTACCATTTACTGGTGTTTGTCCTAGTGTGATCCCAACAAATGAAGATCCAAGACTCCTTTCCTAGCTCCTGCAATATATCCCATGCACACAAGAAACAAAATACACCTTCTTAAAACTCATTTGGCATGAAAATAATATAAATTACAACCAAATCTAATCTACTTTACTGAAGAAAAAGTAGATCTACCAATTTTTTCAAATAAAACACAAAGAATTTGACACATTGGAGGGGAAAATATCATAGATCTATACATTAAAATATGAGAAAGTACAATAATATGTTTACCTTGATACCATGCAACAATTTTTAGGCTCCAATCTCTCGAGACTCCTCCTTAGTCCTCAATAATCAACTCTAAAGAAAATAAAAAGAATGTCCTCTTGTTATATTATGGAAACATAAGGCTATGATGAATGAATTAGCACCAACCCATCCCCTTGATTTGTCCTTCATTTATATAATGATGGAGGAGGTTTAGAGATAGTTTCATGGCCTAGAACTTAGTGAAAACAAGTCATGCACAAGTTCCAGGGCTCATGATGCATCATGGCCAACCCATATTTTGTTGATCTCCTCGTAATTCATCATATATAGAAGGTTTATGGGAGATATATTGTTGCATTAAGGAAGCAAACAACCAATCACTCCTTGCAAGAGTGCAACAAGAGATCGATCTCTCCTTGCAAGAGTGCAACAAGTGATCGATCCCCCCTTTCTCCTAGGAAAAGAGAAACCAGGATCAAAAGTATGTTTTTTTTGTGGCATAAACATGTGATTTCAACAAACTGACATCAACATGTCCCCTATGAGGTGTAGGGTGACAAATAAAGGTGTAACAAGTATTTTCCCTATAATTGTAGGCTTGAGATGATACATAGGCCTTGGGTCCATGTTGGGCCCGAGATATGATCACTTTCATGATGGTTATTATACATTTTTGCTACATGTACATATGCGTTTTTCATCTTTTAAAGGAGCTTTTTGAAGAATTTCATGATAAAATGGTATGATCACCATAAGGTACGTGTAATTCATGTTTAATGATTGAATAAGTATAATTCATCATGTTTTATGGTTTCCAAGAGACAATTCATGTTTTTTTGGTCTTACAGGGCAAAAATGCACTATGTTTCTAGTTCCGACACTTGATCCTGCACTCGTTCCGGCACTCGATCCGACACTCGATCCGACACTCGTTCCAACACTTTGTATTGCACGAAAATGGAAGGCGAGTTGGCGATTATGGCATTGGCGGCCAGTGTTGGGAGGATCAGGAACATGGGTTTTGTTTTTCCTTATCCCCTCCAGCTATTGAGCTCCAAACAACTCAGTTTCAGTTGTCCAAAGAAGGCGATTATTGGCTCCATCTGTTTTATCTGTTAGGGCATCATTTATTGTAATTTGTCAAAATTAGAAGTGGTTCAACCCTCCTGTGGCCGACCACTTCGGTTGTAAGCTTATAAATACTGATAGGATGGTCATAATATTGTTAAGCAAGTAGAAGAACCATTGTATTGGAGACAAACTCGTTTTTCTCTATTTTTGAGTTTTTACATTGCCAAAATTATGCCAGAACTGCATTTTTGGATTTTTATGGTGAATTTGGCCTGTTGAGTTCGTGGTGTGCTTTTAGAGAGTGGCCACAAATTGTTGGGGGGCCCACCAGTAGTCTGGTAACTGTCTTCATGTCTGTTTTTCATTTCCTAATTTAATTGCTCTCTTTTTATTTTCTGTACATGTATATTTTTATTGTGCTAACTAGTTTGTTGTAGCTTAATTGTTTTGCTTTTCTTTTGCAGGTTAGATGTTGATACATATTATCATGCATTGATTTTATAGATTAGGAACAGGCTTGCAAGTCTATGTACTAACCCTGTGTGCAATTAGAAAGTCTCTCTCTCTCTCTCTCTCTATACTAACCCCATGTGCAAAGTAGATGTTAAATGATGCTTTCTTTTATAATTTTACAGTAAAGTTTAGAACAGATTTTTAATTAGAATAGAACATAGTTTTAATTTGGGTTTTCTTTGACAAGGATTGATGGATGGATAGATTTAATTCTAGTTTTTAGTTACAGCTTGCTTACTTCAGTTTTATATAGATTTCATTTAATTAGTTGTTGGTTAATATAGATTGTTAATTTACTTTTTAATATCAATTTTTTAATTTCAGTTTTTAGTCATTTGTTTATAGTAGTTTGAATGACTAGAGTAGACATAGCATAGTTTTATTCTATGCAATTTCCTTTCATAGATTAAAATACAATTAAATTTCTTAGTTAAATAATGATGATCTCATTATGTTGTTGATGGTTTATACATGGATATGTAGGGTATTTAACATTACTTTGATCATGGCTAAGTTTTCATTGGATTGTTTACTCCACACCTTTCATTTTGCCATCGAGATTAGTGTTGATCTTATACCATTGGAATTGTCCTTTGTTTTCAAGTGTCACCGAGATATCATCCGTCACCACCGAAGGCATTCACACAACCACCAACATTATATTTGAATTGTCGTAAGTTAAAATAATAGTTTTCCTTCTTTCATAGATATAGTTTCTTGCTTTCATAGCTTAGGAAATAGTCTTATTTGCTATCGTAGGATAGATAGACTTTGCTTTGATAGATTAGATAGCAGTTTGCTCAAGAATTAGTTGTTAGTCTTTCTTGCTCTCAATCGACTAGATTTCCTTTCATGCATTGCATTGAGCATTTAAATTTCCTTTCATGCAAGAGAAATAGTTTTGCATTAGGCATTTAGTCCACTTGCCTCTTAGGCTAGATAGTTGTTCAATGAGAATTTTTTCTTGCAGTAGTTAGTTGCCTTTGCTTACTTGTATTTTTCTTTCATAGGTTAGTTAGTTTCCTTTTCTTACTTGTCTTTTGATTTAGTAGGTTAGTTAGGTGTCTTTGCTTACTTGTCTATTTTCTTTAATAGGTTAGATAGGTGCTTTTGCTTACTTTCTTATTTATTTGCTTTCATAGGGTAGTTTCTCATTGAATGTAGGTTGGCAAGTTAAAGAAGTTTGCTTTTGTCATTTTCTTATTATTAGTAGTAGTTTGCTTTTGTTTATTGTTAAACTAGTTTGCTTTACATAGAATTTCCATTTGCTTTCTTAGGAACTATCCATCGACCCTTGGCCCAAAAGTACTTAGGTTACCTAGTTTCAATTTGCTTAGTAGGGTTTTCTCATTAGATAATCTTTTCTTGAGTAGATTAGCCTTAAATAGATTCCTTCCTTAGTTAGACTATACTCCTACTAGCCTTCTACCTTTGGCATATATTTTGCTACAAATCTAAGTTTACTTACTCCAGGTTGACAATTTAATTGAGGGTTTTTACTGTGTTTTTAGTGCATATAGAACACCCATCATTTTTGGCATCGTTTCCGGGGAGTTGTCTCAAGGTAAGAAGTAATTAGGAATTAAACCATTTATAAACCTTTGCATTAGTTTGGTGGCGGGGTAACTTTAAGATGAGAGGTAAGAACCTGTGCATCTACTATAGCAGGTTCCCCCAAACTCAATGGTAATTTTTCATTTTGTTTTTATTTTTCATAAATAGACCTAGGAATCAAATGGTAGTTTTTTATTTCTTTCATGAATAGGACTAGAGACCCACAAAGTAGATACATTAAATCAAAATCATACCTTTCAACCAAGGTTCCTTCCGATCTCTTTGGGGGAAGGAACGTTACTCTTATAAAATCCACAGACCGATACCAAAAAACAGAAGCTGGCTCGACTCAAAGAGATAGAATAGTGTATGAAGGGACTAACACAGGGAGCACTATAGAACAAGAAACTAAAGCATCAATCATATTAGTACAAGAGGCAAGACCACTCGAGTCTTCCACAGAACCAAACAATACAACCTTTGCTTTTACACCACCACCAGAGGACCCTAATTTTAAGGACATCATAGACCCTGAAAAGGTGAATATTTTGTTTGGTAGTTCAGCCAAGGTAATCATATCTCAAATTGACACATAAACTTTGGCACCAATAGTCTCAACTGGCTTGAGTAGAGTCCCAGACATCTAATCTGTAGGAAGGCCTTTCCATCAAAGGGAAACCTTGTTTTCTTCAAAAATAAAACCACCTAGGTACTCTCTTTTTGGAAATCAAGCCAATATGGATGATCAGGAGGAACATAACAATGTAAGACACAGAGAGGAAGAAAAAACTATAAACCAAACCAAAACTACCTTCAGGTTTTTGATTTTAGACACCACTCTAAATGTCAACATGAAGAATATTCCTCTCTCAACACTCCCTACCTTTTATGGTAAAAACAGTGAATATCCAGACACCTTCCTATTTTAATTTGACATCTTGTGTAGGAGCTACAACTATGTACAAGATACACATAAATTAAAACTCTTTCTTGCCACCCTCAAAGACTCTACACTAATATGGTTCATGGGGTTGGGAGAATCTAGTATTAGGTCTTGGGAAGCCATGAAAAACATATTTCTCAAGAAGTACCAAGACTACTGCAAGACCAAAGAGTCTCGTAATGACATTTTTAAAATCCAACAATTAGAAGATGAGACCCTCGAAGATTATATGGAAAGATTTGGTTATATCTCCCAGAAGTCAAAATACCATGGCCTCCCAGAGGATGCAATTAGGGCTCTTTTCCTTAAGGGAATTTCAGAAGAATATTTAGAGATGCTTAACCTGATGGCATCAGGTGACATCTCTCATAAACCATTTGCTGAAATATGTGAAATGTGTAAAAATTACTCAAGGAGTAGAGACAAAACAAGGAAKAATGTTCGGGACCCTTACAATAGAAGCTTAAAACTAGTTAGTTCAGGTGGTATCACGAGAGTAGAGATAGGGAACCTCTTAGAAAACTTTAAGACTAAMATATTAAGCACAATAGGTTCYTAGTTGGATACCCTTAAACTCAAAAAGAAACARGAGGAAAATGCAACAATGAGCATATATTGMCCAAGATGCAGGAGGAAGCATTCCTCAAGGGAGTKCCCATTAGATAACATTTCAGTTTGTGGCTTCTGTACAAAAGACCATGTGACTGAAAAATGTCCATMATTTCCCAGTTTATTAGCCATCTATAGGAGTGGGGATCCTRGGGAGTCTTCTTATGCACCTAGGAGGCCATGGAAGCTTAGGAATCAACCCACATACCCGGATCTACAGTCTCAAGTTCCACCCTATTATCAACAACAACAGTGGAACTCACCAGGTTGGAAAAACTAGTCTACTCAGTACCAACATCCTTGGATTCAAGGATGGAGGGGAGGACACAACCAAGGAAACCCTCAAGCTCCACCTATCCCTATGTACAACCATCCTTATCCTCAGTTCTCATCAAACACTCTGCAACTTTTGTCAGGTTTTGTTCCACCACCTTTATCTCCTATCCCACAACAACAACCGCTACAATTTCAAAATGCAAGCTCCCTGAAACCGACACTATTACCAGCACAGCCAGTGTCGAATCCTAATAATAATCCCCCTCAACCTCTTAACAATGTTGATATGTAGGCCTTCCCGAAATATGTTATTACTCCTGTTCCATTACAAGAAATTCAATTAAGATCAGGAAAATTTCTGGAGATGCAAAGACCCTCTATAGTCATCCAAGAAGAAGAAGAAGAAGAAGAAATCACCAAACAACCCACGAATGACACTAGGTGGGAAGATGTTATTATCCCGAAGAATCAAGAATCCAAGATTCCCCAAAATGAACCTTCAAAAATTATGAAGGTCCCTCCTTATCCAGACCGATTGGTAATCAAGAAACCTACCACCTGACCAGAATTTGACTTTTTGAATGAGTTGAAAAATATCTGTGTCAAGATTCCCCTGCTTCAAGCTATTAAAGACATTCCAATCTACGGTAAGGTAGTCAAAGAATTGTGTATCAAGAAGCCAGGTAGGAAGAAAAAGGACCCTCCTACAGTACACTTGGTAGGAGGAATCTCTGAGTACATATCAGAGCAGCCAAAGCTAGCAAAATATGGGAATCCAGGAAAACCAGTAGTGAACATAACCATTAATGAGGTCACCATTGGAAACACTCTCATAGACCTAGGGCAGCCATCAATGTTATGACCACTACTACCTTGGAACAATTACAATTACAACCTCTTCTTCGACCTACCCCAACCATTTTGGAATTAGCAGATAAGACTAGGGTTATACCTGAAGGGATTTTAGATGATGTCATGGTTACTTTAGCCTCATGAGAGTACCCCGTATATTTTCTTGTCATTCATTCAAAGGATCCTACTAGAGGCCATCCCGTTATTTTGGGAATACCTTGGCTAGCCACAACCAATGCATTTATTGGTTGTAGAGAAGGAGATATGACCATCTCAAATGGTCTCTGTATCCAGAAGCTCACCATTTACCCTCCAGCTCAACCTATTATGGAGAATATATGGTGGCTTGAATTTCCATATGAGAATGAATACATGGAAGAACCCGTATTGCCAAGTTACCATGCATGGGCACTTCAAGAGAACACAATAGAAAATGTGCTAAACCAATTCATTTCTACTATTGCATGTGTGGATTTTCCACAGTCTTTTCCCCAATTTGAGTACATGTTTGAGGAAGAATTTCAATAACAATTAGACCCATCCATTTTGTCTTCGACATCTTTTATTTTCAAAATAGATGAGTCTGCTATGTCTTATACTATGCCCTACGAGATTAGTCCAGGGAAATGTTTACATATAAACTATGGGATAGATACATACCAACATAAATAGTTAGTAGATATCCTTAAAAAACATATAGGAGAATTTTCTTGGGAATATAATGACATGAAGGGTATACACCCTGACACATGCATCCATCACATATATACCCAGGGGGGAAGTAACACCTATTAGGCAACCCCAGAGAAGGATGAACCCAACACTCAAATACATAGTCAAGGAGGAGATTCAAAAGTTGCTAAATGTCATATTTATCTATCCCATCTCCGATAGTAAGTGGGTATCCCCGCTTGTAGTGGTTCCAAAGAAAGTGACTGGGAAATGGAGAATTTGTGTTGATTTTCGGGAACTCAAGAAGGCCACTCTGAAAGACTACTTTCCTCTTCCTTTCATTGACCAAGTTCTAGATACCTTGTCCCGAAAGAAGTATTTCTCCTTTCTATATGGGTACAACGGGTACAACCAGATTCTTATAGTACCCGAGGACTAGGACAAGACTACCTTTACTTTCCCTTGGGGCACCTATGCCTATAGGGTCTTACCATTTGGATTGTGTAATTCCCCTGCCACTTTTCAACGAGAAGTATTAGGGATATTTGTTGATCTTATTCATGATTGTGTGGAGGTCTACATGGATGACTTCATAGTCTATGGAAACACTTACCAGGAAGCCTTAGAAAACTTACAAAAATTCCTCATCAGATGCAAGGAAATGAACCTATCTCTGATCCATGAAAAATGAAAAATGTTGTTAACTGAAGGAGTGGTTCTAGGACATCATGTTTCATCTGAAGGAATAAAAGTCGATCCTACAAAGATTGATGTCAATGTTAGACTTCCACCCCCCAAGAATTAGAAAAAGGTGAGAATCTTTCTTGGACATGTCGGATATTACTGACAGTTTATTGAAAATTTTACAAAGATTGTTGCACCTATTTTTGGATTATTGATAAAAGATGTTGATTTTGTTTGGACTGAGCATTGTCAAACTGCCTTTGAAACCCTGAAAGCTAAGTTGTGTATGGCACCAGTTCTTAGAGGGACCAATTGGACTCTCCCATTTCATATATCCAATGATGCCTCTGACACCACAATAGGAAGGGTATTAGGGCAGAAAGAGGACCAACATTTCTATGCCATTTAATTTGTAAGCAAGAACTTGCCCCCTGCTGAGTTAAACTACACAGTCACCGAGAAAGATTTCTTGGCAGTTGTTCATGCTATTAACAAGTTTCATCATTACATTACAGGTTATGAAGTATTTGTACACACTGTTGTGGGTGGGAATCCCTCCTACGGACTTATCATTTAAGGGCTCTAATCATGCATGCAAAAAATGACCATTTCAAAGGCCTCTACTTTCTCCTATTCTCCCAACACAAAACCCCACAATCATGTAATACAAAGGTGTAAACAAGATTTGATAACTCTACCTTAAGTCCTTTGTTTGATGTCGATCCCTTTGCTTTCACTCGCTCTTTGATTGCAAGCCTTTGATTGCAAGCCTCCTCCCAAAGCTGACTTGCATTCACACATGAAAAAACAGAGAGATATGAACATGCATTTCATATACTAATTGTTGGGTTAGTTGTGACAATCTCATAAAATAAATATTCAACTTGAACACATAATATGGTGGGATGGTTAAAGTATTCCTTTTTGTATTAATCTTCACAAGAGTAAACTTACAATATGTGATTGAAACTACTCCTCAAAACTGGTCCTGGGCTCCTCTTCAACTGTCCTCCAACTACTTTTCTCTATACTTTTCTTTGCACAAGGATGGCTAAAGGTTGGGACAAGGGGAATGCTCAATTAGGTATAGTTTATTTACTATGATTTTCCTCCTTTCAAATGGGACCCCTACCCCTTCTTTTATAGGCTAGAAGGAGCTAGGTATTTGGTAGAATGACCATCCATGCATGGCCAAAAGGTTTAGTTAACTTACCCAAAGCTGTGTGTTCTGCCAACAACTTTCCTTTTTTCGTTCTTTTGTAGGTACACGCAGGCTGTATTGGGGTAGCTAGCGTGTACACGCATGTAGTAATGGAGCAGGGCACGTGGGCCTTTATAAAGGGGTTTTTTAAGAAGACTTGTTTAGTAGTGTTTTGGAAAAGAAGGAATCTGAGATGGCCCGATGCCAGATAAGAATATCTGGTTAAAATTAGGGTGATAACAGATGCCCTCTAATGTGTGAGGTTAGAAGAGCATCTGATGGACGAAATACATTATCAATATTTACCAACGTTCCAAATAAGTGAGCCGAGGGACCATAAATCGGGAGGTGCCATCTGCAAAATAACAATTGTCTCACCGAGGCGAGCATACCCATGCTCAGGATGAAAT
Organism: Picea engelmannii; assembly: GCA_009831015.1. Taxonomy (NCBI): domain Eukaryota; kingdom Viridiplantae; phylum Streptophyta; class Pinopsida; order Pinales; family Pinaceae; genus Picea; species Picea engelmannii. Next base: position 134,655 of record ML803447.1, on the reverse strand, counting down.
AAAATCATGGCTACCAATCAAATACACTGTAGATACATGTCATATAACTATATAAAGTGTAGTAGCAAGAAATACACAGTGGAGCTACATCTCAAAATAAAAAAATAGATACATGTATAGTATCCATCTTCTAGAAGATGATAAGGCCTGATGGTTGGAGATGAGATCTTCAGAGCTCTAGCAACAACTTCAAAATCTTCAAAACTCGGGTAGGAGTGTAATATGAGTGTATGAGTTCACTACCCAGAGGTCTTCAATGACTCGTCGGGCATGGACTAGAGGATTTTGATCGTCATACTGAAGGCTTCATTGATTTCGAACAAAGACTTGATTGGACTTTGAGGATGGTCAGGCAAGAGACAAACTGCAGAGGGGCCGACTCAGGCTTGGTAAAAATTTCCCTTGGACAATAGCACGACAAATGATGAAACTCAGGGAGCATGGAATTAACATAAGTTCACGAGGCAGGAGGCAACACAAACTCCCCATATGTTTAGAAGAATAACAAAATGGAGGAGGACACAACTCAATGTAGCGGGAACAACTTCCTAAGGTCATATTAAATCTCAGGGCTTGATGAACAAAAAAAATTATGTGCTTTATCCAAGGGCAACTCATTGTGATGCCAATACAAAGAAAATACTTTTCCCTTCCTCTTTTTGGGGTATATTTTATTTTTTTGTCTTTTTCAATAATTTTGGAAAAAGAATAAAAGAATGCTACGTTACAAAGGAGGAATGAGTGTCACAAACATACGAGTTTGAGGTGCAAGGACAAGACTGATTTTCAAAGCAAGGACACTCGAAAAAACCCCCTCTTGGGGCTAAAGGTGTCAAGACGCAAAGGAAAAGTGCTATAGGGCTTGCGTATAAGGCATGTTTCAGATGGTTTGGTTGAGAGCAACATGGAGTCGGCATTAGGCCAAAGACGCAGGTATGTAAATGTGATTAATAAGACACACAATCGTAACGTCCTTCGATGTAAGTTTAAAAATCCCAGAGAAGGTAATCTTGGTCATTTTTCATGTTTAGAGAGTCTAAAAAAAAGTAAAAGGAGACTCCATAGTGGTACCTTTTTTGAAGGTAGTCTAGTCGATTCGAAAAAGGGGTAAATTAGCACCAAAAAGACGTCTATTCAAAACCATTTTAATGAGTGTGATAAAGACAAGATCACTCGGCAATTTTTTCATTTTTAAGGAGTCTGAAAAAGCTTAACTATGGACTCAGCTAGGAATGTTCTTCTGGACTGGCTTAACAAGTGTGAAAGAATAAGGTCACTTGGAAATATTTTCAATTTTAGGGAGTCTAAAAAGGGATTAACTATGGACTCCGTGGGGGCTCCTTTTTCGTAAATTTAGTCTCTTAGGCTCGAAAAAGGGTTAAAATTATATATGAGAATACTCTTCTAGAGATCCGAGGCCTCTAGAGTATACCTTTGTTCATACAGTTGACCATCCAGACCAAAAAAGGGGTAAACTACTGCTGGATAGACGTGGCTTCAAATTTCAATTTAACGAGCGTGAAATGCCACAAGATCACTCAACAATCTTTTCATGTTTTGAGGGTCTGAAAATGGCTTAAAAGAAGACCCATTATGTTTTTGGGAGACCCGAGGGTGAGGTCAAGAGTGATAAGGAATCATGAAAATGAGGTTCAAACTCATAATCATGGAAAACTAAAAGGGACTCCCGAGCCTATAGTCGTTAGTGACAACATGGACACCATAATGCAACCAGGATCTACCTAGGGCATGATGGCATCCATGTTACAGTAAGCTCTACCAACAAATTATGACACCTCTAAAGCGACAATAATGGTTCCGTGTTGCAACTTGGTGGGATCGATCCTATGGCAAAGAGGAAAAGACAATGATATGTAGAAAGTGGAGGTGGAATCCTGACTTAAATGCAACGAGTTGGAAAAAATGAATTTTTACCAAAGGACCATCAAAACACCCCAAATCTCAAAAAAATTCCCAATACCCAAAGTAATACTTCACGTGACCATCCAGAGAAGACTCTTGAACCATCTTAAATGATTTTCAGTTTAGAAAAAATGACAAAAGGGTCCAAAAATTGACAAAAAGAGGGCAAAACCTCTATAAATAGAAGTTGGCAGCTCATTATCGCCATTGTTAATTCAGAAATTGACTAAAATTCAAAACTGCCCCTTTGTGAAAAGAATTGATTCTGGGAGCCTCGATGGATGAAACAACATCCGCTTGGACCAAGTAAGTATAAACTACCTCATCTTGCAATGCATTTAGTTTCATTTTTTGGGGGGGACATCGACCTTCAAAAGGTCAGCCCTACGTCCACGCGGGATGTCCTATAAAAGATCGTGTGTACACTTTCTCTATCTTATGGCAGATCACATGTACACATGACTGTCATCACAACAACCCACATGGACCCTCCATTTAGTGCGAAAAAAAAACAAGAGTTAACCCTCCTAAACTTTGCCCATGTGCAGGATGTATGTGCACTGGAGAGAAAGACAGCATGAGGATATTAGTGCGCTGGTTGGGGAAGACCCTAATGTTGTTGTTGTGTTAATGAAATGTGGATTGTTAAAAACAAATTTGTGTCCTTTCATGCAAGCACAACCTAGGCTACTGAATGCCTTGGTTGATTATTGGCATCCCGACACAAAGGCCTTTATGCTAGAGGGGAAGTCGTCGGTTCCAATGATAGAGGATATATACTTTCTGAATGGCCTCTCTGGGAGAGGGGAACCAGTCAATTTCCATATGTTTCCCTATGGGCCTCCCAATATCTTGGAGTTGATTGGACTCCATTGTGAGTCAGGTATAGACCGGATGAGCTCGCAAGTGTCGATAAGAAAGATATCAGACATAGCACTACAGGTGATCGTGTTGCTCATCAGGTGGATTACTGGGTTTGCAGCTTTGCATCAGGCATCCCGTGCATAGATGAAATGTGCAGTTCAGTGCTTAAATGTACAGATTTTTTATTGGAGCACCACATTACTGGATTGTATGAAGAGGGAACTAACAGACTGTCGATTGCAGACTCAGAGGAACTTCGGGTTCAAAATGATTCTTTGATCTTTCTTCTTTGAAAGAGTGCCTAGTTTCATCCCTCGAGAGATGGTACGAGGGCATCAATCCTCTCTTCCTGCGATATGCAGATGGGCAGTGTTGCTGCCACGACAGAAGGGAGGAAGGACCAATGAGTCCTTTGATGATGACTTTTTTTCTTGGTTGTCATGACAGATCTTAGTCATAGAGGATTACCCTTATGCTGGGATTGAATTCTCGAGAGATCTTGAGATACTGGTACCTCCCAGCAAGGAGTGAGGAGAGATGGGTAAGCTTGTTCTTGTCTTCTTTTTTCTTGTTGTTGTTTTTGTATATATCATTTTTTTTATATACCATAGTATCTAACAGATATGTGTGTATCATGTGTAGATGTAGGGCCAGTGTGACCGGTGAACTATGCTAGGAACAAGCGACGTCCCCGACCAAAGGCCACACCAGCCGTCGCTGGGGGGCCAACAGTAGTAGGAGAGCTTCCGACCGGTGAGGCTGAGAGAGTTCTGAGATGAGTAGAGAGAAATTTTACCTCGCTCATTCGCACCGTCCCGATGGAAGAGATTGAGGATCTACCACCATCTATGCAGCCTCATGTAGTGGGGGCACCACGGATGTGGGTCCGAATTTTTCGGCATTTGGAAAACGTTGTTGATCATAAAAATAGGGCCCATAGCCCCCGACCTTAGTTAGGCTGGACTTTTCACATGCCAAGGGCACTACTTGTATATTTTTTGAGGGCATGAGCCCTATGACTCGTCACTGGTCGTATTTTTGAGGCGCTTGCACGCACCTATGTACTCTAATGTTTTTGATATTATATATGGATTGTTATGTCTTTTTGTGGGTTTATGGAACGCATCTAGTTTACAAATTTATTTACATGTGTGTGTGTTATTTCTTTACATGTGTGCAATATGACAATCTAATACATGATTAGCTAGGGTTTCTGTAACTTGATTCAATCTCCTAGGAACATGGATATATGTAATGTAATCAAAGCTTCATTCTAAGAGACATACCCTAAGGAACCGTCGGTGTAGAGTAGGATCATAAACGTGGTACATTCCATTTAACTGAGACACAACCAGTTGAGCATCTAAATATACCCAGAGGTGAGAAATACCATGCGACAACGCATCACGCAACAATTCTAGAACTACACTGTATCCGGCAACATTATTTGTGGTGTCACCTAAACATATACCTCCTAAAGATAACAACTGGCCTTGAGGTGTGTAGATTACCCAAGTATCAGAAGAAAGCCTCCGAGTGTGTCGGTTGGCGCCATCCGTAAACCCAATGAACACCTCTAATTCACTTGACATCTACCATAGTGAAAAATATGACATCAACATGACATGTCCATAAAACTGAAAAGGGGGTAAAAACTAAAACATGCAAAATGTACAGGAACTATACATATGTTACAAAAAGTTACCCAAGGTGACCTACCTATGAGTAATACTTCATGAGGTAGAGCCTATTTCTAGGCTCCACCAAAGCATTTCCCTCAAAGTCTACCAGACAATAAGTGCCCCTTTTATGATGAAAGGTCCGAACCACATGGGTTTGAATTTTCTTGCCCCCAGGGAGTTCTTATCGTGGTCATAGACCAGGACAAGGTCACCTTCAGAGAAAATCCGAGAATGAATGGACCGATCATACTGACACTTGACTTTTTGTTTGTGAGCCTCTTTGGCTAGGGCCACGTCACGACATTGCTCAAGGTATAATAACCGCTCTTCAAGTGGAGAAGTGTCTGGCAGTAACTGTACTACCAACATTAGGGACGGGATTAGATGTTCTATAGGCAAGACTGCTTCCAACCCATAAATGAGTTGAAAAGACGAGAAATCGGTTGCAGTCTTAACAGACGTTCGGTAAGCCCATAATGCAAAGTGTAACATCAAATGCCAATTTGACTTGGCCAAATAGATTGTTCATTGTAGGATGGTCTTAAGAGATTTATTTACAACTTCCATGTGACCATTCGCTTTGGGGTAGTAGGGTGATGAATGTTCTTGCCGCAACCCAAGATTTGATGTTAATTCAGTCATCATTTGGTTCTGAAAGTGACTGCCATGGTCAGTGATAATCTCTCTCGGGACGCCGAACCTTGCGATTATCTGGTTGAACAAAAAGAGAGTTGCAGTCTCTCCATCATCTTTAAATGTTGGCATAGCTTCGACCCACTTCGTGAAGTAGTCTACGGCTACAATGATATAATGATGCCCCCTTGCTGAAGGAGGGTTTCATGTAGTGTAATCAATCCCCCACTTGGTGAAGGGACCAACTCTGATGATAGGAAACATGGAAGTGGGATGTACCCTCATATTCCGAGAGAAGATCTGACACGGGTGGCACTTCTTGACTGATTCGATACAATCTTTGATTAACGTTGGCCAGAAGTAACCAGCTCATAAAATCTTTTGGGTTGTTTCCAACCCAGAAAAATGACTGTCACATGCTCCAGTATGGCAATCGTTAAGCACGATAATTGCTTCTTCATGAGTGAGACATTGGTGAAGGATGCAATCTACACCTCGATGATACAAAGTGTCATCGAGTATGAGATAGTTCTTAGCCTGATGGCATATATGGTGACGCTCATCGCAAGAAGTAGAGGCAGGGCACTTCAAATTATGGAGATAGACAAGTATATCCCCATACCAGGGATCTAAAGATACGATCAAAAACATGTCTCCTCTAATAGGTGAATCTTCGGGCATAACCTCACCGGATTCAACCGGAAGTTCTGAGATGAGCTCCGCAAAGACTAGTGACTTTTTGGATTTCGCCAAAACAAAATCTAAGTCAAATTCCTAGAGGACAACTATCCATCTATTGATCTTCCCGCCAATGACGCATCGTATTAATACATATTGAAATGGATTTACAATGGCAATGATGGTGGTCTTGCGAAACAAAATATAATGATGGAACCGTTGAACAGCATGAACGGCTGCCAACTCTAATTTTTCAATATGGGAATAATTGAGTTCCGGTCCAACCAGGCCTCGGCTCAGGTAATAAATCCAATATTCTGAGAGGAAGTCATCCTCTTGAACTAAGACCATACCGATAGTCGACTTTGTCGCAGCCAAGTACAATAAGAAATATTTTTTGTAATTAGGTGGCCAGAGCAGAGGGGAGGTCGTGAGGGCATGTTTCAATGTGTTGAAAGAGTGTTGAGCGGCTTTGTCCCAATGAAAAGGGACATCTTTCTTTAGCAAATGCATAAAGCCCTTTGTGATCTCGACATAGTTGGCTATGAAACACCTCAAAAAGTTCTCTTTTCCCTATAAACTTTGAACCTGAAGGATTGTACGTGGGGGAGGCAACTGAAGTATTGCCTCCACCTTGAGAGGATCGACCATGATCCCTGTTGTTGAGACTATGAAACCTAGCAGTCCTCCTGATGTTACACAAAATCTGCATTTGTTTGGATTCAAGCGAATCTGGAAGTAGCGACATCGCTCAAAGATAAGTTGGAGGTGTGTGGGATGATCCATTATGTTGTGAGATCGTGATGCTAAATCATCTAAATAGGCTTCGAATATATGCTTGATATCATGGAAATCAAAAGACATGGCCCGCTGGAAGGTAGCTCCAGCATTTTTGAAAACAAAAGGCATCTTACAATAGGAAAATGTACCCCATGGACAAATGAAAGTTGTTTTGTGTTGGTCTTCAGGTTTGATCTGTATCTGATTATATCCCGAAAAACCATCCATGAAAGAAAAATCCTCACAACCAGTGCATTCGTCGACTATCTGGTCAATGAATGGTGTGGGAAAATTATCTTTTGGACATGCTTTATTCAAATCACGAAAATCCATACATACGCGAATCGTGCCTTGTTTATTGTTGACCGGCACAAGATTTGACACCCATTGGGTCAAATGGACAGGATAGATAAAACTTGCTTTGAGAAGTTTCTCTACTTCAACCTTAATAGTTGTTGCTTTCCTAGGATTAACTGGACGAAGCTTCTGCCGAAGTGGCTCTGCATCAAGATAAGTTGTGATTTCATGTTTGACTATTTTTGGATCAATGCCTGGCATTTCCTCGTAAGAACAAGAAAAAATGTCACGAAATTCTTTAAATAAGTCTATGTAGATTTGAATCTCTTTGGGGGAACAATCATCTCTGACGAAAAAATTCTCCATGACACCAGGGGTTCTGAAGATATTAATCAGTATAGTTTCAGAGATAGTTTCCATATTACCCTCAGCGTATACCTCATGTGTAGCCAAGGGATTGATAGGACAAGTCCTATCGCCATTCATAGTCAAGGTGAATTCCCCTGCTTTGATTCTGCTTAACTCTTGGAGGAAGTATGATCTGTGATAGAGATCGTACCAGGGTTTTTCTGGACTAGTCATTGCTTCAATGATTGCTTTGTCTGAGGGAAAGACTAAGTCTAATGAATCGATATTAGCAAGGGAACCTTGAGCCCAAATAGGCTTTGGAATCGGATCTAACTCTTGTGCAGGAGTTGTATCGGTGTCGGCGGAAGATTGCTGGACTAAAGAGTACGCCACTTCTACCACTAACAAGGGCATGGGCATACCATGGTGTCCTGTCACTTCCATCGTGGTCGATGGGGAAGGAAGAATCCATGGATCGTTGAAGTAAGTCATGCAAAATGACGAAACTTGGAAAATCTCAACCTTATGGTTGTCTGATATGAAATTCACATCACCTTGAGGAGGCAGGTAATCGAAAGTACCCATCAAATGTGGGCACAAACCAACCCCTACGTTGACGATGCCCGATTGAGGATTATCAATCATCGGGACCGTGGATGCCCCCAATGAAGGGTCAGGTCGGGAGAAGGTCAATTGATCAATGGTAACGATCCGACCCTCATGTGGAAACAACAAGACCCAGAAAACTGTAGCAACCACTACTTTCATGGCATAGGTCCAACTCCTACCTAACAAGAGATTGTAGTCGAGGGATGCATCGACTACTTCTACCTCGACACACACGGTCTTCCCTCCTAACTGCATGGGGAAAGAGGGGATGATGCCATGTGATCAGAACGAATGATCGTCGAAAGCGGTAAGAAGATTAGGTGATGAAGACAAAACGGGTTGGCCAATGGCCTTCCAACACACCAACAACATGACGCATGTCGAGGCACCCTCATCAACCACCATGCAGAAAGTGTTCTAAGTAAACATTTTCATGGGGCAAGCCACTACTATCTGAAATGCTACATGGTAAGGGAGACGAGGTTTTAAGTCAGTTATATCTAGCATGATTGTACCCATATTACAAGTCTCGGTAGATCCTAAAGTGGCTAACAAATATTTCCTTTGGGAAGGGTAGATTTGGAGGACCTCCAAAGAGGACATCACACAAGGGGTTTGAGACAAATCCTCCACCACAAAATAGTTCGGGGCGGCCATTGCGTTTGGGTTGTGAGAAGCTTTCTTGAATGCACTTTTTGGGCTGTGTGTCATTGTTTCACCCAAAGTATTCTCTATCTAGAGAGGAAGAGATGGCATTTTAGCTTCTTTACCTTTCTTAGAGGTGCTTGGCTTACTGTAGTCATGCGCTCTAGTTGATATAAAAGCATTACCTTTCATCATATACACATTCGCGAATGCAGGATTGTTCGAAGATGGAGAGGGTCCTTGAATGCCCCCTTCCGTGCTTGTAGAGGCTTGGGTTAGGTTTTTCCCATGTTGAAATGGATTCATTAACACAGCAGGCTGCTACTGTGACACAAACTTTTGGGCCTCTGCAAGCCGAGGGCATTGGTGGGTCGAGTGGTCTTCCGCGCACAGGTTACACAGATACTTCACTTTCCGTTTCTCGGTGTTGCCCCCGCCAACATTATTAGTGGGTTTCTTACCCCCCTTACCCTTCTTACATTGTTTTTTCTTTCCATCAGGCTGTTGGGTGGCCTTCATATTTTTCGATTGCACACTGTGTACATCCGATGTTTGGGTAGGGGAAGCAGCCAAAACAGTAGTTTGGCTGGCCGCTGTGTGTTGTATAGACAATTGTTGCAATTTTTTTGTCAGTTGTTCAATAGGATTTGTTTGTGCTGAACCTACAATTCCATTGGCATGTGGTCCATCTCTCTGTCTAGTTTTATCAAGTATGGATCATGGTGCATCGGTAAAAATCTTGTACAATAAAAAAAACTGAGAATAAATTAGCTCAAGTTGTTGAGCTCTCATGATGGCATTTTCTTCGGAAAACACTCCCGACGTTGCGAGGTCTTTGGATAGTTGTGGGACCAAAGAATTAAGGAACCACTCAAGCAGGAATGCTGGTGGGACTAGTACCTTAATCAAACTCTTCCGACATCTCCATTCTCGGATGTGATTAGAGATATGGTCTACTTTTGTCTGTTCAAAATTGGTCAGCAATTTTCTGCCAGCATCATATCTCATAGGTAATTGGAAATGGTTTAGGAACGCCATTGCCAATTCTCCAAAGGAATAATATCTCGAGTAGTCGAGCTCGATGTACCATTTCACAGAACTCCCAATGGGAGTGTGTTAAAAAAATCACAATTGTACGGAGTCGTCTTTCAACGAAATAGACGAGCACCAAAGATGGAAGATGGTCACATGATCCCCTGGATCTTAGATGGGATTGGCTTCAAAATTTGGTATGTCCGAAGGAAATTTCGTCGTCATAGGGGGCCAATGTAGATCGTGACAGATGGGGTCATTCAACAACCTTGTCAAGTCTGGAAAATGTAAGGTTTCCAAGAAAGGTAGTTTTGGTTGTTGTTGATAACCATGGAAAAAGGGACCTGGATTTTGACTGGCACTAGGTTGCCAAGAAAAGTTGGGTTGTTAGCTAGGATTCTGGTAGAAATCATGGCCTTGACCAACGTATTGATTCGACATTTGAGGAGACATCATGGGCTGGTTCCCGTAATAGGACATAGATGGTTGGGCGTGGGGTGCGTTAGAAGGGATTTTTGAAGGGTTGCCCCATATAATGGCCGAAGTGTCCTCAGACACACAATTTTATTAATAGGAAAAGAAATTACATAGGAGACATTGCAAGAGTTTACATCACAACCACTCAATACCCTTGCAATGAACAATATATAGGCTAAAAACCCTAACAAACTCAAGATATGGATCACTTATTAAATAAACAAGTGTCCATTTACAATAAATTCTATCTTAACCATCTTAAAACAAATCTCCTAATTTAGAGCCTAAGATACGACACTTTTCTAGAGTCATATCTTTTACAACAATATTGTATCTCTAAAGTTCTACATTTATTTAACAAATATTCTAGATTATTAATTTAATATTCTAAATTAATAATCTTTTTATTCTAACTTTATAAACTATGATAATTGTATTTTTGGATTATCTAACACCATACTGATCCCATGGGCACAGGTCTTGTGCCTTGCCCGGGGTTCCATTGGTTTTGAAAGGGGTTKCCCCCAATCGAYATTCCTAACGAGGGAACTGATCCTTGCCAAGAGTTCCAAGGTCCTGGTCCGRAAGGAATTCCTAGGTTTGCCCCATGTACAAGAATAGTACCCTGCACAGGATTTGGTTGTCCATAATCAGGGTTTCCCYCAGTCGAGAAAGAAGTCGATGAGAAATCATTATTACCAAATGATCCGAACAAAGAAAATAGTGTTGAACCTACCAGCATATTATGAGAAGGTATTCCTTGACTCCCAACTCCAAACGAACTATTGAGTATGTTCAACCCGGTGGAATGCTGGTGAGTTCTGTCGAGCGCAGGGGATGAAGGAGGTATATGACCTCCCCCATAAGGGAAAGCATTATAAGAGGTGGAAGGGCCTCCCATGGATCCTTGCAGAGGAGTGTTATAATTCCCTGCCCCTAGACCTAAGGTTTGTAAAGTGGAGAACGAAAGTACAGGAATTGTACCTGAGCTAGGAATCTCATATGAAAATGGAGGGTTTGTCGCACTCTAGGTGAAGGGAGCAGTAGCCGCTTCCATTGACATACTTGGACCACTGCTCAAAGTAGAGGCGGTTGAGACCATGGTGGTCTAGACCGACGATGGTGGGTTCGGAGGTAGAATACCCCTGATGACGACAACCATGGTAGGAATATTAGGATTCCCAGAAGAAGAGACAACATTTTCTTCCATTACTGCCCACTTTAAAGGTGAAGAAAGGTCCTCTAACAGAGGTTGGTCAGGTGTGGTTTCCTGTGACCCGGTTGCTTCAAATGACCCTTGTTGGTCCATTTTTCGCCTTAGAGGTGGCGGGGGTGGCTCCAGTGTAACTGGTGTCTCCAGTGGCTCCAATGTAACTAGTGGCAGGCCTAGAAGCCTTCATGACCGGTGAAGCTCTTGATCCTCCACTGTGTGAGATTATCAATGACATGCTAGGGATTTCTACTCGTTCAACAAAAATTAGCACACTAGAAAAAGTCCCTACAAGATAAAACAAGCACACACTAAACTAGTTGGAAGAACAGTTACAACAACCAACACTAGAGCAACTTACCGGTGCAAGTGAAACTCAAAAATGGAAGCACCCCATGGGTATACTCTGCAAAGCATGGTCCGATGTCTATCCTAGTTACCATGATATACCCCCACAGTCACCTGTGTATGTCACTAAAAAAAAATAGGAAACTAGGTTGCCAGTGTGTGAACAGTCACCAGGTGGGTACAGTCGACAGTCAGGTAGACCACAATGAGTATGGTATCAAGCTTGAAACCTGTCAAGAGTATAGAAAGCAAGTGGTTCGGAAGACAACTGAGGACCTCGAACAGATTCAAGACCCACAAAGCTTTGTGGAAAATGCAATAAATGGAATCCCAAGACAAGCCCTATATATGTGTTCTCCACTACGATTGGTCTGGCTTTGGAGGGGTTATCTCTGCTACCTTTCTGCACGCGACCTCATGTTTATCCCCTGTGTTAGAGGGGGGTCCCGGATAAATTTCACGATACTGGACTTGAACACTCCCTAACTCAGACTCCAATGTTTGATTTAATGGCCTTGAAGAGTTTCCTCTCCAACCTAATTCAAGGCCCTAAACCTAAACTAGCTGGTTGACCCTACAAACATAAAAAGTCTAATTAATTTTAGATTTAGCGTTAATTTTTATGGCTTGTCTTAAGTCAAAGGTTATGAAAGTGAAATTAATGATGTTTTGAGAAACGAAAAGAAAGATAAACAGAAAGCTAGAAACAAAATAACTTCTTGACAAATTCAGATTTGCTCTTTTAAATTCTTTAACCAACTTTTCAAAATAACAGTTCCTAAGATCTTTGAACAAAAAAGTCAAAACAAAATTTCGCTCGACTATGAGCTACTTATCATCTGAGTAACCGTCAGGAACTTATGAAAGCAAATACTTTTCCTGGTTACTAATGCACACCAACAACTATTTAAGCAAACAAAGAAATAAAAGAATTTTTATTTTATTTTATTTGAATGCTCACAAAGCAAAAAGGAAAAATATCAACAAGTAAAGACCAAGAAAACATCTGGCCTAAGCACAGATTGCAAAGAGTCACTTTAAAAATAACACACAAGCAGATTAAAATGGACTCTCACACTTGTCTAAAAACCCTATAAAAGGAAAATTTTAAGGAAAACTTCTTAATGAAAAAGAAAGCTATTGTTGTGATCAAGCCTAAGTTACTATCTGCTATGACAGAGACCAAAAAAACTGAGAGGTATAAACTCTTGACAAAGAAAAGGATGATTGCCTCTCCTTAAACAAAAAAAATTCTCCACGGGCATGTTGCTGATAGTTTAACAACCAATGTGTGCACGTGAGTTGTGTAAAGTCAGGGTGCATGTACATGCATGCAGACCTTATGCAGGCCGCGTGTACTTCTGAAACTCTTCAAAAATGAAAATACAAGCAATCAAGCACTGGCAAAGACTACTGGTATTGAGAACTAGAATCTCTTGAAGACTCAGAAACTTACTTTGTCAGAAAAAAGAAAACAATTCAAGGAAAATTTCATAGAACAAAACCAATCTGAGGTGGAACCTAAGATATAAAACTACAAACACGAAGCCCAGAATGAGTACGAGAAAACCCCTGAGAAGGATCACTTCTGACAGGAGAGAGGATGACTGCCTCTCTAAAAGAAATCTTATGAAATCATACATGTGACTGACACTTCATCAGCTAGCGTGTACACACGGGTTGTGTGAAGGTAGGGCATGGGTACACGCGTGTAGGTCTTACACAAGCTGCATATACCTCTGTGGGTCCTGTAAAAAAAATGGAGCCAAGCAAAGAAACAAAGATAACTGGTATGGAAGACCGGAATCTCTGTTAGCTCAGACTTTTGCAGAAACTTTAAAAATAAGGAATGAAACCAATTTTTTTTTTAAATACCCAAGAAAAATATTCCCAGAAACCCTAGAGATCCCCAGTATGGTCGCCAATTCTGTTGTGGGTGGGAATCCCTCCTACGGACATAGCATTTAAGGGATCTAATCATGCATGCAGAAAATGACCATTTCAAAGGCCTCTACTTTCTCCTATTCTCCCAACACAAAACCCCACAATCATGTAATACAAAGGTGTAAACAAGATTTGATAACTCTACCTTAAGTCCTTCATTTAATGTCGATCCCTTTGCTTTCACTCGCTCTTTGATTGCAAGCCTCCTCCCAAAGATGACCTGCATTCACACATCAACAAATAGAGAGCTGCGAACATGCATTTCATATACTAATTGTTGGGTTAGTTGTGACAATCTCATAAAATAAATATTCAAATTGAACACACGATATGGTGGGATGGGAAAAGTATTCCTTTTTGTATTAATCTTCACAAGATTAAACTTACAATATGTGGTCGGCACTGCTCCTCAAAACTAGTCCTGGGCTCCTCTTCAACTATTCTCCAACTAATTTGATCTATACTTCTCTTTTCACAAGGATGGCTAAAGGTTGGGACAAGGGGAATGCTCAATTGGGTATATTTTCTTTACTATGATTTTCCTCCTTTCAAATGGGACCCCTAACCCTTCTTTTATAGGCTAGAAGGATCTAGGTATTTGGTCAAATGACCAGCCATGCATGGTTGAAAGGTTTAGTTAACTTACCCAAAGATGTGTGTTCCTTCAACAACTTTCCTTTTTCTGTGATTTTGTAGGTGCACATGGGTTGTATTGGGGAAGCTAGCATGTACACACGTGCACTAATGGAGTAGGGCGCATGGGCCTTTATAAAGGGGGTTTTTAAGAAGAGTTGTTCAATAGTGTTTTGGCAAAGAAGGAATCTGAGATGGCCTGATGCTAGGTAAGCATATCTGGTGAAAATTAGGGTTATAACACACATCGATCATTCCACCATTAGGTTCCTCGTGAACAAATCTATAACTAATGGTCGAGTGACTAGGTGGCTCTTGTTACTGCAAGAATTTAATATTATTGTGCTTGACCGACCTGGGAAAGATAATGTAGTAGCTGACTTTCTTTCCCGAATGAAAAAATGAGGATGATGATATCCCTATAGATGATAGTTTCCCAGATGAGCACCTCTTTTCCCTTTCTGTCAATACCCCATGGTTTGTGGATATGGAAAACTATCTGGCCACTGGGAAGTTACCGTCTCATTTGTCACCTCTTGAAAAGCGGAAAATTATTACACAAAGTGATAATTACTCTTGGGTTGGTCATGATCTTTTTCGCACAGGTCCTGATTTGATTATTCGTAGATGTGTCTGAGAGGACGAGGCACCTGATATAATACAAAGTTGTCATGATGGACCATGTGGTCGACATCTCTCTGACAAACACACATCATATAAGGTATTACATTCAAGTTACTATTGGCCTAGAATTTTCAAAGACGCTGCCAAGTATGTGAGGAGTTGTGATAGTTTCCAAAGGATAGGAAGACCTATGTCATCTGATGAAATGCCTTTATAGGCCCAAGTTATGATAGAACCCTTTGAAAAATGGGCCCTCGACTTTGTAGGACCAATTTCACCCATGTCTCGTAGGAAGAACTATATTTTGGTTTGTATGGACCATGTCACTAAATGGGTAGAGGAAAAAGCCCTATTCAAGGCCACAGAGAAGTCTGTTGTCGAATTTATCTATGAAGACATCTTTACCCTCTTCGGTGTCCCTCATGAAATTGTTACCGACCAAGGCACTCAATTTACTTCCAAGATGATGAAAGAGCTAACCGAGAAATATGGAATTAAACATCGTAAATCTTCTCCATACCACTCACAAGCCAATGGTTAGGTAGAATACACAAACAAAGTTATGGAAGCCATCTTGACCAAGACCATTTAGTTACATCACCGGGATTGGGATGATAGGCTCCCAGAATCTTTGTGGGCATACCGGACTACCTAGAGGAATACCACTGGGCATACCCCTTATGAGCTAGTGTACGGGAAACAAGTACTTTTACCTATAGAATTCCAAGTAAGGACCTTCCGTATTACCACAGAGTTAGGACTGAACCTGGATGAGGCTCAAAAGCAACAAGCCCTACAACTAAATGAGTTGGATGAAATCAGGCAAGATGCCATCCAACGGACGATATTAGTCCAGAACCAGAGGAGCAAGTGGCATGACAAATTTATTTAGAAGAAGCACTTCTAGCCTGGTGATTGGGCCCTATTGTTTGATTCCCAATTCAAAACCTTCAAAGGCAATCTCACCACCTAGTGGTTGGGCCCTTACGATGTAGACACTATATATGACAATGGAGCTGTAAAAATTAAAACAATTGACAATGGACAAGTCTCCTTTGTGGTAAATAGACACCGACTTAAATTTTATCATAAGCCCATTTCCAGAGAAGATTTTCTATAGGTCATGATAGCTGACAAGGCATTGGCCTTAGTAGATGGGGAATTCCCCCCTTGTTCTTGAGAAATTTTCTGAGTTTCCTACTGTATATATGTAAATAGAATTTGCATTTTGTTAATAAGGCAATTCTAGATATTTCTGTAAGTAATTATTTCACCGGGAGTACACAATTTCAAAGACCTTTCTTCAAAACATTGTTATACTTGAATTTTGTGTCTATTAAAGAATCAAATGAATATTGACTTACTGTAGTTAGCCGTATTTTTGCAAACATTCTCATTTTTTAAGGCATTCTAAAGAAGTTGCTTTTGAAACTCTTCACCACTGTATAAGGAAGTGATATCATAACTATCAAGCTTAGAGGTCTCTTGTACAGTTTTTCCAAGAAACCTGAGTAAGTAAGTCAAGTGTCTTTATCAAAGAGTAACAAGGTGGTCTAATTAGTAGTTAGTCATGGAAACATCATAATAATTACAAAATAACAAAGTAAGTTGAGCCTAGAGATACCTTTATGTTCTTTCTCAATGGTACCATCCACTACACACTAAATAG
>ML803447.1:84477-116529 GCA_009831015.1 Picea engelmannii | reverse complement strand
CACTGTGGTTGTCAAAAACACTTTAAAATTGTAGACTATCCATTATAAGAGGTGAAAATGCACTTAACACAGAAGTACCAGATGAAGTATTGTATGAGGTACCAGATGAGGTGTTGTATGAGATGTCGTTTGAAGTGTCGAACAAAGTGCCATACACACCAATAACTATCCTAGATTCCAGGTAACCAGAACTCAATCATTCAATTGAATTGGTTTCAGGCATTGATTAAATATGCTTCATATGTTTATGATCAAATGTCCAAGTCAACAGACTTGGCCATTGATCTAACCACACACTACTACATTTCCCCAAATCTTGCCATCGAATTTGAATTTCCCACACATGGTAGATCGCGTGCACATGTGGGCAACGTACTCCACCATAAGAGCATCCAAAATCGGGCTGGGCACTCTATTATCTCACTTGCCCTTTCCATTTGCTCTGCCCTGCATTAAGGAATCATGCCCAATCTCTGCCAATTCGTCCCCTATTCAAATCGCACTCAGACCGTGCCCAATTCATGCCATCTCTTGGCCTGTTCACACCCTTTCTTGGTTAAATTTGCCTCTGTCACAATGCCCAGGAGATACGAACCCTCCTCCTAAGCAGACTTGTTTTCCATTCCCGAATTTGCATAGTGCAGGGAAGTGTTTTTGCGCACTGGATGGGGGCCATTTTTGTCTAGCTTGTAGGGCCACGATCACGATGATGACCTCTCTATGTAATTTGTAGTTGGTTTTTATGGTAAGACAACACATGTAGAGTCTCTCACCTTTGAATTCACAGAAGAGTCCATTGCTGCTGCAACAAAGCTCCGAATTCGAGCCCGAATTCGAGAGAATTTAAGGAGAAAAAGGGTATGCTAAGGAGTGGATAAAGACAGAATTGGTCAATCCCCTCATCGTCATCACAAGATTAATTACATGTGAAGGTAGATACTCTACTTTCAAAGCTTGTCATTTTAGATTGTTGGCTCATTTTCTGCTCAACAAACCCTTAAACTTCCCCTTCTATTTTCTCAAAAGCTTGGAGAAGATGTCCTCTCAAGTGAGGAAAAATGTGACTAATCCCCATAACAGTCTCTTCCACCATGGCTTGATCAAGCTCCTTGTTCTAGCCGAGTTAGAGAAACATGGGAAAAATTGGGATGCCTTTATCTACCAATTTGCAAACCCTCACTTGACAGTCAAGACCGGCAAAAATCCACTTAGCCTAAAAAGTATCTCTCCATCCAAGCCTCTCTCTCCAAGAACTCCAAAGTCCCTTGCAGAAACCCTCTCTTTGCCGGAACAATACCAAAATCTTGTTGATACCCCTATTTCTTCATCGAGTAAAAATACCAAGAAAAAAGACCAAAAGAAGCCTATTGTTGACCCCTCAATGCCTTCACTCTCTCTTGATCCTACACCTAAAAAGATCCAAGAAGTAATGTAGCAAGACTTTCCCATCATTCCTACAAACAAGAGGGGAGCCAATTGATTTGGTAAAGGACCCTTTCAGAAGAGTACCCAGAACACAAGAATCAAACCTTATGCAAAACCTCCACTTGCTTCGGATCTGATCCAAGTATCCTCCAACCTTGAAATCCCTCATAAGCAACTTAGTGAAGTTTCTGCTAATGGATTAGAGCCACTAAGGAAAACAAAATCAGAACCTACCTCACCTTACCGATCTCCCATCACTCCTACTTCACCCATGCCCAATCTAGATCCTAAAACTGATAGATTGTCCACATCCCTCAAAGGATCTAAGCCTTCCTCAGAGATCATTGATTCCGTCCCAACCATAGAGCAGCTACAAAAAGAAAATCATCAGCCTCTCCAACAGTTGGAAGAGAGGAAGACAATAGATGTACACCTTCATCATGACAATGCAGTCCTTCAGGAAAAGTTCAACTCCCTTCAGCGTTGGTTGATGAAATGACTAAATCTAACCGCAGCCTCAGAGCACAATTAAAGAAACACAAGAGGGACAAGGCTAAGCCTACACAACAAGAAGGAGAGGCTTCCAAAGTTGATCCTCCTCAACAAGCCTAGTTCTGAGGGGTAAATTCTTTTTGTTTGCAGTGGGACCTTCAAAATTGTAAGTCTGGGGGTAATGTTGGGCCCGAGATATGATCACTTTCATGATGGTTATTATACATTTTTGCTACATGTCCATATGCGTTTTTCATCTTTTAAAGGAGATTTTTGAAGAATTTCATGATAAAATGGTATGATCGCCACAAGGTACGTGTAATTCATGTTTAATGATTGAATCAAGTATAATTCATCATGTTTTATGGTTTCCAAGAGATAATTCACATTTTTTTGGTGTTACAGGGCAAAAACGCACTATGTTTCTAGTTTCGACACTTGATCCGGCACTCGATCCGACACTTTGTATTGCACAGAAATGGAAGGCGAGTTGGAGGTTATGGCATTGGCGGCCAGTGTTGGGCAAATTGGGAACATGGGTTTTGTTTGTCCTTATTCCCTCCATCTACTGAGCTCTAGACAACTCAGTTTCATTTTTCCAAAGAAGGCGATTATTGGTTCGCTCTGTTTTATCTGTTAGGGCATCATTTATTGTAATTTGCCAAAATTAGAAGTGGTTTGACCCTCCTGTGGCTGACCACTTGAGTTGTAAGCTTATAAATACTGATAGGAAGGTCATAAGATTGTTAAGCAAGTAGAAGAACCTTTGTATTGGAGACAAACTCATTTTTCTCTATTTTTGAGTTTTTACATTGCCAGAATTATGCCAAAACTGGGTTTTTGGATTTTTATGGTGAATTTGGCCTGTTGAGTTCGTGGTGTGATTCTAGAAAGTGGTCATGACTTGCTGGGCGGCCCACCAGCAGCCTGGTAACTGTCTTCATGTCTGTTTTGCATTTCCTAATTTAATTTCTCTCTTTTTATTTTTTGTACATGTATATTTTTATTGTGCTAACTAGTTTGTTGTAGCTTAATTGTTTTTCTTTTCTTTTGCAGGTTAGATGTTGATACATATTAGCATGCATTGATTTTATAGATTAGGAATAGGCTTGCAAGTCTCTATACCAACCCTATGTGCAATTAGAAAGTCTCTCTCTCTCTCTCTCTCTCTCTCTCTCTCTCTCTCTCTCTCTCTCTCTCTACTAACCCTGTGTGCAAAGTAGATGTTAAATGATGCTTTCTTTTATAATTTTACAGTCAAGTTTAGAACAGATTTTTAATTAGAACAGAACATAGTTTTAATTTGGGTTTTCTTTGACAAGGATTGATGGATGGATAGATTTAATTCGAGTTTTTAGTTACAACTTTCTTACTTCAGTTTTATATAGATTTCATTTAATTAGTTGTTGGTTAATATAGATTGTTAATTTAATTTTTAATATCAGTTTTTTAATTTCTGTTTTTAGTCATTTCTTTATTGTAGTTTGAATGATTAGAGTAGATATAGAATAGTTTTATTCTACTCAATTTCCTTTCATAGATTAAAATGCAATTAAATTTCTTAGTTAAATAATGATGATCTTGTTATGTTGTTGATGGTGTATACATTAATATGCCAGGTATTTAACATTACTTTTATCATGGTTAAGTTTTCATTGGATTGTTTACTCCACACCTTTCATTTTTCCGTCGAGATTAGTGTTGAGCTTCTACCATTGGAATTGTCCTTTGTTGTCAAGTGTCATCGAGATATCATCTGTCACCACCGAAGGCATTCACACAACCACCAACATTATATTTGAATTGTCATAAGTTAAAAGAATAGTTTTCCTGCTTTCATAGATATAGTTTCTTGCTTTTATAACTTAGGAAATAGTCTTATTTTCTACTGAAGGATAGATAGACTTTTCTTTGATAGATTAGATAGCAGTTTTCTCAAGAATTAGTTGTTAGTCTTTCTTTCTCTCAAAAGACTAGATTTCCTTTCATGCATTGCATTGAGCATTTAAATTTCCTTTCATGCAAGAGAAATAGTTTTGCATTAGGCATTTAGTCCACTTGCCTCTTAAGCTAGATAGTTGTTCAATGAGAAGTTTTGCTTGCAGTAGTTAGTTGCCTTTGCTTACTTGTCTTTTGCTTTTGTAGGCTAGTTAGTTGCATATTATCCTAAAAAATTCGACAAATTTCTCATATTATCCTTGTGCTCGTGTTTCTTGTTTTAACAACAAGGCATATTTTTTTATTAGAAAGGGTCATGACCGAATCATTTAGCATTTTAATACAAATATGTAAAAAGAAGGTCTTGGCCTACTACCAAAATTGCAAGTTTGGATTTCAAATAGAAATCTTATAGATGACCTAACCAAGAGCTAATTATTCTAATATGGAAAGTATATTGTCATACATATTGAATTAAAATGAGAATTTTTTTTGCAATACATTCAAGAATAACTGAAGATTTAAAATATTATCCCATGGAGAGCCCCTTCTTTACAATGGAATTCCTTAGCTAAAATTTTCTCATTAATCCTTATTCTAAGACGAGCTACAAGGTCAAAAGATTTTATAGCCACTTCTAGATTCTTATCCTCTTTGACCACTAGGGACCCAAATATAGTCTTTGCATTCACTTTAGGAGGGGGATTATGCAACGTAACTTCTTTTCGCAAGTTTATAAATTTTCAAACTTGTCGACCTTGGTAACCACCAAATTCCATATTTCCTCCATTGCCTAATTTTGTGCTTTCAGAGATTGCATGAACCCCCACCATTATTTCTCAATATCCCTCAAGATTTTAACTTGTACTGATCTAGATTTATCAGTGGAACGAAATGAATAACAAACTGAATACAATAACACAAAGCTACAGAGAAAAATAACAGATATCCACTGAACAATAACTTCTATTGAATAAATAAAATAGCTTGAAACTATAAAACTACAGAACTTAAAAAAACTTTCTCGAATGGTGGTAGCTATTTCTGTTGGCATGTTTTATAGGAAGTGTGTGCTTGTCATTGATGGAAAGAACAACAATGATGATGGAAAACAAGAAAAGCATAATCTCGGGAGGAGAAGCGAAGAATATGTAGAGATCAAAGCTCATAAGGGAAAGCGCAGTACAAAAACATGATCAGGATAAAAATCCTTGATCGTGGATCTTCTTTGAAAGTCCTCACAACTGTTGGATCACTTTAAGTGAAGCATAGGATAAACGGGGCACAAGGTTTGAGAATTCGATTATCTGAATATCCATCAGTCGTTGGATCACCTTAAGTGGAAAGACATGATAAGCAAGGGCTGAGATTTGAGATCTCGATCACTCGAATTTCCGTAAGCCATCGGATCGAATTAAATGGAAGGATAGGATAAGAAAAGATGGAGAGTCATTGGATTTAATCCAAGGCAAAGCTGCATCGCAGACAGATCGAGTCGTTGATCTAAGATCTTGATCAAACGAACATCACTCGTTTCGGGTCTAAATTTATGAGGAGGTTACACTTCGGAAAAATATCACTTCAAGATTTTCAAGTTTAGAACCGAAATACCCGAAGCTCGGAGAGATGAAATAAATTATCGACCATCAGATATGGAGAATATACGATGACCATTAGATCAGGGAGATCTACAGATGAAATAAATTATCGAGCATCGTATATGGAGAATATACGATGACCATTAGATCAGGGAGATCTACGTTAGTAGACCATGTCAGCATGGACATGTGCCATATCACATCAGCAGGCCACAACAACAAGGACATTTGGCAGACCACGTCAGCAAGGACACATGGCACAGTCAAATAATGACAAGTGTCAAGATGAAATCAACATTTTAGGTACGTGAAAATCATGAATCTAAGTGACACGTGGCAGGCAGTGGGCTCGTTCCACATCATCAAGTGACATAAGAAATTTACGTCACTCTGGGAGTTTTACTTCAGGAGTTTCACCACCAGCAGATGCCCTAAGTCCTGAAGTCTCGAATGTCGAAGTCTCGAAGTGGACATAAGTTGTCCGATCTGATGATCACTTCGGGTGCATTCTCAACCGTTGATGAAAATACAGTAGAAGGATAGCGTAAGTAGAATAGTTGAAGTGTCGAAGTAAATGGTGGCCATCCATCAAAATGCTTGATTAAGTCATAGCTGATGGATTAAGTAGTGAAAGGACAAGTGTAAGGATCGAATTTGACCATTGATCTGGTTCTGGAAAATAAAAGTGAACGGTTCGATCTATTCAACGAAATCTTGTTCAGAACATTTGAAAAGTTGAAATTATGAAGTTCCGAAGGTCAAAGTCTCGAAGTCTCGACTGTCATCCATCTCATTAGGATATTAAATCATGATCGTTGATTCTGAAGCGCTCAAGCGCTTGTTTGGCCTAAATGTCTGGACACCACCATTGTTCATATGGTAAAAGATTTAAAAGGCTGAGTCTTCGATTGAGAAGGAAGGGTGTCTGCGGAACATCGAATCTAGAAGATTGACGTATGGAGGAAAGAAGGGTTTGAGAGTTGAAACTCCTGAAGCCCAGATCATGGAATAAATCATAGTCGTTGATTTAGGAAGGCTAGATCTTGTCCGCAGAACTTGAAAGGACAGATCTGAATTGTCAGTTCAGGAGCACCATCAAGATCGTGAGATAGAAAGTCTCGTCACATTGCGGGGATTGAAGGTGCACAAACTTTAAAAAGTTAAGGGAGGGATGCAATCGAAACCATGATTTTGGATAAAGGACACGTGGAGGCTCGAGGTAAATTATGGGGTGAAACATAGTTTGATCTCAAACCACCTTTGGTTGCACCTGCAATCGCATGGTCACATGATATCATCACCCAAGGTCACATCAGCGGAAGATAGGGGAAGGAGCTAGCATTTCTAGGCTACACATCGAAGGTTATGCATTGAAAAGTAAAAAAGCCTCTGCATGTATAATCCAACGCCGCTGATCAAACAGAATCTGATCGAAGGGTTGTTGTTTCACGTCGTGGTTTCTTGATCAATTACGATTAAGTTACACTAACTGAATCATTGTTTTAGGGCATTGGAATCATGGTTGTTGAGCATTTTTTATTCCCGACCTAGGCATTGGAGATTTGTAGTGTAACGGATAATGAGGGCATGAATAAAAGAAAGATGTCGTGACAGAGGAAGGCTGTTGTTTTTCTGTAAAACAAGTTGAACTGTATGTAATGAATATTACAACATAAACAAAGAGAGAAAATGCAGAGATGAAGAACATAATATTGACAGAGCAGAAATGGTGAGAAGAGTTGGTTGTATGCTCTAGCAGAGGTCTTGGCATGACAAAAAGACTCAAAACAGAGAAGCGAGGGGGATTTTTGGATAGTTATTCACGCATGTAGAAAGCGGCCTAGCGTATGTGCGAAAGTGCATAGGGGAGGCATAGCGCATAGAAAAAGCATGGCGCACAGAGCATAAAACGTAGAAGAATAGAAAGCGCAAGAAGATGCGAGAAAGAATACACTGATGCAGGTAGAGCAGAGCATTGTAGTAGAACAGTGATGAGATTAGTATGCCATTGATAAATACTATATCATTGTAATAAATTTCATCAAGAAAATATTTATATCTTAGGGTGGTAGGGTGGTGCTAGGGAGGACTGTTGTCCTCAGAGTTTCAAGTGGGTGCTTGAACACAAGGAGTTGTAGCTTCCATCTAGTTGCAATCATAAAAACTAGGGTGGTAGGGTGGTGCAAGGGAGAACCATTGTTCTCTGTTATACATGTTGGTTCTTATGTGACTGGAAGTTGGTGCTTCCATCCAGTCGGTGCTGGAACACTCAGGGAGTTGATGCTTCCTTCTAGTGGGTGCAAGAGAAATCATAGAGTTGGTGCTCCTAGCAAGTTGCAGCTTGTAAAATAGAGGTGGTAGCCTCACAAAGATTTGGTGCTCATAAGAATGATAATATACAGAAAATAAAGACTATTTATCATATTAAGAAGAAGAGGTTTTCTCCCTTTATGGGTTTCCTCAGGAATATCTATCTATGTATACTTCATGTGTGTGATTGATGTTGAATACTCTATTGCTTACTTCCCTGAATTATTGTGATCATCATTGAGTGTTCTGTAATGAGTTTAAAATGGGTATAATTGTTTAAGCACAGTAACAACTGATTCACCCCCCTCTCAGTTGTCTAACAATTGGTATCAAAAATGGTTCCTCTTATCTAAGGGTAGATCCTAGAGCTTAAATATGACTATCCATGAAGGAACTTCAACCAATAAGGCCCCCCTATTCAATGGAACAAAATTTTCCTTCTGGAAAGTTAGGATGAGAACCTACATAATGGCTTTAGGTGAAGATGTCTGGGATGTGGTAGAGACTGGTTATGTAAGGCCAGTTGTACTAGCTTCTAAGGATGACAAGCTATAATTCAGCTTCAACGCTAAGGCTATGAATGTTATTCTAAGTGGGCTTGAAGAAGCAGAATTTGTAAAAGTTATGCACTTAGAATATGCCAAAGAAAGGTGGGACAAACACATTAGTAGTTATGAAGATAATGAGAAGGTAAAGAATGCCAAGCTACAAACCTACAGATTACATTTTGAACAACTAAAGATGAAAGAGGATGAAACTGTTGGGAACTAATTTCTGAGAGTTAAAGAACTAGTAAATGCAATGAAAGGACTTGGTGAAAAAATTGAGGAAGCCTCTTTAGTTAGAAAATTTTGATATTTCTGCCAGATAGGTTCAACCCAAAGGTCTCTTCTATAGAAGAACTTAACGATCTAAAAGCTCTGCCTTTTGATAAACTTCTAGGAAATTTGACAGCATGTGAAATGAGGATAGGTAAAGACAAACTCACCTCTAGAGAATCATCATTTAAAGAAGATAAGAAAGAGGATTCTCAGCTTGGTGAAATTGAAGCAAAATTTGTGAGAAGACTAAAGAAAGAATCAGGAAAGTACCAAGGCAAGTTGCCCTTAAAAAATTTTAACTATGGAAATATAGGTCACTTTGCATCTAAGTGTCCACACAAGAAGAAGGACCAGAAATCCAAAAGGTGAAGAGAAGTATAAATCCAAGATATTTTGTAAAAAGAAAAGTTTATGTGTAAACAATGATGACTCTTCAGGAGACACAGATAATGACTCTTCTTATGAAGGTAAGGTTAATGAATTTATGATTATGGCCAAAGAGGATTATGATAATAAAATCAAAGGAAGTGATGTTAATGATGAAGAAGTCGTGGTTGACTTGGAAGGAGAACTGATCAGTGCCTTAGAAGAAATTTCTAGACTCAGATTTAAGAATAAAAAGAAATAACAATTGTTGATACAGTTCGAGAAAGACAATAAAAAACCTGATGAAGAATTTGCCCTACTAAAAGTGGAATTAGAAGAAGCAAATAAAATAGAGGACATTCTGAAACAACAATTATCAGAGAAGAAGGAAAGATGTGAAGCCTTGGAAGAAGAGGTAGTAAAAACCAAAAAAGAGATGGAGAAGTTTAAAGCATTGTATCTCCAAAATCTTCCAAGCATTAAATCCTCAGTAGAACTAAACGACATTCTGAGAAAACATAGATCTCCTTTGTTGAAGACTGGTTTAGGTTATGTAAGTGGTTCAAGCAGTAAAGAGCCAGAAAGCAAAGAGCTAGTAAATATGATCAAGTTCCAAGTCAACAGACAATCAGACCATGTGAGTACTCTGCTACGAAAAGCTAATAAAGACAAGATGATCCCTCATAAAAAACAAATATATCAAAAGATGGAGCAACAAATGCCAAAAAGAAGGCCATCCTTCAGGTACCAAAATTTCCTCCATGGTTACTGTTTTTACTGCTCTAATTTTGGTCATAAGATTGCAAATTGTCAAATTAAGTTTAGAGACATGCAACTGAGAAAGTCAAGAGATAAACAATCTTTGTGACATAAAACTAAGAAGCCAATGAGTAGACAACATTTCACCAATCACTTTGACCTATTGAACAATGAGCTCGAATGCTATAATTGTCATAACTTCATCCACAAAGCTGCAAACTGCCATCTGAATAATTACAAAGTAGATCCATGTATAAAACCCTTAGCTAGAAATGACAGCACATGGAAAAAGAAAGATAGTGAAAAATGTGATCTAGTACTTTCAGCCCAAAAAACAAAATACCCATGGTATATAGAAAGTGGATGTTCCAGGCACATGATTGGAGACAAGGATAATTTTTTGTCTATAAGTAAAATCAAAACAAGAAATGTGACCTTTGGAAATGATGAACCAGGTAAAATCAAGGGTAAATGGATGGTGAGTTTGAGTAATGGTAAAGGAAAAGCCTGGGATGTTCTTGTTGTAGATGGGCTGAAACATAATTTGCTCAGTGTAAGTCAAATGTGTCATAGAGGATGTGAAGTGGTGTTCACTTCCAAATATTGTAAGATAAAGTCTGTAAACTCAAGATAAGTGGTGGCTAAAGGCATAAGGATAGATAATAATGTATTTGTGCTAAAAGAATATAGAGAAGAGTGTCATCTAAGAAAACATGATGAAAGTTGGTTATGGAATAGCAGAATTAGACATCTAAACTTTGACCACTTAATCAAGCTCAAAAATATTGAGGCAGTAAAAGATCTTCCAAGAATATCAAAGCCACAAGATTTTGTGTTTAAACCCTTCCAAGTAGGAAAGCTAACCAGGACATAGTTTAAATCCAAGAGCTCTACTTCAATAGAGAAACCACTCCAATTAGTTCATATGGATTTATGTGGACCATCAAGACGGGAAGGCATGGGGAAGGAAAAATACTTCATGTTGATCATTGATGATTACTCCAGACTCACTTGGGTTGCTTTTCTCAAAGAAAAAGCTGAAGCATTTGAGAAATTTAAAATATTTATTTCTTTAACTGAGAATCAAACATGAAACAGGTTAAAGGCAGTAAGATCAGACATAGGAGGAGAATTTATGTCAAGTGATTTCAAGGAATTTTTTGATAAACATGGGATCAAGAGAGAATACACAATCCCAATAACTCCACAGCAAAATGGAGTAGTTGAGAGGAAAAACAGAATAGTTCAGCAAATGGCTAGGTCAATGATGAATGAGAAGAACATTGGTCAAACCTACTAGGTAGAAGCAATACACACAGAATTCCATATTCTTAACAAATCCCACCTCAGACCACATAGTGACAAGACATCTTATGAACTGTGGTATGGAAGACCCCCTTCAATCAAACACTTCAAAGTCTTTGGGAGTAAGTGCTACATAAAGAATAATAATGAAAACCTTGGCAAGTATCATGACAATGATGATGAAGGCATATTCTTAGGATATGCTACCAATAGTAAAGGATATAGATGCTTTAATAAAATATTGTATAAATTAGTTGATTGCATTGATTTAAAGGTTGATGAAAGAGTCCCAGTAAGAGAGGTGAAAAATATTGAGTCTGCTACAGAGGACACAGTTGAAGATGAACAGGTCCAAGAATCAGAAGGAGAAGACTCTGAGTTAGATACAAATACTTTACAGAACTCAAACCATGAGATCAAGACAAAGACACCCTCTAGAGTTATTAGGAATAATCATCCTGAACATCAGATAGTTGGTCATCAAAACCAAGGAGTTCAGAAAAGAAAGCAGTTGAATGATGTCTCAAAACAATCTCATATTTCCTTTCTGTCTTTGCTTGAACCTAAAGACTTTAATGCAGCCAATGAAGATGACCATTGGATTAAAGACATGAATGATGAACTTGACCAAATTGAGAAAAACAATACTTGGGAGATGGTTCCTAGACCTAAAGGTAAAAATGTCATAGGTTCCAAATGGATCTTTAAGAATAAATTGAATGAGCAGGGACAAGTTGTCAGGAAAAAAACAATATTGGTCTGTAAGGGCTATTCACAGATTGAGGACAAGATTTTGATAAAACCTTTTCACCAGTGGAAAGATTGGAAGACATTAGAATGTTTCTTGCCTATGCATGTCATAAGAACTTTAAAGTATATCATATGGATGTTAAGTTAGCATTTCTTAATGGATATCTAGAAGAAGAAGTTTATATGGAACAACCTGAAGGATTTTCATTGACAGATAATCTTGACTATGTCTGCAAATTAAACAAGTGCCACTAGTGTATCCAAGAATCCAGTATTTCATTCCAAGACCAAGAACATCCCCATAAAATACCATTTTATGAGAGAGAAGGTCACCAATTAGATTGTTCAATTTCATTACATTCCAACCACAAAACAAATTGCTGACATATTTACTAAACCCCTAGCCAAGACACCATTTGAATATCTCTGTCAGAAGATGGGCGTCATCCCTTCTCTCACATAAGAGAGTCCATCCTGTCAGGGGGAGTATGTGTTGGTTGAACATCTTATACCTCTGAAAAGTACTGCAACAACTCAAGGGGAGCATGTTTTCTTTGACATTGATGTCAAAGGGGAAGAAAATGTGTGGTCTGGATGCTACAGTTGGAGGTCTAAGCAAAATAGTGCAACCTTTCAGGGTTTCCATCAATGCCAAAGGGGGAGATTGTTGACATGTTTTACAGGAAGCATGTTCTTGCCATTGATGGAAAGAAAAATAGTGATGATGGAAAACAAGAAAATCAGAAGCTCGGGACGAGAAGCAAACAGTATGCAGAGATAAAAGCTCAGAAGGGAAAGCACAATACAAAAATGTGATCAGAATGAAAATCCTTGATCATGGATCTGCTTCGAGAGTCCTCACAACTGTTGGATCACTTTAAGTAAAGGATAGGATAAACAGGGCACAAGGTTTGAGAATTCAATTATCCAAATATATGTCAGTCATCGGATCACCTTAAGTGGAAGGATAGGATAAGAAAGGGCTGAGATATGAGATCTCGATCACCCAAATTTCCCTCAGCCGTTGGATTGAATTAAATGGAAGGATAGGATAAGAAAAGATGGAGATTCGTTGGATTTATTCCAAGGAAAAGTTACATCACAGACAGATCGAGTCATTGATATAAGATCTTGATCAAATGAACATCATTCGTTTCAGGTCTAAATTTATGAGGATTTTATGCTTTGAAAAAATCTCACTTCAAGAATTTCAAGTTGAGAACTGAAATACCCGAAGTCCGGAGAGTCAGAGAGTCGAAATAAATTCTCGACCATCGGATCTAGAGAATATACGATGACTATTAGATCAGGGAGATCCATGTCAAAAAACCACGTCAGCATAGACATGTGGCAGATCATGTTAGCAAACCACGTCATCAAGGACATATGGCATACCACGTCGGTAAGGACACGTGGCACGGTCAAATAATGGCAAGTGTCAAGATGAAATTGACATTTCAGGTACGTGCAAATCATGAATCTGAGTGAAATGTGGCAGGCACTTGGCTCATGCCACATCAGCAAGTGATGTAAGCAAGTTACGTCACTCCGGGATTTTTACTTCGAGAGTTTCACCACCAATAGATTCCCTAAGTCTCGAAGTCCCGAATGTCGAAGTCCCGAAGTGGACATAATTTGTCCGATCTGACGATCACTTCGGGTGCATTCTCAACCATTAATCAAAATACAATGGAAGGATAGCGTAACTAAAATAGATGAAGTAAATAGTGGCCATCCATCAAAAGGCTTGATTAATTCCTAGCCGACGGATTAAGTAGTGAAAGGATAAGTGTAAGGATCGAATCTAACCATTGATCTGGTTGCGTGAAATAAAAGTGAACGATCCAATATCTTTGACGAAATATTGTTCAAAAGATTTGAAAAGTTGAAATCCTAAAGTCCCAAAGGGAGAAGTCCTGAAGGGAAAATTCTTGAAGTCCCGACCGTGGTCCATCTCATCAGGAGATTAAATCATGACTGTTGATTCTGATAAGCGCTCAAACGCTCGTTTGGCCTAAATGTCTGGACACCGCCATTGGTAATATGTTAAGAGATTTAAAAGGCTGATCCATCGATTGAGAAGGAAGGGTGTCCATGGATCATCGAATCTGGAAGATTGACGTACAAAGGAAAGCAGGGTTTGAGAATTGAAACTTCTGAAGCCCGGATCACGGAATAAATCATAGTTGTTGATTTAGGAAGGTTAGATATGGTCCGCAGAACTTGAAAGGACATATATGAATCGTCAATTTAGGAGAACTGTCAATATCGTGAGATTGACGGTCTCATTGCATTGTGGGGATTGAAAGTGCACGAACTTTAAAAAGTTAAGGGCGGGCCACAATCAAAACCACGGTTTTGGAGAAAGGACACATGAAAGCTCAAGGTAAATTGTAGGGAAAAACATAGTTTGATCTCAAACCACCTTTGGCCACGCTCACAATCACATGGTCACATGATATCATCACCCAAGGTAAAATCAGCGAAAGATAGGGAAAGGATATAGCGCTGCTAGGATCCACATCGGAGGTTACACGTTGAAAATTCAAAAAGCCTATGCGTGTATAATCCAACGACGTTGATCAAATAGAATCTGATCGAAGGGTTGTTGTTTCACTTCGTGGTTTCTTGATCAGTTATGATTCAGTTACACTAACTGAATCATTGTTCTAGGGCATTGGAATCATGGTTCTTGAGCATTTTTTATTCTCAACCTGGGCATTGGATATTTGGAGTGTAACGGATGATGAGGGCATGAATAAAAGAAAGATGTCGTTACAGAGGAAGGTTGTTGTTTTTATGTAAAACAATTTGAACTGTATGTAATGAAGATTACAAGATGAACAAAGAGAGAAAATTTAGATATGAAGAACATAATCTTGACAGAGCAGAAATGGTGAGAAGAGATGGTTGTATTCTCTGGCAGAGGTCTTGGCGTGACAAAAAGATGCAGAACAGAGAAGCGAGGGGGATTTTTGGATAGTTATTCATGCGTGTATAAGGCAGCCGAGTGTATGTGAGAAAGTGCATAGGAGAGGCATAGCACATAGAACAGACATGGCACACAGAGTATAAAACGCATAAGAACATAAAGCGCAAGAAGATGTGAGAAGGAAGACATTGATGCAGGCAGAGCAGAGCAATGTAGCAGAACAATGATGAGACTAGTAAGCCATTGATAAATATTGTATCACTGTAATTAATTTCTACAAGCAAATATTTATATCTCAAGGTGGTAGGGTGGTGCTAGGGAGGACTGTTGTCCTCAGAGTTTCAAGTGGGTGCTTGAACATAGGGATTTGTAGCTTCCATCTGGTTGTAGCAAAAAAAAATAGGGTGGTAGGGTTGTGCAAGGGAGAACCATTGTTATCTATTATAGAGGTTGGTGCCTATGTGACTGGAAGTTGGTGCTTCCATCCAGTCGGTGCTGGAACACTCAGGGAGTTGGTGTTTCCTTCTAGTGGGTGTTAGAGAAACTAGAGAGTTGGTGCTCCTAGCAAGTTGCAGCTTGTAAAACAGAGGTGGTAGCCTCACAAAGAGTTGGTTCTCATAAGAATGATAATGTACAGAAAATAAAGACTACTTATCATATTAAGAAGAAAAGGTTTTCTCCCTTTATGGGTTTCCTCAGGAATATATGTCTCTATATACTTCATGTGCGTGATTGATGTTGAATACTCTATTGCTTACTTCCTTGAATTTTTGTGATCATCATTGAGTGTTGTGTAATGAGCTTAAAATGGGTATAAGTGTTTAAGCACAATAACAATTGATTCACCCCCCCCCCCTCTCAGTTGTCTAACAATCTCTAAGAAGAGATGTGGCTGCTACATGCATCCGTCTGAGAAGACTGATTACAATGAGGCTCCAAAGGCCTTTTTAACATTACTTATGAATTCCAAAACCCTAGACATACAAAAACCTAACCCTAGGAGATGAAAATCCAAAAGTTATGTGGGCCCCGATGGGTAAGTTGGTACCTCAACTTCCCAGGGTTGTAACTTTTTCATACCACCTTTTTTTTAAGTGTGTGATAGCCTGTTGGAAAGGTATTTTTGATAACTACACATTATGCCGTCAAAATATAATTTAGTCTTTAGTTTGACTATGGAAAGCCCCAAAAAAACTATTTAGGGCCCCGAAACGACCCTGGAAGTACAGAAAGATGTAGCGACATGAAAACTTCCAAAATAACACAGTTGGATTAGGTGGGAAGCCACCAATAGCCACCTAGAAGCTGTGTAGGGCTTTATAGAGCCATGGAAGTGTAGAATCCACAATTACAAAGAATTATATAAGAACATGTTGAACTAAAAATTTTAAAAGGAGGGAGTTGGAATAGGTGGGTGGCCACCAATATCCACCTGGATTAGTCCTCCCCACTTAGGAAGAAATGGTATATATTGCATTGAGTTCCCCCATCATGTGAGTAAAGTTTTGTTGACTTTGGCCTTGGGTGAGCCATTTTCCTTGGTGCAAGATCTGCCTGCCTTGACAACCCAATAAAGTTGGATCCTCTGCTAGCGAGTGACATTGACCTGTGTGTCCACTATCTGATTAGTGGATGCATGTTCCATGCAATAAGGGTTGATCTTTGTTGGTTTGAATTGTTCTACAATCTCTAAGGTGTCCAATAATGGTGGAAAATATGGTCGGAGGAGGTCCACATTGAACATTGGCTGCAAGCCAAGGAAGGGGGGAGTTGAGCTCAAAAGCATTGTCTCCCATAGCCTTGGTGATAGTGTAAAATACATAGAGAAGTGGTTGGGGATTCTGATGGGGCCCTTTAAGGCGTTATTTCTACAAATGTAGCCAGAACTTATCTCCCACCTAAAACTTGTGTGGTACCTGGTGTTGATCATGGAGCTACTTGTACTTAGCATTGGATTTCTGCAAAATCTGATGGAGTTGTTGGTGGATGTGTGGAATCTGCTCAATGAATCTGGTGGCTTTGTCGGCCTCAGACTGAACAATGGAATATTATGTCTATGTGGTTGCAAGAGGTAGTGAAACATCAATGGGACCCAAGGTTTGGAATCCCATCCACACCTGAAATGGGTTATGGTCGGTGGAGCTATGGAGAGCCATGTTGTAGTTGTGTTGAACATAGTGAAGAATATCATCCCATGTACATCGATGCTTAGAGTTATACATGCATAGGATGTGCACAATCATCTGATTGACGACATCTGTCTGGCCATCTGTTTGAGGGTGGAAGGTAGTGGATTTAGTGAGCTTGGTGTCCAACAGTTACCAGAGACTTGACCAAAATGTGTTGAGGAACTTGTTTTCCTGTTCAGAGATAATGGTCTGTGGTATCCCAAAATGGAACCATACTCGTTCGAAGAAGAGATTGGAAGCATATTCCCTTGTGATGCTCTTCTTGCAGGATGTGAGAATGGCCATCTTTGCAGGATCTTCCCAAACTGATCAACCACCATAAATACGGAAGAATTACCTTTCTTGGTGGACGGAAGCCCATAAATGTAATCCATCGGGATGGATTCCCAAGGCCTCTCAAGAGTAGGAAGAGGGGTGTACAAGCCATTTTTCTTGATGGTTTTCTTAGCAATGACACCGAAATTGTAAGATATGATATATTTGTGATGTCTTTTCGAAGTTTTGGCCAATAAAAATGATTTTGTAGAATGATCATAGTTTTCTCCACACCAAAATTTCCTACCATTTGACTTTACTCATCCTCCCAAATCATATTTGCACGCTCTCTTGCAGGAACACAGAGGTGGCCTTGATGGCATAACAACTCGTCTTGAATGTGAAAATTGGTGACATTCGTGCCTGTACCCAAGAGTTGATAGGTGGTGGTGAAGTCAGAATATTGTTGATAAAGTTGGGGCCACTCAAATGCTTCATTCCCACATGAATGGAGCATGGTGGTGAGTGCACCCACGAGAGGTCGACTGAGGTAGGAAGCGACATGATTTGTGCTCCCTGTCTTATACTTGATGTTGAGATGGAACAACTGCAAGTATTTGGACCACTTCTGATGGCAATCGTTCTGCAACTTTCCATGTGCCTGTATGAATTATAGAGGCTTGTGATGAGTGTGGATGATTGTCTCCTTTCCCAGAATGTAATGTTTCGATTGTCGACAACAATGTACAATGGAATACATTTCCTTGTCATAGATGGGGTATTTTCGGACAATATCTGAGAGTGTCTCACTATGGTATGCTACCAGATGACTATGTTGAGTGAGAACTGCACCTACAACATAGTCGGATGCATCAATCTCAATCTTGAATGGTTGATGCAGATCAGGTAAGGAGAGTAATGGATTTGAGCACAAGCGATGTTTCATATCATCAAATGCTCGTTGTTGTGCCTTCTCCCATGCAATGTCTCCTTGCCATCACCCTTGGTCACTTGGTTGAGGGCCCATGCAATATGGGAGAATCACAACACGAACCATCGATAGAAGTTGGCAATTCACAAGAAGATCCAAAGCTCGATTAGTTTGGTCGAGGATGGCCAATCACAAATTACTTGGATCTTAGATGGATCCACATGTACCCCATGTTCATCAACAATGTAGCCCAAGTATTGGACCCTGTTCATGCCAAAGGCACATTTTTCCAAGTTGGCATATAGCTTGTGTTGCGACAGAGTGCTTAAAACCTATTGACTATGCTGCATGTTCTCCCAAGTTTTGTTGAAGATGAGGATGCCATCCAGATATACCACCACAAAAGAGTTGGTGAAGGGTCTCAATATATCATCCATCAACCTCATGAAACTTGTTGGTGTATTTGTTAGGCCAAAGGGCATGACCAACCATTTGAAGAGATCTTATTTAGATTTTAAAGTTTTCTTCCATACATCAGTCGGTTCGATGGAAACTTGGTGGTAGAGAAACTTTAGGTCAATCTTGTTGAAGAACTTGCCCCCCTTGAGTTTGTCTTGAAGGTCATCACTTCAAGGAATTGGGTACCAGCTCCTGAATGTGATTTTCTGATTGGGATTTATCCCACATTGGCAATGGGGCAGGGTTCATATGAGTTTATAAATATTTCCCTCACTATAACTATTCGACGCGTAGTGCAAACGTATGGCAGGCGATCTAGGTGCTTGGACTTCACATGAGTATCACCAGCCCAGAGCCCCTGTTAGGGCCCCTAACTTTTGGAAGAAGTGATCTATGAAGTATATTTTGGGATTCTTAGTTGGTTTTTGCCTCTCTTTATGAGGAAATTTGTAGTTAATGAGTGAGATATGCTCTCCTAAACTCTTATCTAAATTGTGGAAACTATTTCATCCATCCTAGTCTTTAGGTGATGACTCATCAAATGCATTTATGATGGGTTTTGAATAGAATTTCGACCTTATGAAGTGTCATATTTTGTATTTACCATATATACACTTGATGAAGTCATTAGAAGGGTTGAAAATCGGAGGAGAGAACTCTAGAATCTTGTACTTCACTATTTTAATGAAATCAAAGGATCCAGTTGCAGCAATATTATAGGAATTCTTGTGCAGTGATTTTTTGATATTTTGTTCTTTGTGTTATGGTTTTATATGATTTTTATATATGTCATCTTTTCATATGTCATCTCTTTCATCAGTGATTTTCCATAAGTTTGATGACCATAATTCTTGTTTAAGCTCTGTTTTGTCTGGAAATATCATTTTTTGTATTTGTTCTTCTAGATTAGTGAACTCATGGTTGATATGCTCACCAAGATCTCTCTGCATATTCACACCCTCCACTACATTGAATAAAAACCCAACCTATCACTAATTCATTGCTACCTTGCTCTATTTCTGGTTGTGTTGTAACCCTTTGATACTTTCAGACCTAGCTACAGTAACTCTTTCTCCGAGCCAGCATCATATTATCAAACTTTCAAACACTGAGCATTAAGACCTAGCCTAATATATTTTTCCTTCTCCAGTCACCTTATTGAATGTGATCATAGAGAGAGCCCTCTTTGGTTTGGTGGGGCTAGCTACCAAATCAAAATTATGGTCTATGGTTACCTCTTCGGTCTCTTTCTCGGCCTTATGAGAAATGTGGGAGTGATAACATTTTGGGGTCGTTGCCGGGGAACGAAAGCTCTATCTTCCCCGGGAAAGAACGACAACAACCTAGATCTGATTTGTTGATGGTGAACAATGATTGGATGCACATAATAAGGTTGAATCATTCACTTTTTTGTGACTCCAATAAACTTGATTTGAAGACTCCACTAGAGGATCGACCTTCCTAGTAGTAGTATAGAAGGATCATACGCAAAAGTCAGGTACTCAAAATGAAATTGCATTCAATATATAATCTGATTTCTTCTAAACTACTTCTTCTCCTTTCCTGAAATTGTCCTGAAATTTTTCCAGAGTTTTTTGTATGAAAAAGATGATCAAATTCCTGTATTTGATTCTACCTATTTGAAGAATGTAAATACCGAGTTTCCCTTTGATTTTGATCAAGATCACGACCTCTTACCTAAAACTTGTACATATCCTTTTCGAGTTGATGAGCCTGAAGAGACCAAAACTAATCCTACAGTTGTTGTACATACTCTTACACCTTCTACAGTCTCGGATAGATATAAGCCTCTAATTTTACCTCCTATATTCCATTCTTTCCTTGAAAGTCATTACCTATATCTGTCAAGGTTTGATGGTGAATGTGACAACATCACTGTTGAGAGACATATGCAGAATTTTGAGACTTTCCCTGACCTTTTTGAAGTTGATGAAGAAGATTTTAGTATTAGGTTGTTTTCTCTTTCTTTGTAAGGCAAAGTCAAGAGTTGGTTCTAAAACCTACCTGCTGCGAGCATCTCATATTTCTTGCATTTTTTCAAAGTTTTCCTCGACAAGTGGGTGGTCAAAGAGAACCCTTTCCTGATTCTAGAAGAGTATAACTAGTTGAAAAGACAACCAGGGGAGACAGTACAACAATTTTCTTCCAGATTCACCCAAGTCTATTGTTTGATGCCTGCTAATATAAGACCTCCTCCTGGCTCAGATATCTTTCATTATCTGGAATCCTTTGATCCGTAAATGGAGTTTCAACTAAGAGAAAGGAACATTGCAACACTTGAAGAGATGCAGAACAATGTCATAGATGTAGAGGGTAATATGTTGATCAGAAGGGAAAAGTTGAAGGAAAAAGAAATCGACATCATTAGTGGCAAAGCTTGACATTTTCATAAGTGCATTGGAAGTTATGATGCAGAAGATCATCAAGAGAAATGAATATGTTGTTTAAGACCGTGTCTCACTGATTGAAGAAAAACAAGTTGTTGATCTGAAAGATTTTCCTTCCTATCCCAGTTGTCATAGATCTGATAATGATTTCTTTATGTATGCATTAAGGGACAATAAAGAAATCATATTTATATATCATCTTGCAGAGGAGAGATCTATTGATCTGATATGTATGATCGATGATATTCTTTATTTTGATGATTTTCCAAAGTTTGATCAGTATGATGATGATTATGTTCTCCAAATTGAAGCTAACTTTGCAGAGCAATCAACAGTTGGTTTGTGGGAGGAGGAAGCTCGGTTTCAACAACTCAAATGTAGTGATCAGTCGTTGTATATCTGTGATGACAATGATGAGGAAAATGCAGAAAATTTTGAGGTAAGTGAAGGATCTTTTCCCTTATGTTGCGCTTCATTCCAATTCATCAGAGAAATTTTTTCTAAGATCTGAAATCAACAGTCTTTATGTGTTCATATTGACAACGAAGAGGACAATGAAATTCTTGATCGGGATTCCTTAGTTTCATAATTGTAGCCACCAAGTTCCATTGAATTTCAAATTGCAAATGAAGATTTGGAAACATAAATATATGATCAAATGATGCAGGAAAATTATTTA
This sequence comes from Picea engelmannii, assembly GCA_009831015.1. NCBI lineage: Eukaryota > Viridiplantae > Streptophyta > Pinopsida > Pinales > Pinaceae > Picea > Picea engelmannii. The sequence goes on along the minus strand of ML803447.1, from coordinate 94,912 downwards.
CCATTATGCTTTGAAACATTTCAGTTTTTGAAGGAAAATTTTCATAGTATATCTTCAATAAAGAATGAGCAACCTGTAGAAAATTATGAGGTCTCACTAGAACCAATATGTAATAGGTTGCAGAAGTCTTTCCAAGTTTTTCATGATCCAATAGCTGATGTGTTGGATGATTTGTGCAATCAATTTTTTTCTCCATTAGCTAATTGTGAGCTTCAAAACCAAGACGATGAAAGTTTTATTAGGCAAACATTTCCATTGTTATGTTCAGTAGAAACATTATCACAAATATTTTTTGGAAATCTGTAATAATCTTAGGACAGTTACAAGTTAGTCTTACATGAAGGTAAGGGTAAATCTAAAAGTTTATTTTCATGGCATGAAGACCATCCAGAACAGATTTACAGTCTCTTGGATCAACTGAACCTTAGTGCATATGTCTTGGAAGATCCTTTTGCACAGTTTTTGGAGCCAACAAAGGAAATTAAATTTTTCATTCTTATCAAGTTTAGGTCTATTTGCAAGTTTGTATTGGAGTGCATAATTTTTGTTTTGATTACGAACAAGCAGGTGCAACAAATTCCATCAGTGGATAGAATGCTTGAATGTTTGCATTGGTTGTTTCATTTCACCTAAACAACAATTGTGCAGTATATTAGGGTAGGTGTGATGAATAATATCAATGCTGAGCATCTCTTTCAGTATGGGTTTCATTTTTCATTTTTGGTTGGCAGTGTACAGTTCAGTTTTCAGTTTGATTTGATGTCAGTTTGAGGTTTGCAGTTGTTTGTGACTCCATGCCCAATGAAGAAGGCACTAATCTATGAATCCAGAGATCTGCGGTTCATGACACCTCCTACAGAGATGCCTTCCCCAGTTGGAGCCAATGTTAGCTCCTGATAGTCCCCAGTGATCAAATGCAATCAAATGAAATATTTCAAGTTATTATTGGGTTTTAGGTCAAATGATTATATTTCGCAAATAAAATTTGACATGTCTTTTCTGTCGAAATACCCTTGAGTAATGTCTAGGTGTCGTTACTACTTACTAGTCATCACCATCTCATCACTATCCTGAAATTTCTTTTTGTTTTATGCTAGTCAGCCTACTAGCCAAAGTACACCATCAACACCATCCTACAAACTCAAAAAGAGAAAAATTTGTGAAAAAAACGAGGGTTTTGTTGCATTTTGGGAGAAGTGAAACCCACGGTGTGACACTTCTGTGTAGTGTGACCCATGGTTTGACCCTTCTATGCAGTGTGACCCAGGGCATAGAGATTCTGAGTAAGGTTGGAAAATTTAGTTTTTGAAGGCCTTCCCATTGGTATTTTCTCGAGTTTGTTGGTTCATTGGAAAGTAGACACGTGGGGATACTTGACTTAGTTTACAGAATTCAAAATGGACTCCTAAAAGTTGGCCAAAAACAACCCTGAACTAGCATGACGCTTCTGTAGTTTTGGATGTTGCGCTTCTATCAAACTTTCAAATTTTTGAATTTTTCCTGTTTTGGTCGAAATCAAAGGTAGTAGCTCGAATTGTAAAAGGTCGTATAATTGTGTAAAATAAGGATGGTCATATTCATTTTTTATGTAAATTTGGATGACAGGGAATACATTAAAAAGGTCAAAGGTCAATTGAGACAAATTTGGGAATTAGTTCAACCTCTCAGATTTTGTGTTTTTGTTGTAGATATTTTATGAAACTAATCCTAATCTAAAGGATTCGACCCTTGGAGGTAGGATATGAGTTTTTCATCTATTTGTATACTCAATGTAATCAAAAGGAGGGGGGATAGTATTGTTTTGAGTCTTTGGAAGCCATTGTAGCATATTTTTGCAGAAGCTTAATACAAATTGCAACAAGTTTTTGCAGGGATTCTTGTGTTGGAGTTTGTGTCCATGTGTTTTCTTTTTTTATGTAATTTATCTTCATCCCATGTTTTTCTTATGCTAAATCTATCTAAATTGTTGAAACATAATTCATTTCATGCTTTGTTTTGTAGGATTTGGCAATTAATTGTTTCAGTATTCCTGTAGGTGAATTCACATTACAGTGCTCACTTACCCTCTACCTTTGTTTTCCGCAATCATCACACTAAAATTATATTCAATTGGACACACATTTCCAACTACCTTGCCCATGTTTGACCTCTGCAACTGATCTTTAAGAGTGATTATTCTAGTTTCCTGGTTTTCAAACCCATTGTCTAGCAAACCCCCCACTTTATTATCAAAAATCCTCATTGTACCCAATACTTAACCTAAGATCATTGTTTTTTAGTCATCTCATTGAGGTTGACCAATTGAGAAAGCCCTCTCTCATTTGTAGGGATATAAACTGACCAAAATATTGGTTTGAGGTTACCTTTGCTAGTTTCCTTCACAGCCTTGGGAGATCTGACAGAGAGATAACACGTTGGATTAACATTTTTTTAACACATTGTTGGCGCAACAATCATATGGGTGATCGAGGGTTTAAAACTTGTTAGTTATTTTTAGTTGGATAAACTTGCAACTGTGGAGAGACTACTATGTATATCGGTAACTTTGGCATAATGCCAATGTTGGAGGATTACTAAGTTCAAATTTTTATGAATAAACATTTGGATGTTGAGACCATTGTTCTTATCAGAGTTTTTGGCATATTGCCAGTGGTGGAGGTTCACCAACACTAGTTAAATACCTACACAACACAAACAAAAAGACAGTGACTCGGATAACATCACATTATTCGATGAAATCCCTGGTGTGATAACTACAATTCATAACTGATATTAAAATAATAGTTTAGATGCTTAAATCCTGAAAGTATCAATTTAAGGAAGTATTGTGATGTTTGTTAATATTTGTATTACACATTAACACAGTCATTAGATTTGAGATGTAGATAGAAGAGATGTGTGGTTATGAAAAGTCATGTTAATGACTGTGTTACTTAAAATAAGGGTTATCTAATCTTAAATGAAGAGATGTGATGTTCATGAAAAGTTTTGAATTTGAATGAACATACATGTTGTTTTGATTAACAGTTATGTTGAAGACATTTATAAGTGTGCTGAGATGTGAAGTAATTTGTGGGACTGCAGCAGAGACATTGGAGATCAAATGAAAAAAGAGACAGAGCAACAATCATGATATCCAGTGCATGATACAAAAGATTTCTGGATTTATGAACAAAGGGTGGTTGAGAGGTGCTAGGGCAGGTTGGGTTCTGCAGGGGAGTAGGTGTTTCCTTGTCAGTTGTAGCTAACTAAATAAGGGGGTTGTAGACTCCTGCCAATTGGAGCTGGTGAATAGGGGTGTCGGTGCATCCTAATCAGTGGGTGTTGATCTAAAGAGGAAGAAAACATCTTCCTTCAATTGTAACTTGTAAAACAAAATTTTGCAGTTAATAGAAAAGTGTTTTTGTTTTTCCCAATTGGTTTCCACGATAAAACATTGTGTTCAAATTTTGTTTTCATTTCTGCAATACATAATTAACAAAAGTAAAAAAAAAAAAGTGATAAAATTGTTGTGTCACCGATTCACCCCCCGCTCCCCCTCCTCTCAGTGAAAATATATGATCCTTCAATTGGTATCAGAGAAGGTATCTTCACTAAAAAGTTTAATCAATTGAAGATAAATATACATCAGAATGGATCAGGAGTTGAAGATGTCATTAAAATCCCCCCTATTTGATGGTGAAGACTATGTTTTCTGGAGTATTAGAATGAAAATCTATCTCATGTCCATTGGACTAGAAGTATGGAAATTAGTTGAAAAAGGATATGATGTTCCAAAATTCACTCCCATAGCAGAAGAAGACAAGAAGAAATTTTGGGAACATGCAAAGGATTTAAACACACTACAATATGGACCGAGTAAGAATATCCTTGCTAAAGTACTAAATTGTAAAAATGCAAAATAGCTCTGGGATAAATTGGAAACTATATATGAAGGAGATTCCAAGGTGAAGAGGGCCAAACTTTAAACTTTCAAAGTACAATATGAAGGTCTAAAAATGAAGTATGAAGAAAATATCTCAAAGTACTTTGAAAGAGTTGATAATATTGTTAATGCAATCAGAGGTTTGGGAGTTAGTTGAAAACATACTAAGAACACTACCTATGCTATATAATCCTAAAGTGTCCACTCTTGAAGATCGAGAGAATCTAGATCAACTCGCCATTGATGAATTGTATGGAATTCTCATAGCCTATGAGTTAATATTAGGTCATGAGAACCTCCCAAAAGAAGAGGTAGCCTTCAAGGTGCTCAAGAAAAAAAAATCAAAAGCAAAAACCTCAACCCATCCATCATGAAGAATCGGATGTAGAAGAAGACAATTTTATTAAAAAACTTTAGAAAGGATCAGGGAGGTACAAAGGAAAGCTTCCTTTCAAATGTTTTAATTGTGGAAAAGTTGGCCACTTTGCAGCCAAGTGTCCCTATCCCAAGGAAGACCCTAAAGATGAAGAAGACACAAATAAACAATACAAGAAGAAGGGAAAACCCCACTATAAGAAAAAGTATTGCAAAGGGAAAAATAATTTTTACTCAAAAGAAGAAAACAACAGTTCATCAGAGTCTAGTGACAATGATGATGATGAAGTCCTTTTTCTATGTATTTAAGAGTCTAATGAGATAGAAGATATTGATCATGAGGAAGAATCAGAAGATGAAGCAGAGGTTAATATGGAAGAAGAACTTCTCAGTGCCTTGGATGAATTAAGAAGATACAAAAACAAATATAGACAACTTAAATTTTTTGTAGTTGAACAAAAAGAAAAACATGAACTGGAAGAAAAAGAGATGGAGAAAATCATGAGCAACCTGAAAAACCAAATCCTAGAAGAAAATAGGATGGAAGAAAGTCTAGAGAAGTCTCTTAAAGAGAAACAAATAACATGTGAAAGAATGGAGGCATAATTAGTTCACCTAAGAAAAGAGCTTGATGCAAAACTTATCCAAACAAGATATAAAAATAGCTCTAAAATATTAGATAATATTATAACCACACAAAGGGATTCAAGTAACAAAAATGGAGTAGGTTATTCTCAAGAAGAAAACCAATTTAACTAAAAATCTTATGCAGTTGCTCTCCTCAGTACATTCAAGAAGAAAGATGAAGAAAAGACAAGCAATGATCAGAACTACAGAGGATTACTTCCAAACATCAAGAAGGAATATAAGACAACACCAAAAAAGGTTTATCAAAAAAGGTATCCTCACATTTTCTTTGGTTATTTCTTTGCATGCTCTATTTTCAAACACAAAGCTATGAATTGTAGAGCATATGTAAGGACAAACTTGAGGGTTAAGAACTATAACCTTAAACATAACCAAACATTAGATCAAGTTAATAGCAGAAATTATAACTCTTTTGCACCTCTACAAGAAAGGCACTTAGAATGCTTCATATGTCATAACTATGGACATAAAGCAAGTGATTGCAGATTAATGGAAGTCTCAGAAAAACCAAAGTTCATTAGAGAGCAAAATAAGCTTTGGAAAGAAAAAACATCAAAAGAGGAATGTCTTATTGCCTTGAAATCCCAAGATAAAGAAGGTCTATGGTATGTTGACAGTGGTTGCTCAAAACACATGACAGGAAATAAGGACAAGTTTTTGAACTTAAAGAAACAAAAGGGTAAATTTACATTTGGTGACAATTCTTCAAGTAACATACTTGGGAAAGCAATTGTGAATTTGGGAAAATACAAAGACAAGAATATGTTGCTTGTTGAAAATATGAAACCTAGCCTATTATGTCAGACAGTTGGCTTACATTGATGGAAAATTGGTATGAATTGTTGGTTTTCATTTATGTCAACCATTGGAGAGTGATATTGTACATTGATTTCAACCCTTAGTGATTGATGTAAACCCTTGGATAAAGTCTAGTAGCGAATTCTAGTAGCACAAAGGTTTGGGTAATGGACCGAAGTTTGTTTGATGTATAACGGTGTGATTTTTAATATATTTGAAGGTAAATACTATTCTATGTGGATAGTACATGTCATTCAATTTGTGGTTGTATGTGGAACGTCACATAACTCCTCACGGTTAGAGAGTTATGGTCATGTGAAGTTGGAGAACCCAGGTTTGGGTAATGGACCCAAGTTTGTTTGATGGATAATGGCACAATTTTTATATATTTGCAAAAAAGACTATTCTATATGGATATTACATGTCATTCCATTTCTAGTGGTATGTGGAACTTCACATAACTCCTCACGGTTAGAGAGTTATGGCCATGTGAAGTTGGAGAACCCTCACGAGTCATCTAGAAGCCCCAAAAAGTCAAAGCAGTCAAAGTGTTTGCAAAGAAGAAATTATTTAAATAATAAAGTGAAGTGATGAGTTTACTATAAGTCTAAGTGGATATAAAAGAAAATATTTAAATAATAAATTTAATGGAGAAATTACTAAGTGGACAAGTGGTTAGAAGAGGGTTAACCCTAAAATAAGGAAGTGGGTTAAGAAGGTTAAAAGGTAACCCCTTGAGGAAGCTACATGAAAGTATAAATAAGAGGAAAGGCTCTCTCATTTTCATCACACTTGAGCATATTCAATATCTACAAGTGACTGAAGTAACCAAAGTATATCTAAGCTGAATTTCAGAGGGAAGGTGAAGTAAAGAAGGCCGAAATTCAGGGGAGGATAAATTGTTTTGATGATGTTTTCTAAGGTATGTTATTTACAGGTCACCTCACCATTTTCACAATAAAAAAAATTCTAGAATGATTCAAACTGTGAAATTGGGAGGTCATTGAGGAAACATATCCAAGTATCTTTGGTACAAATTTCAGCTTGTGGTTCGTTTTATTTTTGGAGTTACAATCCGTGGAAAATAAGGTTTGTGGCTAGTCGTGAAACTAATCTAAAATAGGTGTTTCGAGTAGAAACGTCATAACTTCTTCATAACAGATCGAAATTCAGTAAGACCAAATGTGTTGCTTATAGTACAGTATATAGTATTATGTGTACAATTTTTAGATCCATACAACACATATTCAGTACGGAGCACGCTCTACAAGTTCACTCTCTAGAATGTCATTTTTGCTATAACTCCTTTTTCGAGAGGTTCCAAGTAGTGACACTTGGAGGAATTGCATAAAACACACTGAAGAACATTGTGTACTATTTTCAGATCTTTATTCATTATAGGTACATAGTTATTATTATTTCAAGTTAGGGTTGTTGACTAATCCAAAACTAGTCATGTGAGACTAAAGTAAAGTTTGATGAAAATGATAGAGTTAAGGAAGGTTTGCAGGTATGTGATCATATACACTAGGTCTATTATAGAGTTACAAATCATATTTAGATGATGAAATTGATGAGGGATTTTAGTTGAGGTACATGTTGGGTACATGGTTGAGACAAGTAGTTGATGAGTTGGCGCATACATGAGGTGTATAGTTGATGATGTTGGTACATATTGATGAGTCATAGTTAATGAGTAGTTCATACATGATTGGTACATACTTGGTACATGGTTGGAGGCATTTTTTAGTAGTATTTTTGACACATGGTTTATGGATGATGTAGCATAGTTTTATTGGTATATTATTAGAAACACATATTGATCTTGGTGATGATTATGAGTTGTTGTGTTATGCTTGGTTGATGCATGTTGTAGGTGAATCCTCCTACAGACAAGCGGATTCCCTCTTGGTCTCTAGACTCCTAAGGCCAAGACAGAAAAGTGCTTAACATGGACACTAACATCCTTTTAGATCTAATCAAGCTAATATATGAAGGAGAAGAAGAAATATATGTACATTATCAACGATGTTTGTCCTTGCAAAGTCCAAGCTGAGCTTTGATCCTGAACTCCCTGATAGGTCCTGTAGAACAAACAAAGATACAATGGACTTCCTAGTCTACTGAGACTATCTCAGATATAGATCCATCTACTATAGACAAACTCATATGGAAGGAACATAAGTTTGAAAGAAACAGGCCAAGCATTGATTATTAATGAGAACGAGTAAAAGTACTTACAATCCTTTGATGAAGGTGCAACAGCTTCTTCTAGTTCTCCTTATCCAACCCCTTTGCTCAAGTAATCTACATTGATTGCTTTGATGACATCTCACTCATGAGATCATAAGTTTGATGTAATTCTCAATCTCCATTGTCTTCTGTGTGTTGCCTATGGCATCATAGGTTTCATACCTCAAATCTTTTTCATCTCCACACCACTTATAGGATCATAAGTTCGGTATCAATTTCTAGTCTCTTGTTCCCTTTCACCATGAGAAGGCCTCCTTATATAACCTTGGAGAGGTCCAACCACTTGAGAGATCTTTGGGATAAGTTGAGGATTCCTCTCCTTCAGTTTAGTATATTCCCTAAGATCATGCCTTGACCATCTATTTGAATCCAACCCCCTTTAGGAATTGAGGGATTCTTCCCTGATTTGTCTCAACAAACCCAAAAATTGCTTAGAAAAGGGTAGCGCTCCCCCAAAAGGGTGCACAGAGCGCTCAAACACTACCCCAAAGAGTCTTAGGGAGTGCTAGCACTCCCTGACAGTGGGTAGGGGAGCGCTCCTCTCCAAAATCCATTTTTTAGTGGTTCTTTCAGTGGAAAAAGGTTTGTACTCCCTGTCAACTGATTTCTCTTCTTCAAAACTAGTCTTTGAGGTGTCTTACGTGTATTTATGATGTCGTTAGAGGCATGATATAGGCAAGATGGAAGTATTATGTTTGTGACACTTGCAACACTTGTGGTCAATATGTGACACTTGCGAATAAGATGTGACACTTACAACACTGGTAATCACGACACTTGCGACACTATTGAAGTGAGTAATTTTGATGTGTAATAGATTGTCCCCCAAAGTATGAAGTTAGAAGACGATGATGACTAAAGTACTTTGTAGAATTTTTTGAGAAAGGGTATGGACGCAGAGAGACTGGAAAAAGATGCACACAACCATCAAACAAATATTATGACATGTTTCAAACCCAAGGTAGACATACCTATGCTTGAGTGATAACGATGTTTTAGGTATGGACGCCATAAAATACACCGTGGATCCATAATGATATTGACAAAATGGTATAGCCACTGAAGATAAAATGTGGATCTATACTCCTATGACCTGAACTGATCATAGCCATGAAGAATACATAGTGTATCTACGAGATGACAAGACATAGCCACGACCAATACAAAGTGGATCTATGTAACAGTATATGTGTCATAGTTCGAAAGAACTCCTTCGCAACCTGGGAAAAGTATACATAAGAGTGAAAAAATCAACCCAGGTTCTTCTTACCGATCCCGATGTAGTGCGAATCTAACCATGTGAATAGATGTCCTGATGTCAAACATGGCAGAAACCACTTGATTACAGGTCAATGAGGTAAATCGTTAACAAGCACGAGGGAAATCACCATTGATGTCAATGATTCCCAAGGTACTCTAGTACATTATGACAAATGTGAATATATGAGATGAAGTCAAACATCTGTGGAATCATTCGATCAGATGTCAATGATGTAAACCCACTGTCAGACACGAGGAGGCCTGCCATTGAGGCATGCAGGTCCCAAGGTACTAACTGGTTTCTAAGTCTAGCTCCTGGATAATGTGTTCAAGTCGACATGAAGAGACTTGTCGAAGGAGGGCCTTGATATATCCCCCATCAATGACATGAAACTAACACAGAGATGTAATTGGTAGATCAAATGAACATGGACTGACATGGGTATTGAAACAAGATATTTGTGATGGTTGACTCTCGAAGAAGATACTTCCCTTGAACACTGAGGCACAACAACAAAAACTTGACATGGACCAAAACTTGATGATGTAGTGGATGCTATGACTTTCGTTAGGTGACCCAAAGGAGTAAAAGAAACTTAGAAGATTGGCTCAATGCAGAGATTTAGCGGATTAAAATGCGTGCAAAGACAAAGTGTTGTGTTCAAGGGAGGTCGTAAGGGTTACTGGTAATGTTCTCAAAAAACTGCTTGGCTTGCTTCTTTCAAATTTTTCCCCCATCCAGATAGACGAGTACCTGTTTTTAATTTAATGAGTTCAAGGAGGGTAACACATGATCAATATGACTCACCTTTAGTAAGTCCCTCTTCCTTTGTTTAGGGAACTGGAAGAATTAAGGATTCGGTCCCATATGGGCCCTTCAATGTATGATTGTTTAACGAGTCCAAAGAAGGTAAACTCAGTGGTTTTTCATATTTAAAGAGTCTGGAAACAACTTAAAGACAACTCCAGTGTTGTCCTTTTTCGTAATGTTAGTCTCGCAAGGCCGAAAAATATATAAATTATCACTTGAAAGATGCCCTTTCAAACCTTTTAACGAGTGGGAAAGGAAGCAAGATCACTCAGAAATATTTTCATGTTTAGAGAGTCTGAAAAGAGATTAAAGACGACTCCAAGGGGTTCCTTTTTTGTATAATATCCATGTGAGTCTTGTTATCC
>ML803447.1:70547-80889 GCA_009831015.1 Picea engelmannii | reverse complement strand
TGCTAAGCCTACCCTACAAACTGTGCGATAACAAGTCCAAAAAAGTGATAAAAGTCTACTCGGTTACATTCTCATGTTTTTTCGAGCACGAGAAAGAACAAAGACTAAGCTCAGTATGCCCCCAGCCTGAGAGCTAGTGGCTTAAATCCATAATGATCATCAAAGGCTGGAGACATGCCCTCCAAGCTTCAATTCATTCATCAACTTTGAGGTTGTCACCAACTTCTCTACTAGATGGAGAAAAAGGATAAGAGTGGATGAAAAGAAGGTTCAAGAGAGGTGACTGTTTCATTTTTTAACGAGCTTGACACAGGAAAAGAACTATGCTCAGGGCTCCGGGTTCAATCCCCAGATTGATGTTTCATTTTTTTAACGAGCTTGCTACAGAGAGGAAAACTATGCTCAAAGCTTTTGTGTCATTTTTTAAAGAGATTTCTACAGAGAAGAAAAAATGTGCTTGTGACCTCTGTTTCATTTTTTAACGAGATTGATACAGAGAAGAGAAACTATGCTCGTGGACTCTTCTTGATCATGGCTTCCAAGAGGATGACACGCTGGAAGGACACCATGTCAAGGGAAAAAACTCGATCATGGATTCCAAAAGATCTTCACTGGATGGAAGAAAATCACTCTGGAAGGAACACATGTCGAGGGTCGCAACAGGGATAAGAAGATCAGGCTCCAATAGCCCTACCAAAGAGATCACCATGTCAACTACCAGATCCAAATCATTAGAAGTTGAAGGCATGGGAGACGATAGAAAATTGACATCAGGAGGGGAGATAGAGTGTATATCTCCCCGAATTTCTTCACAAGGGGGAAGAAAAGAGGATTGATGATGGTTATCATCCCAAGGTAGCTCATCAATGCTCAAAATTTCCATAAGAGAGTCATCAGAAGGAAAAATTGGGGAAATGTAGTCGATCGCAGACAATAAGGAACTTAACTATGATGGCATCGAGTAACTGTCGGGTACCAATAGATGTTGATCATCCGAAGAGGGAGAAACAGATTGGAAAACAACATATGATGTTTTGGCTGGACTAAGTGGCACAGTGTCACCTAGTGCATCGAATTCCAATGGACTAGGTACAATCCAAGGGTCATATGATTCCAAAGATTGATAAGCTACAGTCGAAATCATATCAATGGTGGCAATATGATGTGTATTCGGTGGAAGTGGTGTAGGGAAGGTACCCATAAGGATAGAATCTTTCAGTAAGCCAACACCAACGCTTTCATACTTGATCTTGTGGTCTCCCAAGAAAGGAATGTTGTTGGTAGCAGGAGCACGAGTGTCGGTTGTACAGAAATCTAACTGATCGACAGTGACAATTTTTCCCTAATGAGGAAATTGTACACATTGAAATACCAACGAGGCAATGACAGTCATGGCATAAAACCAACTTCTTCCAAGTAACAAGTTGTAATTGAGGGGAACATTGATCACCTCGACATCAACAGTGACGGTTTTTCCACCCAAGTGGATTGGCAGGGACTGTAAAATCCCATGGGGATTAAAACCTTGCCCATCGAATGCACGTAACATCGTTGGGGATTTGTTAAGTGCAGGTGATTTTAAACTTTTCCAACATGCTAAAGACATGAGACAAGTAGAGGCTCCCTCATCCAAGATGGTTCGGTGGATTTGTTGATTGTGAACAACAACATCAAAATGGAAAGCAAGTTGATGGGAGAGTCGAGATGTATAACTATCCAGGTTAAACATGATATGGTTAGACGAACCAGGATCAACAACACCAATAACAACCAAGAATGTTCTACGTTGACTAGGGCAGTGTTGTAGAACTTCTAACGCAAACATAGCACACGATGCTTGAGCTAAATCTTCAACAATGTTGTAGTTCTGGGTGGCACGTGAACTAGGATTAAAGATATATATAAGGATAGTGCTCTTAGGAGGGCGTAAGATAGAGTCAAACGTAGGTTTCTCAATCTGAAGTGTTCCAAACAGAGGATTAATCGATGGAGGACTAACAAAGGACGGTGATGGATCCAGTAAAGTACTGGTATCGTTAGTGACTTTTCCTTTTTTAGGGTTACCTAGTGTGTCGTATGTCTTAGAGAGAGTGTTCAAATTAATCCCATTAAACATATAAATATGTGCACTCGTCGAGGCCTCATCATGAGGATGGCTAGAACTGCCCCCAGGAGAGGGGGTTTGAGAAACCATGGATTGTTGCTGTGGAAAAGGATGAGTAAGCACAATAGGTTGTGAATTTCCCTGGAAACATTTGGCCACTTCATCGTAATGTGGATAGTCTCGAGTGTAGTTATCGTCACCACAAATGATACACAAGAATTTCAGTTTCTGTTGTGGTTTCTTTTCGGTAGCAGGTGTTTGAGCTTGATTTTTTGGTTGTTCATTGTTATTAGTATTTTTTGATTTATTTTTTGTCTTCTTCTTACCTCCGGATTGTTGTGAAGGGGAAGACTGAACTGCATTCACCTCAGAGATATGAGTTTGGGGGGAGATAGAGGAGAGTGTTGTCGACTGGGAAGTAGATTGAGTTTTGATGGAACCGATAACACCGTCCGCATGAGATGAGGATGACAGCTTGGATGGATTGGTATTAGCTCAAGCAACATTTGGAAGAAAATCATACAAAGTACCAGATTATGAATAAGCCAAATCTAAGTACTGATCCTGAGCAATGGTTTCTTCCTCGGTGACCGTGCCACCCATAGCGACATCGCGAGCGATCGGGGGTAAACGTGATTTAGTAAACCACTCCACCAATAATATGTCAAGAATGATTACTTTGGTCATCCTTCATCGTCATCTCCACTCATGAATATGGTCAGAGATATACACGGAGCTAGTTTGGCGAAGGGAGGTCAAGAGTTTAGTACCCGTCTCGTAGCGAATAGGTAGTTGAAAGTGCATGAGGAAAGACATGGAAAGGGAGTTGAAATCATGAAAAGAAGCATGTGGTATTTCAATATACCAATTTGTTGCAGAGCAAGTGTTCACTGGAAAAGACGCAAATGTATAGAATCATCCATGAGGGAGTTTGATGAACACCACAAATGGAAAGTCATCACATGGTTATTTGGATCTTCTCTAGATTTTCCATCAAATTTCGGAATATCGGAAGGAAGTTTAGCTGGAATAACTGGCCAAACCGATGAATGAAAAATAGGATCATTGGTTAACCGAGACAAGTCTGGGACATCTACAGTCGCAAGGAAAGGTAGTTGTCGGTTAATTTGCGGATGATATTGGTGTGGCATAGGAACACCAGTAAGACCATAAACTGGGTTAGGTGGATAATTGTAACCAGTAGGTCCTCCTACATACAATTGTTGCTGACTAGGATAAGTAGGATTCGATGATGCCTGAGAAACATTTTCATAAACCGGTGGGTTCTGAGCATTATAAGCCGGGTGATTTGCTTTCCCATGAGGAGGATAAACATTTTTCTCTTGAGGAGGGTAAGGATTATATCCCATAGGCAGATACACATTAGACTCATGGGGAGGATAAGGTTTTTGTCCTTGAGGACTCCAGGTGGTGTTTGGGACACCTGGATAAGGTTTTCCATAAGACGGTTCGGAAGGAACAGGAATTGATACTCCTCCTTGTGGGTTATGATATGAGTGCCCCCCAACATGGGGTTGGGTAAATATGCCTCTAGAAGATACTCCTCAAGATTGTGAAGGGTTTCCAGCAGACGACGGTTTCCCCCCTGCCAGTGGTGGATTAACGACTGGAGTATGACTGGCAAAGGGAGGTTGCCCTCTGGGAAGAACATGAAAAGGGGGTTGTCCCCCGGGACGGGTAGGCCCGCCATAGGATAGTGGTCTTCCAGAAGGGATAGGTCCACTAGATGGTGGTTTCCCTCCAGTCAGTTTTATTTGGCTAGCAAGGGTTTGCATTCTCGGGTGAAAGATGTCCCAGCAAGATTGTGCGGAACATGTGGAGATGTAGAGTGAAAGTTTGTAAAAATGGGTGTAGGGATTGAAGTGCCTTGGGAATGAGTAGAGGTGATGAGTCTAGAATTAGGATATACTTGTGTTGATGCAACAGTAGGGTTAATGACCTGATCGATGGGGTGATTCATAGTTTGACCAGATGGCCTACTTTCAACAGGAGGGTCATGAGCATTAAAGGGTTGTCAAAAGGATTCAAAATGCTCATAGAGATCGCGTCCTGATGAAGTCCTACATACAGAATGAGTAGGTGTGGGATTTGTATCTACTGCAATGGTAGGATGAATAGGAGTCCTATACTCATCACCAAAGGTTGGTTCTGTGGATCCCATATATGTGTCGACAAAATCTCTCACAGGTAACTGTGGGACCTCTTCGTCTATGACGTTCCCAAGAGAGTCTAAACAAAGTAAAAGTGGTTCGAGAGGAATTGTCGACACATACGTAGTGCGAGGAGTGGGATTCTCAACCGTAACCAAAGCACCTTCTAGGTTGTCTAACAGAGGAGTAACAACACTCCCAGCGTTAGATTGATTTTCTACCTCTCCACGGTAGTTGTCTCCTGGAGGGTTAGGGGGTAAGGGTTGGTAGCCTTCTGGAGACAGCCCTTGCATCCTACATGATCGACGAAGACCTTTATTGTATACAAGCTCAATTTTGGAGAATAACAGTACACGCTGAAAATCTAGGGCCAACTAATGAAAAGAAACAACATACACTAATAAAATATAGGAATCAAAAGCAAGCAAACAAGACGTCTCTCGATGATCATACTAGTTGGTGATGAAATCCAACGTTGTGTGACCAAGTCAAGAAGGGGCTAGGATATTTTGGAACAGTTACAATGGAGACCTGCTTAACGGACTTTCACCTTGGTGCAAGCTTCCACGCAGTAATTGTGGATTTACCCTCCAAGGATCCCGAGTGAGTTTGACCAATGTCTGTTCCAGGTACAGTGAGAGTTCCCTTCATCGTCACCTCGTGTAAGTACCTAAATATTATGGAAACTAAGGACACCAACTCACAGTCAGCCCCTGGGCGGGTACAATCGATAGTCCGATCCGAACGCATGGGTAGGATAACAAGTCCAAAATCAACTCGAGAGGCTCCCACACATAATCATGGGTATACCCTCAAGTGACCCCAATATATGATCCGACCACTACAAACAATTGAACCACAGAGGGATAATCTTTGTAATTCTCCCGAATGCAACCTCATGTGTAACCCCTGTGTGAGAGGGGGATCCTAGAAAGCCTATACGACAATTGTATTTGCTCTCCCTATCGCAAGATGATAATGTTTGTTTTGAAAACTTTGGAGAGTTGTACTCACAGCCTAATCCAAAGTGCTAATCCTGGTCTAATATTGGTGGAATATCCTAAAAACAAAATGTTATAGATAATTTTTAATTATCATTCATTTTACAGTTGTTCTTTACTCAAAGGGTGTATGACAATGAAAATAATGGTATGATGACTCAATTCCCAAAAATGCACAAGAAAATGATAAGCAGTCTTGTCTTTCGATGAATGGCTATTTAAGGGAAAGAGAAAAAGTTGTTTTCACTATCAAACACTAAGATGCAATGTCCTCATACAATTGTTTCTCAATCAAATCCAATGCAATGCTAAAAATTTCAGAAATGCCTTCTAATATACAAACCAATCACTAAAATATATCCTTTTTCTTATATGCGAATGATAATCAGATGTAAAACTTCTAAATGTCAATCAGATTTCAGGATTAAACAATCAGAAGAAAACCTCACAAGCAGATTAAACAATCAGAAGAAAAATCCCCAGTGGAGTTACCAATTTATGTTGTAGGTGAATCCTCCTATGGACAAGCGAATTCCATCTTGGTCTCTAGACTCCTAAGGCCAAGACATAAAATTTCTTAACATGGACACTGACATCCTTCTAGATCTAATCAAGCTAATATACGAAGGAGAAGAATAAAGATATGTACCTTATCAACGACGTTTTTCCTTGCAAAGTCCAGGATGAGCTTTGATCCTGAGCTCCTTGATAGGTCCTGTAGAACAAACAAAGATACAATGGACTTCCTACTCTACTGAGATTAGCTCAAATATATATCCATCTATTGCAGACAAACTCATATGGAAGAAGCATAAGTTTGAAAGAAACAGGCCAAGCATTGATTATTAATGAGAACAAGTAAAAGTACTTACAATCCTTTGATCAAGGTGCAGCAGCTTCTTCCATCTCTCCTTGTCCAACCCCTTTGCTCAAGTAATATACACTGATTGCTTTGATGACATCTCACTCATGAGATCATAAGTTTGATGTAATTTTCAATCTCCATTGTCTTATGTATGTTGCCTATGAGATCATAGGTTTCATACCTCAAATCTTTTTCATGTCCATACCACTTATAGGATCATAAGTTTTCTATCAATTTCTAGTCTCTTGTTCCCCTTTCACCAAGAGAAGGCCTCCTTATATAACCTTGGAGAGTTCCAACCACTTGAGATATCTTTGGGATAAGTTGAGGATTCCTCTCCTTCAGTTGAGGATCTTCCCTAAGATCATGCATTGACCATCTATTCGAATCCAACCACCTTCAGGAATTGAGGGATTATTCCCTGATTTGTCTCAACAAACCCAAAAATTTCTCAAAAAAGGGTAGCGCTCCCCCAAAAGGGTGCAAATAGCGCTCAAACACTCCCCCAAAGAGGCTCAAGGAGCACCAACACTCCCTGACAGTCGGTAGGGGAGAGCTCCTCTCCAAAATCCATTTTTTAGTGGTTCTTTCAGTGGCAAAAGGTTTGTACTCCTTGTCAACTAATTTCTCTTCTTCAAAACTAGTCTTTGAGGTGTTTTAAGTGTCTTTATAATGTCGTTAGAGGCACGAAATAGGCAATATATCAGTATGATGTTTGTGACACTTGCAACACTTGTGGTCAAGATGCAACACTTGCGGATAAGACGCGACACTTACAACACTGGTAATGACGACACTTGCGAAACTATTGAAGTGAGTAATTTTGATGTGTAACAATGCACATCTTTGAGAGATGTCTTGGTGATTGATATTGATGAGTATATCTGATTTGGTTGATAATATTTATGAGACAGGTTGTTTTGATAGGTTGTTTGGACAGGTTGTTGTGACAAGTTATTCGTACAGGTTTGGTGCATGGTTGATGCACTCATTGATGGTACAGGTTGAGGTATAGGTTAGTGCATGGTTGATGCACTTGTTTATGGTACAGGTTGATTACAGGTTTAGGTATAGGTTGATGCATGGTTGATGCATGGTTCAGGTTATTTGGTGCAGGTTGATTGGTATAGGTTTACAATAGTATATCTCACAGTGATAGTGTGACAGTGGTTCCATCATTCTACTTATATGTCAGAGCAGTTGGATGGGGAAAGGACAGGTGGTTATAGTCACCTTCCTGTTGTAGATGAAGAACATAGGGGTTTGTAGCCTCCTTATGGTTGTAGCCAGAGAATTTGGTAGTTGGATATTCTCGTAGGTTGTATCCTGAGAAACTAGCGGGTTAGAGCCTCCTTCCAGTTGTTGCTGAAAAAAAAAGGAAGTTGGTGCTTCCAATGAATGTAACTCTTAAATACATATAAGAAAAAGAATTCAGTGGTTTTCTCCCACTTTGGGTTTCCACGTAAAACATTGGTGTACTATGTATGTGTGTGATTACTCATTTGTTCATTGTTTATTTACTCTGCAACTATTAGATGATAATGCTACATTGATATAACACTTGCATTTTATGGTGAAAAAGGATTAAATTTCTCTATTAATGATTCACCCCCCCTCTCAGTAATCCAACATATTAAGTGTCAGACAAACCTGTGATCATGGGCACATTTGCATCTTTGATTCCCAAAAATGTGAGATTATAAGAAAGGACTCAAGAAAATTGGTTGGTACTGCTCCTAGAACTCTTGAGAATGTATATATACTAAATACGAAATTGAATGAAGAGTGTCAATTAAATTTAGTGTATGAAATTTGGTTATGGCATAGAATGTTGGGTCACATTAAATTTGACAATTTAGTGAAAGTCGACAATCTTGGGGAAGTAAGAAACTTGCCAAAGGTCACAAAACCCTCAAATCCTGTGTGTAGACATTGTCAACTAGGGAAGCAAACTAGAATAAGGTTCAAAACAAAAGAATACTCAACCTCAAAACCTTTAAATCTTGTTCACACCGACCTCTATGGACCTACAAGGACCAAGCGTTTGCAAGGAGAGTCCTACTTTATGTTGTTCATTGATTATTTTACTAGAATGGCTTGGGTATGTTTTCTCAAGGAAAAATCAGAAGCATTTAACAAATTCAAATCTTTTAAAACCCTTGTTGAAAATTAAACAGAGACAAAAATCAAATATCTTAGATCAGAAAATGGTGGCGAGTTCACCTCAAAAGAGTTTGACCTCTTCTGTGAAACTCATAGAATTACAAGAGGAAAAAGATAAAGAAGAAGAAGAGAATAAAGAAGAAAAGGAAGATATACAAGAGGATGACATGAATACCAGAGAAGAAGAGGAAGATATTCGAGAAGAAGAGATAAGAGAAGAATCCCCAAGAAGAGACACAAAGACACCCTCTAGAATAACTCAAAAGAATCATCCTGAAGACCTGATTATTGGAAATAAAAGCAATGGAGTGAAAACAAGAAGATAATTGTTGTATCAAACATAAATATAATTTTTGTCACATATTGAGCCCAACTCAATCAAATAGGCATGCAAATATGAGAATTGGGTCAATGTTATGAATGAAGAATTGGACCAGATTGAAAAAAATCAAACTTGGGAATTGGTTCCAAGACCAAAAAATAAGAATTTCATTGGAACTAAATGGGTGTTTAAAAACAAAGTGAATGAAAATGGGCAAGTAATCATGAACAAATCCATATTGGTATGTAAATGGTATGCTCATGTTGAAGGGGTAGACTTTGAAGAAACCTTTGCACCTATGGCTAGATTAGAGTCAATTAGGATGTTCTTAGCTTTTGCCAGCTACAAAAAATTGAAAGTATACCAGATGGATGTCAAGTCAACATTTCTCAATGGAAACTTAGAAGAGGAAGTCTATATTGAGCAACTAGAAGGATTTCAATTAAATAACAAAGAAGACTATGTCTGTAAACTAAAGAAAGCACTCTATGGGATAAAACAAGCACCCAGAGCATGGTATGCAAGGCTAGATTCTTATTTACAAGTACAAGGCCTCAAAAGAGGATCAACAGACATTAATCTTTATTGTAAAATTGTTGGTGATAGCATGATTATTGTGGAAGTATATGTTGATGATATTACATTTGGGAGTGATGATGAAAAAATGAGTAAGGACTTTGCTAGGAGGATGCAGCAAGAATTCAAAATTTCCTTTCTTGGTGAACTAAATTTCTTTCTAGGATTACAAATAGTATAGTCCAAAAGGGGAATATTTATCCATCAGTCCAAGTATGTTAAAGATATTCTTAAGAAATTCCAGTTAGAGGATTTCAAACTTGTTTGTACACCTATGACAGTAGGATGCAAACTAAGCAAGGAAGATGAGTCCAAGTTTGTAGATCCAAAACACTTTAGATCAATGATTGGGAGTTTACTCTATGTAACAGCTTCCAAACCTGATGTCAAGCAAGTTGTTGAAATGGTGGCTAGATTCCAAGATGCACCAAAAGAGAGCCATGTTCAAGATGTGAAAAGAATCTTTAGGTATTTAAAAGGAACCATAGATCTTGGTTTATGGTACCCTAGCAAGAATTAATTCTCTTTAATGACCTATTCAGATGCAGATTGGGTAGATTGTGTATATGACATAAAAAGTACAAGTGGAGGAGCATTCTTCTTGGGAGAATCATTGGTAGTTTGGACAAGCAAGAAATAGTCCTCAGTTTCTCTGTCTACCACTGAATCTGAGTATATTGCAGCAACAGAATGTTGCACACAAGTGGAATGGATGAAACAAACCTTACAATACATCGAAGTAATGCTTGAAGAACCCACTACTATCTACTATGATAATATGAGTGCTATAGGTCTCTCAAAGAAACGTGTCCAGCACTCCAAAGCAAAACACATTCCAATAAAATACCACTATCTAAGAGATCAGGCTGAAAATAAGAACATTAAATTGGAATATGTCCCAACACAAGAACATGTTGCAAATATTTTCACTAAACCCTTAAGCAGAGATGTATTTGAATATCTCAGACAAAGATTAGGAGTAGTTTCTCTTCCAATCTAATCTCTCAAGAGAATAATGCATCAATTGGAATCAATTCAAAGGGGGCAGTGATCAAAGTCAGGGGGATTCATTCAACCCTTTGCCCTTGATGTCAAAGGGGGAGAAATGAAAATAGTATTTCCATCAATGCCAAAGGGGGA
>ML803447.1:22858-62870 GCA_009831015.1 Picea engelmannii | reverse complement strand
TATATATATATATAATAAGTAGGCTTTCCCATCTTAATAAGCCATAATGTCTGCTACCAATCCTTTCAAAGTGTTTGGTTGAAATTCATTCGAGCCACTGGCTCTGTTGAAGCCTCCACCAATGATGACAAAATGATCAAACCAATCAAAAACTGGATTTGTTGAAACGATAGTTTAATACGTTGAATGTTTGATACGGAGATATACTTTATTTCCTGTCATGTGGAGCCGATCAACATTTTTGCTTCCACCGACTGATGCACCGCCTCCCAGGCAACTAAAAGGTATAAATTAATAAATGCGCTTCCTTCAGTGGTCCTTACAGTTTTATTCAGAGCAGGATTCAATGGTGATAACTTGATTTTTCCTTACAAGTTTATTTCTGTGCAAGATTCAATGGTGATCACTTGATTTTTCAATTTCTGCATTTATTCATATTATTCGTAGGTGCCATGATTCCGATTCTCATCCTGGTATTTTCCCCACTAACGTTATGGATTCCAACCATCAGGCGTTTCACGGTTATTTGCACCAGAGTTTCTCAGTACTATTCTCGTTTCATGTTTCGGCTGCATATGCCCCTCCTCCACAATACCCGGATTGATATAATTCGCACCAGACTCTTTCGTGTTCCGAACGTACTGCGTGCCAGATTGGATGCTCGTAGGGAGTATAGCTTAATGGATGAATTCAGCTTTCAACAGCTGTCTATGCTCGTGTTCTAATTGTAATTAATGGAAGAGAGAATTACATGATGTTTCAGGTATGTCGCCAGAATCATGGGTTAGTGCTATGTCGCCAGTTTTAGTTTGTTTTTTTAGGCGTTTAACAGATCTAGTTAACATGGATATCTGTATAAAGATGAAGAAGTGGATGAAGAAGTGCAGATCTGTGAATGGAGTATATTTTGTATTTGAAAACTAAAAGTTTTGTAGAGAGTATGTAATATTGTCTACGAATTCCAAAGGATTGGATTACTTTGGGTTTACACTGTAATACTTTTAGGTTTCTTTTAAGTTTAATCATTTTTTATTTCATGGAATATTTGAAAACTAATAAATATAATTTGAAAATAGTTATTCTTTAAATATAATAATAATATTAATCTATTTTTAAGGTTATTTGGACATTAAATTGGGTGTATAAGACTTTTTCGGTTAATCATTGGTAAAGTCTACTGAGGTATACATACCATACCCTACTTTACTTGAAAATTTGGTGTCTGAAACTTCCTGAGTCCAACCATACCATACCCTATCCATATACATATCATACCCTATTCTATCCTACTTGAATTTATAATCTCTTAAAAAGAAACACATATTCTTAACTATTCAACATATATGTTCTACATATCCTTAAATATATACAAATCATTTACATAATTACCTTAAATCTAACCAATTATAATAACCATATAACATTTTTAGAATTTTGTAATATCTTTTAATTAACGTAACGCCACATGCAACCTTCATATAATACAACCTTCATATAATACAGAAGGCATTGATATTTTGTCTTCTTTATGTTTGCTTACTTTCACAATACAGAACTCTCAACCAAAATACCAACAGTGCGTTTTCAGTCATTCAACAATTACTGTAACAAATGTATTTAGGCTATAAATATTCAATGCATTTGATGCAGATATGGTATAAGTTTTGGGTAATGATACTCTGCTCTTTATGTCCTTTTGGTATCTCGAGCAGTGAGATGAAACCATAGCTTCAAATAGAACCTAGTAAGTTGAGTGAATAAAGGAAATGGAATTTAGGGTTTTATATATATATATATATATATATATATATATATATATATATATAAATAAGCATAGTAAATTGGGTGAAGAAAGGAAATGGAATGTTTTTTAATTTTAAAAAAAAAAAATTATATGTAAATTTTGATAATATTTATTATATATGTTGAAACGTTAGTTTGGGTGAAGAAAGGAAATGGAAATTAGATATGTTTTTTAATTTTAGAAAAGTTTTTAAATGTCAATTTTGATAATCTTTATTCTATATATATATTGAAGGGTTAATTTGTCTAATAAATGTTCTTTTATAAAAATTTATAATGGTTTTAATATCAAATTTTATTGAGTATCTTGGAATTATCAATTGGTATTTTGGTGGGTAGTTATTATTGTTCGAACAGCTATGACAAGGAGGAATTGGTATTATGATGGTTTTAATATCAAATTTATTGAGCATCTTGAGATTATCAATTGGTATTTTGATTGATAGTTATTATTCTCAATTGGTTTTTTGATTGATAGTTATTATTGTTCTCCAGCTCTGACAAAGAGGAATTGGTATTTTGGTTAGTAGTTATTATTGTTCTCCGGCTCTGACAACCAGGAAGAAGGAGGAACTTCAATGGAAAGAGAAATTCATAAACTTTAATAAAATACAAACATCATCACTTAAATAAAGAAAGTGAGTGAAGGATTATATTTTTTCATAACCAAACAAACAAAAATCAGTGAGTACTTTTACAAATGTGGATGAAGTGAAGTGAATGTTGTGAATACCTTAGACCCATTTTTCAACGAAATGTTTGAACATGGAAATGACTACAATTTGATGTTGATTGGTGTTGCACTTTGTAAGAAAATATCTTTGTAATTGATATTCATTTGGACATAAAATACATTTGAAAATAAATTTATTTCATAATTAATTATAATATATGTCAGTTTTATGTGTTGTAAAAAAAGAAATTTTAAAGAAGCAAGACTTATATAGTAATGTCATTTTGTGTTTTTCTATCCTTGATGTTCATTCATACTTTTTGTTGTGTTGGTGTCATGTGATAACAATGTCCTTAATAAATTTGAAATAATATACATTATTTGATGTTAGGCATTGGTGGATAGTAGTGCTAGGGGTGGGTCTATGGTGTTTACAAACTTGTAGTAGGTTTTCAATGGTATATGTGACTTTAGTATTATGCAGCGATCGTTGTCACCTTTTTCATACTTTTTTTTGTCTTTAATTTCAAATTTTGTTATTTGAATACCCATGTCATGTGACAAGTGTATTGTTAATGTTTCATGGAAACCTGCACAGGAGATCTAGCTAAAGCATACACAAACAAAGCTTATCAAGAAAAGGAAGAGATATACACAATGAAGAATGAGAATCAATGCATATTATTATCTTGTCAATGAGTGAGAGATCTTCACTCATATAGGCAATAACATCCTATAATTAGGAATGCATGCATAATAGTGACGGTCTAAGATTAGAAAGTCTAAAGTAGAACTAGTCAGTTAACTCCCACTGAACTAGTGTTAAAGTCTAAATAAGAACTAGTCACTTAACTCTCACTGAACTAGTGTTAAAGTCTAAAATAGAACTAGTCAATTAACTCCCACTGAACTAGTGTGTCGAAAATAGAAATTTATCCAACACCCCCCCTGAACATCACTGTGGGGTAAAAAATGAGTCTTGGCTACTAGGCCATTTTAGGTACTCATGTACAATGCAACTAATGAACACTGAATAAAAACGAAGAAAGAAGGAAAACCACATGGGAACAAAACCCCCCCTCAAAAGATAATGTATCAAAAGAAGAAAATGGTAGTTGCTAGGCAATTGTGTTCTTCACTGCAAGATGATCCCGCAAAGTTTGAAACTTATGCTCACTGAAAGTCTTCGTGAAGATGTAGAAATATTTGTGAATATGATGAAGTCTTTTGGAAACCTATCTAGCCTGGTATCTCTTGATCCTGTGGACCCATCTGCACCTGAAAATATTCTTTTCTGGTGGAAGTGGAACCAAATGCCAAGTCTGGTTATGTAGGAGTGATTCATACTCCTTCTGCATGGTTTCTTGCAATAATTGATTTCCCACAACCCTATTTTAGTTCTGTGGATCAGTAGATTGAACCATATAACAATGCATGGGCATCGCAAGTTTTGAAGCTGAAAGTACATGAGAAGGCTCCTC
Source organism: Picea engelmannii (assembly GCA_009831015.1). NCBI lineage: Eukaryota > Viridiplantae > Streptophyta > Pinopsida > Pinales > Pinaceae > Picea > Picea engelmannii. The sequence continues at coordinate 58,913 of ML803447.1, read as the reverse complement.
ATGCTGAGATCGAGTCATCCTCGAATCCAATGGATTCCCTACAAGGTTGCATTTTGCCTGAAATGTGGTATGTGCCTTCTTGGGCATCTATTGAAGCTTCGACGCTGGCTTCTTATCTGGCTGTACTACCTACTTATTTCCATGTACAAAATCTGAGTGTATGGAATCATCTCTGATGTCTGAAACTGATGGAAGAACAAGAGTATATGCATGTTGCACTAGAGTTGCATGCAAAGTAATCCCCTTATGTGTAAGTAGAATAAAGCAGTCATCGTCAGAAAACTTAGTGAATTTATACAACCTTGACTTGTGATCCACCTCACCAATTGCAATAATGGAATTGTCATGCATGTCAATTACTAAAACTAAATCTGATGTAAATTCAACCTTTTTACCTTTCTGAGTGATCTAATAAACTGAGAGTAGATTCATAGAAAGCTTTGGAACATTGAGAACTTTCTCAAAACTTCCATTGTGGAGTTCCACTCTCCCTTCTCCTACTACTGCTACTGGAGTATATTCCCCCATGAGAATAGGGGGTCTTGAGCATGGACTCAAGGAAGAGAAAACTTCATCTTTCGCTACCATATGATGGGATGCACCGAAATCTATAATCCATGAATCAACTGAGGAATTAATTACAACCAGAGCATGATGATTACCTTTTTTAGGAGCAGGATCTTCTTCCTTATGCTTCTTGACTCCCTCTAGAATGAAGTTTCCAAGGTTGTTCTGTTGAAGTGCATGTGCCATAAGATTGATCTGTTCCTTTATGCATGTGGATTCTGTTAGAATATGAATGGATGTGCTCATTTTACCATTGACAATATCACTATTGTCACCCAACCATAGGCCAAAGCCACCCTTCGAGCACCTTAACCTTGACAAAGAATCACTCCAGAAGCAAACCCTGGGCTAGATAGCCAACCAAAGGGTAGCACACCTTTCCCCAAGGACAATGTACAAAACAAGAGTTGATCAGATAGTCCAAACCATAACCAAGAGATAGTCCAAGACAAAACACAATCTTCTAGCTGTAGCAGCTGCAACGACAACTCTCCTCCAAACTTGCGCACAAACTAGGCAACTACAGTGCGCAAAAGTGCTGCTCTGCAATTCTAAGAATGCATGCCAAAATGAAGACTGGCCTCTTGTATTTATACTAATTCTAGCTAACTGCATGGGCCGACTTCTCATTCTGGGTATCTGTCTGTTCAATATATATTATTTCTTCTGGTGGACTTCTTCTCTTGGAGGCTAATAACCTAATACAAATTATCCTCTTGAGATGACATGTCTTCTAGGGTTATTAGCCAACTCATTAGGGTTTCTTCTTTCTTCCCGGAATATTCTATTCTCATTAGGTTTACACGTGGAGGTAAATGCGTCTCGCGGTTACCATAATATCAACACTCCCTCCTAGCTAGGTAGGTATTATAGGTAATGGTCTTGAGCACAAACATACCATTCACGCGGTAGCATCATCATAGTTGTATAGACTATCAATGTCATCAACTGCATCATCTCTTGAAACCATACTCCATCTGAGTAATTAGACATGATGTTGGATAAGTCACTCACTCCATAGAGTGACATAAGAACCATTCTTCTAATCCAGACATGTGTCCTAGAAGAATAAATGTCCTAGACCAATATCTGTCCATTCATCATCCATCTAGCTGATAATCATTTCAAACACTGTTGATAGTATTCAAGGCACTCAGAACAATATCATTCAATAGAAAACAACCATGTCTATCCATAGTAGTACACAACAACAATCCAGTGGTACACTACCAGACCAAGTAGCACACATGTACTTGATCAGTGACGTATAGTCACAAAAAGTGTAACACATCCACCACAGTAGTATACATCTATTGTCTAGAGATATACAGTCTTCATAATAATCATATGATATCAACCTTCACAGAAACAATGTTATGATATAAACTAAATCATCTGGGCCATTCTTCCACTCACATCTGTGAGATCTTGGAAGAGCATCTGCCCTCAGAAGGTCAAACATCAATGATGAGTTGTCTAGACTATTCTTCTCAAACAAGGAAGAATAACTATCCTAATTTCTGAGCCTGGACCATTCCCCACCCTGGGCCAGTCTTCCGACACTAGACAAAATGTAACCTGAAGAGAATGAATCTTCCCTAAGGAATGTTTGTCCCTGATTGTTGACCTACACCATTCCTCCGACACTTAACAAAGTGCAACCTGGAGAGAATGAATCTTCCCTAAAGAATGATTATCTGGACCATTTCCAAAGGAAATGACTATCCTGCACCAACCTCCAAAATAGACCATTCCCCGTGTTAACCAAAATGGGAAATCATTGTCCGGCGAGGCAGGAAGTCTTCTTGAGTAACCCTCAAGAAGACAGACTGCCCTAGACCATTCCCCATGTTAACCACAATGGGAAATTATTGTCTATGGTACATCAGAAATCCATTGAACCATTTTCATTACGAAAATAACCGTTCGATCTGGACCAGTTTTCGAACTGGAAAATGCCTGTCCGTCAGAAATCTCAATCCACTTTCTGAACTGGAAAGGAACTACTCATCCTGGACCATTTTTGAACTGAAAAATGGTTGTCGATCAATCAATAACACATCAGTGCTCCCTCCAACCTGGGAGTCATCTCTTCCTTTTTCAATAAGGAAGTCGTCTCCATGAGCTTCAACTTGAGTACGCAAACTCTTTCATCTTGGATAGAAGCTTTACCAAAATGTCTTCTTATGTGCTCATCTATGGAGATATGTATTGGAGAACCACTTTCTCCTTTCTGGACTTCATCACGGATAATGTAATGCTTGATTTCAAATGTACTTCGGTCTAGAACACTAGTTTTCTCTGAAGGCTTCATGTAGCTCTGATCAATAAAGTATATCATTGTTGGATTCCTCTTTGGTTCCTGCTAGCTCACAAGATCGTGGCAAGGGTCAAACTGGAACATATCCATGTCGCACTTCTTCTTTCATCATGAGATCTTTGTCATGGATTGGCAATCTATCATCCTGATCTTTTGAGTAATCATTCTGATACAATATCTCTGTTATTGAAAATATTCATCACACTTCTATTGTGCATTGGAGGTTCTCTTCCAAGTTGTGTTCTTCCATCTGCATACAAGGGTCTCTTTCTGGTATGCCTCAAAGCCTTGAGGTTGCTCTTCATACGCTCTTTGTTCAATTTCTCTGGAGAACAGTCTTTGCATTCATCTAATGTAGAACTCCAACCCATGGATATTGCGGATGATATAATGACTCATGTAGAGGTATGTCTGGTTTACTGGAACAAGTAATCATCATAGTCTTCTCCCTCCATATGGGAGAACCTCTAGTTTTGGATCTTGCAATTCTTGCATTCATATACATTGTTCTTCATCACAACTTTCAATTCCTTTCCTTGATTTCTTTTAGTGAGTTGATATCAGGCTGGTAATCTTGTGATTCTTGATACAATGATTGATTGTTCTGGCTTCTCTTCCTTTCTTGGAATCTTCATGTTTTTCTTTATCTCTTGGGTCCATGGAGTTTCTTATAGATTCCATGTCCTAAAGATTCCACTTCTTCCTTTCATCATAGGATCACGCATGTGGATGGACAACCAAGGATACTTTAAGGATTCTCTTCAAAGAAGGCTTCTTCTAAGATCAAATTGAACACGTATTGTTTTTCATGGCTGCTACCATGGATATATACTTCATCATTTTTCAATGGATCATAGGATTAGCTCCCTCCTAATCCTTTCTTCATGTATGAGTACATTCTCTTCTTTATATAATCGGCTCCCTCCATCTAACAGAGTCCACGCTTATGTATGCATTCTTATTGCCTTCTGCAAAGTGTCATAAGTCTTTATCCAATTTCCTCTTGATCATTGACTTCTTTTTGTCTTTGCTTCTTCTAAGTTTCTTCAAGCTTGATTCTGATTTCGGCTTATCTTGTAATAACTTCCACATGATTTGTTTGATGTATTTCATCCTTTCATGTGTATTATCTGACTTGTATAATGATAGCAATCCTTATCTTGTTTGTTCTTCCATAGGTATAGTTCTTCTTGGAACATGTTATCTTCTAAGAGATAGATATACAAGATATGTACAGAGACTATGCAAACAAGATATGTACAAGAACTAGGAAGAGTATTGTTACCTTGTCTTAGAAGAAGAAGTGTGTTTTATCCTACTTGGTCTTCTTTGTAGGTTCCTTTTCTTCGGCAACTGATGCTTCGTGTGTCCCCTTCCTTTTCTTTATCTTAGAAGAATGATTCTTGTAGTGGCCATACTTTCGACAATTGAAGCATTGTATTTTTGACATATCTTTCTCTTGATTTGGCTTCTTCTTGGAGCCAAACTTCCTTTTGTTCCTGAAATCCTTGAACCTTGTTGTGAAGGCTTGATCATCGTACTTATTTTGGGGTTTCGGTTTTGCACTGATCCTTTATTATTCTTGAGCACATCAAGTCCAAATTTCTTAGAATGTAGGATACTCCTTCCTTGTGTTCATGCTTGCAGAAAATGCATCCCATGTCTTGGGAAGATCATTGAGTACTATGTTTACCAATTCCTTCTCTAAAATGATTTCTTCAATAGCTTGTAGTTGATCTCTTAACTGAGATATCCTCTCAAAGTATGATGTTATGTTGTCATAATCATTCATCTTCATGTCACAGAGCTCATTCTTCAGACTCATTACTTTTCCAATGAAGAGGTTTGTTAGGGCATCGTACATCTTATTCAATGAGTCAAGATGGGAGATGTAGGGTATCAAGTGGTCTTTTATAGAGTCCACTATGATACTCATGGCATTGATGTCACTGTCTTTGAACTTTTCCATAACTGTACCGTTATACGGTTCCTTCTCTTTTCCTTCTTCAAACTTTGGTTTCACAATCTTTCCTTTCACAATATCCAACACTTTATTCTTGGTAAGGATGAGGTCAATCCTTGTCTTCCACGCTCTGAAGTTAGAAGCTTCATCTAACTTTTTGACTTTATAGAGTAAGTCATGGTTGCCTTGGTCAACCCTAGATTTGACCAAAAACTCAAACTTGATGTATTGGATTGTTGAAAGTACCAGGAGATGCGCTAGGCTAGGGCGCATTGGTATATCCAGAAATTAGGTCAATCCCTTCAATTAAGGTGCCTTAATGAGAGGATTAGGGTTTCTGCAACTGCACCTATTAGTAACCCTAGCAACAGTGCTTTTGGTGACTGCTCCTACTAGAAACCCTAGCGACAGTTCTTCAATGAGCTTAATATCCTTATGGCTATGCTTCCTTCTAGTGGTTAGACTAAATGAAGGAGGTGTGGGCCCATAACCTGTTAGAGTATGAATGGATGTGCTTGTTTTACCATCGACAATATCACTATTGTATCCCAACCATAGGCCAAAGCCACCCTTCGAGCACCTTAACCTTGACAAAGAATCACTCTGGAAGCAAAACCTAGGCTAGATAGCCAAACAAAGGTTAGCACACCTTTCCCCAAGGATAGCGCACCAAACAAGAGCTGATCAGATAGTCCAAACCATAACCAAGAGATAGTCCAATCCAAAACACAATCTGTTAGCTGCAGCAGCTGCAATGGTAGCTCTCCTCCAAACTTGTGCAAAAACTAGGCAATTCCAGTGCACACAAGTGTTGCTCTGCCATTCTGAGAATGCTTGCCAGAATGAAAACTGACCTCCTGTATTTATACTAATTCTCGCTAACTACCTGGGTCGACTTCTCATTCTGGTTATCTGTCTGTTCAATATATATTATTTCTTTTGGACGACTTATTCTCTTGGAGGCTAATAACCTAATACAAATTATCCTCTTGAGTCGACATGTCTTCTAGGGTTATTAGCCAACTCATTAGGGTTTCTTCTTGCTTCCCGGAATATTATATTCTCGTCAGGTTTACACGTGGAGGTAAATACCTCCCGCAGCTACCATAATATCAACAGATTCTTCATGATTCGGTTTATTGCAGTAAGTGCATTGTTTTCCCTTCTTCTTCTTCTTGGAATCTGAAGAGTCTTTGGAACCTGAAGAATCATTAAAGGGTTTGGAATATCCCTCCTTCCCGTTTTATTTGCATGACCCTTTTCCATCATGCATGGTGAGTGCATGTGCTTTGGGATATTTCATGAGGCCCATATGTATGATTTTTTTCTATCTTATGTAAGAGACTCAATGAACTAAGCCAACGTAGGCATTTTCCAATTTGCTACATCTGCCAGAATGGAAATTGGAGACATATATACATCGTATTCTGGTCCTAGCTTGGCCAATATTGTTAGAATAAGTTGTTTCTCTTGTGTAGACTTATCAATACCACATTCACCCAAGCTCAATAGAAAAGATTTAAATTTAGTAAAAAAATCTTGTATATTATCAAAACTTTTAGGGTCTATGATATTCAACTCTACCTCAAGCATATGACCTCGCAACTCTTCCTACTTTCCAAAGAGTCCTTCCAAGGTGGTCCAGATCTCGTTTGGATTCTTGCATGTGGCAACATGAAACCATAAATCAGTGGAGATTAACTCAAGAAGTAGTCATGTGTCTTCATCCCTACGGTCCACCCATCTGGTCTTCTCAAGCATTGATGTAGGTTTTGTTTCTAATGCCATCATCAAATTATACAGTCTTTTCCTTTTGAGTTGGAATTCTACATTAGGCTTCCAATCAATTATAATTGTATGGTGTGAGGATTACCAACAAGTTTGATTGTATAATAGTTGCCATATCAATATCTCCCACTGTTTCTAAGAACCACTAAAAATTTGCTCTCAATCTGCAAGTGAAAAATTAAGAAATCACGACAGAAAAGACACTTTAAGTGAAGATTTGTATCAGTTTCAGGAGGCTATCTTCTAGCTTAATTTATGAGAAAACGGTGAGGAATCTCGCCAAACGGTTGAAATCCCACTTTCAGAATTGGTCAATTTACTTCTCTCACAAGTCGTTTCGTCAAAAACTTAATATTTTGGGAGCATTCTCTATATAAAGGTACAACCACGAATTTGTATCAGTTTCAGGAAGCTATATTCTGGCTTACTTTCTATGAAAACGGTGAGGAATCTCTCCAAACAGTTGAAAACCCACTTGCAAAATGGGTCGATTTACTTCTCTCACTAGTTGTTTCCTCAAAAACTTAATATTTTGGGAGCAATCACTATAGAAAGGTATGACCACGGATTCGTATCAATTTCAAGAGGCTATCTTCTGGCTTACTTTTTGAGCAAACGGTGAGGAATCTTGCTAAACGGTTGAAAACCCACTTGCAGAATGGGTCTATTTACTTCCTACATGGGCCGTTTCTTCAAAACATTAACAATTTTGGATAAATAACTGCTGAAAGGTATGACCACGGATTTAGTTCATCGAAACTCCGATTTTCCTTATTCTTTGGCTTGTCTGGCTTGCTCCAAGAAACATAGCTATGATACCATGTCAGTGTTTGATGGAAACCTGCACATGAGATCTAGTTAAAGCATACACAAACAAAACTTATCAAGAAAAGGAAGAGAGATATACAATGAAGAATGAGAATCAATGCATATTATTATCTTTTCAATGAGTGAGTGATCTTCAGTCATATAGGAAATGACATCCTATAATTAGGAATGCATGCATAATAGTGATGGTCTAAGATTAGAAAGTCTAAAATAGAACTAGTTAGTTAACTCCCACTGAACTAGTGTTAAAATCTAAAATTGAACTAGTCAGTTAACGCCCACTGAACTAGTGTTACTCCCACTGAACCAGTGTGCCGAAAATAGAAATTTCTCCAACACGTATTATAAAGAAAGTAATTGGTGTGTTGTTAATGTTCATAGTTATGGTCACTTGGTCATCTATGACCACCCAACCACCATGGACGAGCTTTGTTTTGGCAAGTGAAGTTTTATTTTTGGTGGAGCTAAAACTCTATAACAATAGAACATTCTTTCGAAAACATTACTAGATCTTGTTGTATAAAGATCAATTATAGAATAGGGTGGGCATATGCTTTGTTTTAATTTCTCATGGAAAGTAAACTTGGTAGATGATGTAAATGTGACACTTCTTCCCTTTTTTCTCATACTAAAAATGGAAGAAGTGTCACGTTTACATCATCTACCAAGTTTACTTTCCACGAGAAATTAAAACAAAGCATATGTCAGAGTGTAGGGAAACTTTAAAAATCTTGGAATGGTCAAAGTAATGTTACCATTTTAATTGTTAGGTTCCTAACCCCCTAAGTAGATAGATTACTATGTATTTATATGTATGGAGGCCATCATTAGTAAATAAGGCCTATATAGTAGTGAGTGCACAATTATTTTAAAAATGCTTACTAGAAGGTTCATCCTACTAGAAAGTTCATTCTTTATAATGTTCTTAGGGAATAGAAACTAATATATAAAGATATAGAAGCACTGTAAATGGTATAAATGGTATCTGAGAAATCATTTATAATCTGATATTTTCTCTATTGGAGTTTTCCCCCTTGAAGAGGCAAGTGGACATTGCTTCCATATCAATAAAAGTATAATTTTTTGCTCATATTGTCCATTATTCATGCAATTATATTTATTTTTGCGATATATCTGAGTAATATATGTGATTTATACTCTAACTATTTCCTAGCACAATTTTTAGAACCATTTTTTTCAAGGCTAGAGACATGTTTTGGCATCTATAAATAACATAGAGATCTATTATTCAGTGGATAAACTTGTGGTATGAGAAGTGTTATCTCACGAGTTGTAGGTTGGGCAAAGACCGACCCAAACCACAATATGGAGACAACTAAGAGAACACCTACCCATTGTCACCTTAGATAGGTATTCATGTCACTTTAGAGGTGAAGTGATCACCTCAAGGGAGGAATCTCGGGTGACCCTAGGGGGAAATGAGACAGAAAGTGAGATGATGAAATAAAATCCCCTATAGGTCAATTTTATATATGGAATAAGGCTTAATAATGATTCTTGGCAGTGGTTTAAGGTTTCCAAGTCCTTGGGTACTTGTTGAGAGTGTTTGTACCTTCCCAAGACACAAGAAAAAACAATTGTATGCAGTATATGTTAGGTGGAAAAGCAAGTTAAGACTGTTCTCCCTAATTTCAGAATTCAACAAAAATATATATCAGTAATGAAATCAAGTAACTACCGCATATTTAACCACTTAAAGTATCAAATATTAGTTGAGTTATGAAGCATAAAACATGTAGATAAGTTCTCAACACTTTAGCACAACTTTAGTGGTATTAGATGGTTGTAATGATAAGTTTTCAGATTATATTTATGACAACCAAGTGGTTGTAGTAGTGATTTTCTACAACAAAAACTCATAACCATGAAAACAAGCAAGTAATCCACCCAAAAGTTCACCAATTAGTAGCACAATGAAAATAATGGGTTACTAGCAAAATTCCATGGTCAAATTGTAAGTTAAAGTCAAGAAAAGTAGATGATTTTTTGTAGCCCTAATGGATGTAGATTTTAAGTTGTTATAGATCCAATAATATCAAGAGAACTAACATGCCCTAGAGGTTTTAGCAACCTCAAGGCATCCACAAAAGATTCCAACTTGAACAAGATTGATATCTCACCAAAACACGTTTACCAAGGAAAACAATTTATTTCTCCAATGCAAAAAATAAGATTAGTGCCTTTAAAATATGGGTGAATGGAGTATTTCAGTAACAAGTTAGACCAACAAGATCCCTAGGGGTGTAAATCCTCTCATTCCCTAGGGTATGTCAATCAAACTAGGGATAATATAGGAGGGTGTACACACTCTTACTTCTCCTAGAAACCCTTGCAAAAATGACTTATAAAATTAGAAAATAAGATGAATCTTAATGGAGAGTGTATACAACATACTCATCCTAGGGTTTCAACCAACAATGACCAAGAATAAAAAAGAAAGAACTAACTAATGCAGATTTTCCTTATCAATTCCAAGAGAGAGAGAGAGAGAGAGAGAGAGAGAGAGAGAGAGAGAGAGAGAGATCAAACCCTAGTTCACCAAGTAAATTAACATCCAAGAGAAAGAGCATAAGCCTTCAAGAGGTGCACATCACTTAGCCTCATCCACTCACCAATAGATAACACCAAAACTCATTTGCATGAGAGAGAGAGAGATACCAAAATGCTCAAGTCTAGTGAAAATTTTAGCCACTAGTCACTCACAATGGGAGAGCTATATGAAAAATAAAATAGAGTTGATCTCTATTTATACAAATCCTCTAAACATAGTTTGTCCAAAAAACTTAAGACAAGAGAAGGGGTCAAAAGCCCTTATCTTTCCCCTTTACAAAAATAATATTATTTAATTCATACTTTGCACATAAAAGAAACCCTAGAAACATGACGTCACCCTCATTTTGGGTAACTTTTGGCACTTTTGGTCAAGTCGTTGAGTTGGAGAAAGAAACGTTGGGCCTCCAAAGGCCAATAGTATTCAACCACAACCTTTCTTCCACAATCCATGGGCCTATCCCTCAAAAACTGTCAAGTGTCCATCATCACCACCACAACCTATCCCTAATGGCATCAAGCCCCCAAAAAGTGACATTTTTCCCATTTCAAGCAAGTCATTTGGCATGCAGGAGGTGGTAAAGGTCCTCCAAGGAGTTCTCTAGGCCTCCAAAGGCATGCCATAATCATCTGAAGTGTGGGCCCTTGGTATCCGACCTATGGACTTCAAGCCCCATGGAAGCCCAAGCTAGGCTTGTTCTTCCAAAAATTTCCACCAGCTAGGTCCTACAAAGATAAATGGATATTCCCTCCAAGGATATCAAGTCAAATGCATCATGATGAGTAAATAAAAACAATAAAAGAGTCGTTTAAGTATGAACATCCAAACCACCTCATAAAAATAAACCAATGTTCAAATACCCTATGCAATTTTCCAAGTTCAGGTATGGGAGGGTTGAAACAATGACCTATTGGGTGAATCGTTCATCAATTTTAAGAGTGTTTCCCAAGGGGACCTACTTCTTAGTCATGTGGATGATGTGTTTTGGATGGGAGGAAGACCTTTGGGCATGGGGTTCATCACATACAAGGGGTTGTAGTGTCTCTCCTATGGGTTCCTTTGTAGAGGGTGTGTTGCACCTTCGTTTTCAATGCAACCTTTTTCCAAGCCCATTTATTTCCTTTTATTATTTCAATATGTTTCCAGGTTGAAGCCCAGGTGGCACTTCTACCTAAGCATGAAAAATTGTGCCCACCTTGACTCCACCCTGGTCACATTATGATTCCCCAAGTTGAAAACATGTGTGGGGATTCTACCTAAGCATTAAAAACAATGCCCACACATGCTCCACCTTGGTTGGAATTTTATATTAGTTATTTTTCATGGGTCCCATCATTTTCTTATGAGAGACATTTCATTGTCCTCGGGATACTTGAGCGAGAATCTACAAGGTTAATGATTGGATTTTATATTTTTATAACTATAAGCCTCTAGGATTTCATCCCTTTCTTCCCATGAAATAGGGACAACGCCTTCTTGGGTTAGTACACCCGAAAATCCCAAAGGATAAGAAGCTGAGGGGATGAAGTGTGGAAAATGACAAGTATGGTAGGGAATGGCATGATGACTCATTCAAAGGACCTCCCGGTATAAAACCTATCCCTAAGGGTGACCCACTTTCTAGGGCGCAATGTCAACCACCAAAGTAAAACATGGAAAAGAGAATAATGTCCAAGCAAACATTACATAATCTAAAGTAGTAATAGATGCAACAAACTCAAATGCCTCAAATATTGAAATGACACTCACCATAATACTTGGATTGTACCTCATGGAGCAAGACCCAATGTCTTCCGGAAGCTAATTGATGTGGTGGATACCATCGTGATGAACCTAGAGTTGTGGTGATGAGTTGGGTCTTTGTCTATGCAAGTGGACACTGTTGGTCAGGATATATCTCGATACTCCATGTATGCAAACTTAGGGCCTCAAGACATCATCTCCTTAATTATACCAAGGAGTTGGGGATAACATCTAATGGGTTGAATGCCCAGAGACTTGTAGCTAGAAAAATATAAAAGTCAATCATTAACCTTCTAGATGCTCGCCCAAGGATCCCGAGGACAATGAAATGTCTCTCATAATAAATTGATGGGACCCATGAAAAATAACTAATACAAAATGCCAACCAAGGTGGAAGGTGGAGCATGTGTGGGAATTGTTTTTAATTCTTAGATAGAAGCCCCACACATGTTTTCAACTTGGGGAAGAATAATGTGACCAAGGTAGATTCAAGGTGGAGACAATTTTTCATCCTTAGGTAGAAGACCCACCTAGGCTTCAACCTAGAAACATCTTGAAATAATAAAAGGAAATAAATGGGATTGGAAAAAGGTTGCATTGAAAACAAAGGTGCAACACACCCTCTACAAAGGTACCCATAGGTGAGACACTAAAACCCATTGTATGTGATGAACCCCATGCCCAAAGTTCTCCCCCCCATTCATAACACCTCATTCGTGCATGACTTATAAGGAGGTCCCCTTGGGAAAAAATCCTAAACTTGAGGAACAATTCATCCAATAAGTCGTTTTGTCAACCCTCCCATACTTAAAATTGGCAAATTGCATAGGGTCTTTGAGATTTGGTTTATTTTGATGAGGTGGTTTGGACGTACATTCTTATATGGCTCTTTTATTGATTTGATTTACTCATCATGATGCATTTGACTTGATATCCTTGGAGGGAATCTCCATTTGTTTTTGTAGGACCTAGCTGGTAGACAATTTTGGAAGAGCAAGCCTAGCTTGGGCTTCCATGGGGCTTGAATACCACAAGTTTAATATCAAGGTTCCACACTCTAGATGATGATTGCATGCCTTTGGAGGCCTAGACGACAACTTAGAGGACCTTTCCCACCCCCTGCAAGCCCAAAAACTTGCTTGACAGGGGGAAAATGTCACCTTTTGGGGGCTTGACATCACCTAGGGCTAGGTTGTGGTGGTGATGATGGAAACTTGGAAATTTTTGAGGGAGAGTCCCATGTATCATGGAATAAAGGTTGTGGTTGAAGACTATTGGCCTTTGGATTCCTAACGTTCCCTTCTCCAACTCAATGACTTGACCAAAAGTGCCAAACGTTACCCAAAAGGAGGGTGACATCATGTTTCTAGGGTTTCTTTTATGTGCAAAGTATGAATTAAATAATATTATTTTTGTAAAGGGGAAAAATAAGGGGTTTTGACCCCTTGTGTTTTACCCTGAATTTTGTGGACAAACTATGTTTAGAGTATTTGTATAAATAGAGATCAACTCTATTTCATTTTTCATAGAGCTCTCCCATTGTGAGAAGACTAATGGCTGAAATTTTCGCTAGAATTGATCATTTTGGTATCTCTCTCTCTTGCAAATGATTTTTGTTGTTATTTCTTGGTGAATGGATGAGGCTAAGTGGTGCGCACCTCTTGAAGGCTTATGTTCTTACTCTTGGATGGTAATTTTCTTGGTGAACTAGGGTTTGATCTCTCTCTCTCTCTCTCTCTCTCTCTCTCTCTCTCTCTCTCTCTCTCTCTCTTGGAATTGGCAAGGAAAATATGCATTATTTAGTTCTTTCTTTCTTATTATTGGTCATTGTTGGTTGAAACTCTAGGAGGAGTATTTTGTATACACCCTCCATTAAGCTTCATCTTATTTGCTAATTTTATAAGTCATTTTTGCAAGGGTTTCTAGGAGAAGTACGAGTGTGTACACCCTCCTAGATTCGCCTTAGTTTGATTTTCATGTCATAGGGAGTAAGAGGATTTACACCCCTAGGTATATTGTTGGTATAACTTGTTACTTAAAAACTCCATTCAGCCATATTTTAAAGGCACTAATCTGATTTTTTTCAATGGCAAAATAGATTGTTTTCCTTGGTAAATGTGTTTTGGTGAGATATCAATCTAGTTCAAGTTGGAATCTTTTGTGGATGCCTTGAGGTTGATAAAACCTCTAGGGAATATTAGTTCTCTTGTTATTATTGGAGATATAACAACTTAAAATATACATCCATTAGGGCTGCATAAAATCATCTACTTTTCTTGACTTTAACTTACAATTTGACCATGGAATTTTTCTAGTAACACATTATTTTCATTGTGCTACTAATTGGTGAATTTTTGGGTGGATTACTTGCTTGTTTTCATGGTTAAAAGTTGTTTTTCTAGAAAATAACTACTAAATCCACTTGGCTGTCATAAATATAATCTGAAAACTTATCATTACAACCATCTAATACCACTAAATTTGTGTTAAAGTGTTGAGAACTTATCTACATGTTTTATGCTTAGTAACTCAACTAATCTTTGATACTTTAAGTGGTTAAATATATGGTATTTACTTCATTTCATTACTCATATACATTTTTGTTGACTACTACAATTTGGGAAAGCAGGCTTAACTTTCTTGTCCACCTAACATATATTGCGTACAATTGGTTTTTCTTTTGTCTCAGGAAGGTACAAACACTCTGAGTAGGTACCCAAGGACTTGGATACCTTAAACCACTCCCGAGACTCATTCTCAAGCCTTATTCCATCTAGAAACTTGACCTATAGGGGATTTCATTTCATCATCTCACTTTCTATCTCATTTCCCCTTAGGGTCACCTAGGATTCCCCCCTTGAGGTGATCACTTCACCTCTAAAGTGACGAGAATACCTATCTAAGGTGAAAGTGGGTAGGTGTTCTCTCAGGTGTCTCCATATTGTGGTTTCGGTTGGGATTTTCCCAAACTACAACTTGTGCGATAACACTTCCCATACTGCAAGTTTATCCACTAAATAATAGATCTCTATGTTATTTATAGATGGAAGAACACGTGTCTAGCCTTGAAAAACAATGTTCTAAAAATTGTGCTAGGAAAGAGCTCTAATACCACTTGTGATATACCAAATATAAATATTCAGAGTATAAATCACAGATATTACTCCTATATATCGCAAAAATAAATAGAATTGCATGAATAATGGAAAATATGAGCAAAATATTATACTTTTATTGATATGGAAGCAATGTCAAATAGAACACTATTTTTCTCTGCATGACATCACCAATGACTTATTGAAAATTCATGTTGGTGTCTTATATTTAGATCTTGAGTGTTAGCAATGGTGGAAACACAAGAATTCTCATGGAGGTCATATTTCTTTGACTCAATTTGTCGTAGATATTTATGATCATTTTGAAACCGATACTCGTAATTTAGGCTACTTAACCAAGCTTAAATTGATAGGTGTAGTTGAATATTACATCTCTACTTTTGAGAAACTGACAGATGAATATTACATCTCTACTCATGCATGTCGAATACCTTTTTCTGAGAATATTTTATTAGCAATCTGAAGGAAGAAATACGTGCTCGCGTCTTAATGGATTTCCCTACCTCTTGGCTCAAAGTCACCCATAAATCTAGAGAAGCATAATCAATGTTTACTATTCAAATAAAAAACCACCCTTTATTCCTCATCCCTGTCCCACCAATCCCTCTCTGCCCTCTTCTCCTTTCAATATCCATAAATTAACTCAAGCTGAAATTGAAAAACGTCAACTTAAAGGACTTTGTTACAATTGTGATGACAAATATTTTCTCAAGGACAAATGTAAGGAGAAAACACTTTTAATGATCATTTTCAAAGACATTTCATAAGATGATGGTGATGCTTTCCCTCAATAACCTCTGCCTTGGCCAAATGATGACATTCCTCCTTCTAATCAACCCGCTATGGAACCCCAAATATCCCTACACACCTTGATTGGTCTTTCAGCTCCCAAAACTCTAATATTAATTGCCTATATCAAGCACCATAAACTCATTATCGTAATTGACAACAACAACACCCATAACTTTATTCACCATTATGTCGCCCAAGAGACACATTGTTATATTCATGCATATAAATTTATTCACCATTGTGTCTCCCAAGAGACACATTGCTATATCCATATCGTGAAAAACATTTAGATCATGATTGTCAATGGAAGATCCATGAAATATGGGGGTCGTTGTGAAAATGTTCACCTTCAAATTGGTGATTATTCTTTGATATTTTTCATTGAAATGGGTGGTTGTGGCAATGTTCTGGGTGTTGAAAGGTTGTGCACATTGGGTCCCATCACCATGGATATCTAGGAGTTACACATGATCTTCTAGAAGGATGGGAACCATTTCAATTTCCAAGGAATCACTGTGGGTTCTCCAAATATTGTCAACTCACATCATATGGAAAAAATCCTCAAAAAATGATATTCTAGCATTATCGCCCATTTTTGTGTTATTCAATCCTTTGAGACCCCTTCCCAACTCATTCATCCCGACATGCAATCCCTCTTAACCAAACACCAATCAATTTTTAAAACCCCCCAAGGTCGCCCACCCTCCCATGGTGCCCATGATCATTCCATTCCACTCATACGCGTTAGTCTCCCACCCAATATTCACCCTTATCACCACCCATTTGCTCAGAAAAATTAAATTGAAAAGATTGTTTAGGAATTGTTAGCTGCAAGTGTCATCCACCCTAGTACAAGTCCTTATTCATCCTCGATGATCATGGTACTCAAAATATAAGGCACTTGGTGCTTGCATCCTGATTTTCATGATCTCAACAGAATCACCATCAAGGGTAATTTTCCCATTCCAGTCATTAATTATCTTTTGGATGAACTTAAAGGTGCACAATTCTTTACCAAACTTGATCTTCGTTTGGGCTATCACCAAATTCGTATGAAAGAGGTTGATATTCCCAAAACTTCTTTTTTCACCCATGAAGGCCAAAATGAGTTCTTTATGATGCCCTTTGGCACTTATAATGCATCCTACACCTTCTAGAGTCTCATGAATCATATATTTCAACCCTTTATACATCATTTTTTCCTAGGATTTTTTTTATGACATCCTCATCTACAACAAAACTTGGAAAACCCATGTTATACATGTAGACTTGGTCTTACTTCTCCTTCCTCATCATCAAATATTCCTTAAGAGGTTCAAATGTGCCTTTGGTGTTTCTGAAGTTGAATATTTGGGCCATATAGTTAGTAAGGATGGTGTACGAGTGGACCCAAAGAAAATTGAAGCAATGAAGGATTGGCCCTGTCCTACGACTCTTCAAAGTTTACGAGGTTTCCTTAGTCTAACAAGGTACTTTAGAAATTTCATCCAAAACTATGGAAAAATTGTGGCTCCCCTCATGTCCTTAAGAAAAATTATTTCATTTGGAATGCAGTTGCATATCAATCCTTCCAGGATTTGAAAGATGCTATGTGTACCACCAAGTACTTGCTCTTCCTGACTTTACTAAGAGTTTTTTTTTGGATTGTGATGCTTTAGGAAAAGGCATAGGAGAAGTTCTTATGCAAGAAGGAAGACCCTTGGCCTATTCCAGTAAACAACTTTCTGACCGACACTTGGGAAAGACCACCTATGAAAAAGAAATGTTGCCAACTTTGCACGTTGTGGATATCTGGAAACCTTACTTTCTTGGGTATCATTTCTAGATTAAAACTAATCATTGTAGCCTCAAATACTTTTTGGAGAAAATGATTTCATCACTGGAACAATAGAAATGGGTTACCAAAATGCTAGGTTATGATTATGAGATCATTTACAAGAAGGATAAGGATATTGTGGTAGTTGATGCACTTTCCAGAAAATATGAAGACGAAGGGTCCATGTTTTCATTGTCATTCATTGTAGTTGATTGGGTGAATGAAATCCATAATGAATGGTTCATCGATCCCAATATTTCCAACCCGATCCAACAACTTCAACACATTGATTCTAATGTATTTGTCAGCTACACTTGGAACAATTATTAACTCCGCTATAAAAGGCATATGTATTTTATCAAGTAGTCTAATTCTAAAGCCATGGTGTTATTTGAACTCCATACATCCCCAACAACTGGTCATTCTAGCTTTCATAAAACCTATGAACAGATCAAACGTTCCTTCTTTTGGGAGGCATGAAAAACGACATCCACACTTTCATGGATGAATGTGACATTTTCCAACAACACAATGGAGAAACAGTAAAGACCCCATGTGCACTACAACCTTTACTTATTCCACATACTATATGGAAAAAAAATTATATGGAATTCATAGTGGATTGCCCAAATTTAGCAATAAATCAATGAGTAGGGTTTTGGTCAATCAACTTTATAAGTATGATCATTTTTGTTCCCTCCAACACCTCTTTAAATCTTCCACGGTTGCTCAGGTCTTCATGGATAGTATATTCAAACTATATGGTATGCCCCAATCTATTGTCATGAAACATGATCCTTCTTTCACTAGTAACTTTGGGAAATAATTTTTCAGGCTATAGGGAACCCATTTGTATCTTAGCACTACTTATCAACCCCAGACCGATGGTCAGACATAAGTTTTCAACAATTGTTTGGAAGCATATTTTAGGTGCTACACTTCATAATGATAGTCTCAATGGGTTCAATGAGTATCCCTATCTAAATGGTGCTACAATACAAGTTACCATGATGCCACTCACATCACCCCATTTGAGGAAGTCTATGGCCAAATGACTCTATCTGTATTATCTTACCTATCGGGTGTATCCAAGGTACAAGAGGTCAACAAAACCCTTACATATAGGGCTGACATTATACACACTCTCAAGGATAATATAGTTATGGGTCGAAATCGAATGAAGCAATAGGTTGATCATAAGCACTCTAAACATGATTTTGAAGAAGGGGATCAAGTCTTCCTTCATCTATAACCGTATAATTAGACTTCCCTCAAAGAATACAACCACCAAAATTTGGATCCAAAGTTTTGTTGGGTTGTTATATTCTTTGGATTGAAAATGTGGTCTAAACCGACTGGCTAGTAGAGGTGGATCAATTGGGTGAATGTTCAATTGGTCAGACAAGTCAAGTATAAGGTTGAAATTTCAATCAATAGGAGGTCAAGTGATAGCCGACTAGAATACTAACTAAAGGTTGACTGGTGGTTGAATAGTTTGTATCCAACTAAAGTTCAGTGAGTAGTCGATTGTAACATAATCTCAATATTCACAGGATTGCAACCAATCATCTGCATGGATTCAAGTTTGGTTGATCGATTCAAGTGAATATTTTCATGTGACACCTCATGCGAATTGGTTCTATGAATATGAGAGATATGAAGGAGGAGATTTATTCTTGGGGGATGACTCGACAACCAAATTTTTTGGACAAGGAAGAGTTTGAATTATGAAACAAGATGGGAGGAGTAGAATCCTTCCAGGTGTATTGCATATTCTAGGTTTTGAAAGAAATCTAATATTTGTCAGAAAAATGAGTGATGCAGGTGTGAAAACTTTATTTCAGAAGGATTCATGCAAAATGGTCAAGGGAGTGATGGTATTAATGAGAGGAGTTCGGATTGGAACCCTATACAATTTGTTAGAGACTATTGACTCGACTGGATGGAACAACATTTTTATCTTTGAAGTTTACTCTACTACAAATCGACTCAACTCGGGTCAAATCGATTCCAAAAAAATCAACTACGATTGTCTCGATTGCTCCTCGTCAAGTCTAACAGACCATGTTATGGCACCAAAGGATGGAACATATTGGGGAAAAAGGACTTCGAGCTATGCACACCAAAGGTATGGTCGAAGGTTTTCCTAATTTTAATTTAGAAGTCGATTTTTATGAACATTGCATATATGGAAAACAAAATCATGTGAGATTGCCATATAGAGCTACAAGGGAAAAAAGGATCTTGGAATTGATGCATAATGATGTTTTTGGGCATGTACCGGTCCCTTCACTTGGTGGATCTCTATATTATGTTTCCTTCATAGATGATTTCCCTAGGAATACATGGCTATATTTCCCAAGGAAGAAATATGAGGTTTGTAGTAAGTTCAAAGAGTTTAAATCTCTCATGCAAAACCAGATAGAGAAAAATATCAAGGTGTTGAGAATTGTAAATGGTTGTGAATTAAGTGGTAAAGAGTTTGAGCAATTATGCAAGCAATGTTGCATAGCATGCCAAAATACCACACCATATACCCCACAGAAGAATGGATTTGTTGAAAGAATGAACAAGACGTTGATGGAAAAAGTCAAGGATCATTCTTAATGGTGTCAGGATCGCACAAGAATTATGGGAAGAAGTAGTCAACACTACACAATATTTGGTAAATAAGTCTCCATCAACACTAGTCGACTCGAATCCGCATGAGGTATGGTTTTGTAAGAATAATTTTTTTTCACATCTTAGAGTGTTTAGTTGTGATGCATTTGTGCATGTTCCCAAGGAAAAGAAGAATAGACAATAAGGAATTCAAGTGTATTTTCATTGGTTACACGGATGGAATGAAAGGATGTAATTTGTGGACTGTAGTTTTGAGGAAAACAAATATTTATAGTCGAGATGTGTTATTCATGGAATTCAGATGAACTCCGAGGATTGAAGAGGCTCAAATGAATAAATAACTGGAGAAGTTGTTATTGAACTGAGGAACGAAGAACACATTTCAGACGATTTGACTGAATCAAATGAAGAGGTGGAACAATTGAATTTAGTTGTAAGGATGTCTGAAAGAGTAAGGAAACTACATGAAAGGTATAGTCCACCTTATTTTCATTATACATTTGTATTATCTACAACTAATGATGATCCAAAGTATGTCAAGGAGCCAGTCGACTCGACAAAGGGTAAACTATGGAAGGAGGCCATGGTTGAAGAAATGGAATCCTTGCACAAGAATGAGAAATGGGATTTGGTATAACTATCTAATGGAAGGAAACCCATCAGTAGTAATTGGGTTTTCAATAAGAATTTAAATGCATCGGGTCAAGTCGAGAAGTTCAAATATCAACTGGTAGAAAAAGGGTATTCCCAATTTGAGTGAGTCGAATTCAGTGAGATTTTCTCTCCTGTTGCAAAATTAACTTCCATTAGAGTACTGATGTCTCTGGCTACAACATTTGATCTTGAGATAGGGAAAATGGGTGTGAAGAAAGTGTTCTTAAACAAGGACCTGGAAGAAGAAATCTACATGAAACAACTTGAAGGATTTGCAGTAAAGGGAAAGAAAGAGATGGTGTGCAAGTTGAAAATATCTCTTTATATTCTAAAGAAATCACCAAGGATGTGGTGCCAAATGTTTGACACGTACATCCTTAGTTTGGGATTTGTGAGAAGTGAGGTTTATCATTGTGTATATTCCAAGGAGGAAGGAAGTTGTTTCATATATGTAGCTTTGTATGTCGATGATATGTTGTTGGTTGGAAACAACATGAATACTACAAAGGAGGTGAAGATGCAACTATCCTCCAAGTTCGACATGAAGGATCTCGGTGGTGTGAACTTAATTCTAGGAATGGAGATCAAGAGAGATCAAGAAGTTAGAAAAATTTGGTTAAATCAAAGAAAGTATATTAAAATAGTATTGAAACATTTCAACATACAAGATTGCAAATGTAACAACCCAATTCGATTAATTATTTATCATAGATTTTAATTTTAATTTAATTAATTATTAAAATGAATTAAATGAGTCTTTTATCATTTTATTATTAAAAGGTAGGTGAAGTAATTAATGGGGGGATAAGGTTGTTCAGAAATTAATAGGGGATAATTTTGTTGGGGAATTAATGAGAGGGATTTGAGAGAGGAGGGTAAGGAAGAGGGGGAGGACTGGGAAAGGGGAGTCTTTGTTTTGGGGGAAATTGGAGAAGATGGAGGAGGAAGAAATTTTGAAGGAGATAGGGAAGGAGGAGGAAATTGGAAGAAAAAATATTTTGGGGAACTCTCACAGGGAACTGCTATTGTTGGGAACTTTGGGCTTAGGGGCCAGGAAACCGCAAGGATTCCTGGAGCTAGGGAGCCGAAGAGGTTGTCCCTAGTTGGATGGGAGGTTAATATTCAGTTGTGTAGTTTGGGCAAGCATAAGAACAAGTGAACTAGGGGATGAATCAACCAACCTGCAGGTCGAGGTATATATTTTATTATGATTTTGTTGTGATTATGTTGTTGTTGTTGTTATGTTTTTATCGTTATTATGATGTTGTTTTTTATTCCTGGTATAAGAAAATCATGAAAGAAATTCTAAACTAAATTTCAGTCATTTCAATAAGAGATTATAATAAATGTTTATTTATTTTGAGTCCTGAAATAGGTAGGATTTACATATGGTATCAGAGACTGGTTTCAAAACTAAAACCTGGGCTTGACCACTCACATAACTGTACAAATATGTTACAATTTACAAAGAAAAATTACACAAGGGAATCTTTGACAACTGAAGAAAAACAAACCCATAAGAGTATTATGCATTTTTTCAACATTTCCATTTCTTATAGCATATGATTGGCAGGATGAGTTATTAGAGTGTGTATATGGAACCAATGTAGCCTTCCACATCCCAAAGGAGAGAATCAAATGCAACAGCCTCCAACAGTAGCCTCTTCAAGCTGGAATATGTTAACCCGAGTGCATCATCATGTGAAAAATTTGTTGCTCCATCTGCTGCAATATTTATCACTATCTTCCAAAGAGAGCTTCAACATGTTTCTCAACCATATTTACAGTTTCTTTTGCTCTCATTATTGCACACCTTTGTAAATTTTTTGCATCAAAAGATATTATGTAGTCTCTTAGCTATCTAGGTCTAGTTCTAGTTTCCACCAAGGAATATGTAGACAGATCTGCCACGAGAATGGAATCCAAATCCTTGCCAGAGAGACACTTGGTCCTAATAAATAATTTACTTTCTCCTAAGTACAAAAGAGATTTCTTTATATCATCTTCATCAGACAAATAAGAATATATTGTCTCCAAATTCATTTCCAGTTGATATCTCTATTCTACTCTTCTCAAAAACAAAAATAGCCATACATTATGGTAGAAACATAAACATCGACCTTCAGGTTAAGAGTCAGAAGGAAAACATCGACCTTCATGTTAAGAATCAGAAGGAAAACATCAACCTTCTGGGAGAAAGCATCACACCAAAGCAAGACACAAGTCAAGGACTGAGAACGATATTCACACCAAGTCAAGAAGATTTGTTTTCTCGTCTTTTATGGGAATCTACCAGTAGTTCATCCATGTTAGTTGACACAAATTAAATCTCTACTAAATTCTCACTATGAATCCTTGATCCCTCTTCTAGGTTATATGAATCCCAATTTTAATCATGTTGTCCGTAATGCCCATTCATAAATTGAACCTTTTGAATATCTCTGGCAGACATGTTAATGTTAATATGAAAAAGAATGCAATTCCTCCCAAAGAGAAAACAGACTCGAACAAGAAATGTGGGCAAATTTCTGCTCAATATGATTAGAACCAATCCAAGAGAAACAAAATGGTGATATAAATAGGGTAAATGCAACAGTTTTGTAGTAAATAGGTACCATTTAAAATTCAAAGTGATTTCCCTTTCCGTTTTCGTTTTTTTTTACCTGTATACCTTTGCTTCATGCATTTACATGCGTATCATTGCAGTACCATTGTGGGAGCTATGCCCCCTCTCGCACTTAAATAAGACTCAACAATCTCAAAATAGTCACTCTGCGTGAACACCAGACTAAGCATTTTGGATAGTTTTCCATCTAAGAATATCTCAACACGCACGCATGTGGGTCTTCTATACAGTTTTTCCACCATAAAGATGTGGGCCTTTTGTACAATTTTTCCACTGTAAACATGTGTATGTTGGTGGCCTCAACCTATGCAACTTTAGAGCCTAGAAATAATTGTTTATCAATGACCCTAGATTCCTTATGTTGTTGCCCATTATCCTTCTCTTGATCTTCTCCAAGGAGACTATCATAATGATTCATCTTGAAGAGTTTACTTTCTCATATTAAACACTAGGTTTATGAGAAATTATACTCTACCTCGAGAGTATCCATCCTTAGTATTTTCTCCATTAGAAGCTTCATAATTAAAGCATGCTCAGTGACACAAAAATGTTCATTTCCATGAACTTTTGTTGAGACTGAAAACAATAAAGTCATGTTGCAATTAATAAATTTTTCACAGATGCCTCGAAGAAAAGATTGTGGGGTTGTGCTAATGCAGGATGGGGGAGTGATAGTGTATGCATCAAGAAAATTGGAGCAACATGAGGAGCGTTATGCTACTCATGATTTAGATTTGGCATCTTTAATGCTAAATCTGAAGTTTTGGAGGCATTATCTAGTGGGACGAAGCTTTCGGCTCAAAACAGACCATGAAATCTTAAAGCATCTCTTCACTCAAAGAGATCTCAATGCCAGGCAGAGGCGTTGGAGTGAGTTTATGAGTGAGTACGATTTTGGAATTTCATACATCAAGGGAAAGGAGAATGTGGTCACGAACGCCTTGAGTAGGAGACCACATGTCTTCTCCTTGGTACCCTTAAAATTTAATCTAAGGGAGTGAGTGTTGGGGCAACTTCTTGGAGATAGTTGGTATTTAAAGGTTACTTCAACCCTCCAGAGTGGGGAGGAATTAGATCCAAAGTATGAAGGATATAGCCTAGAAGAAGATGGATTATTAAGATATCAGGGAAGGATGTACATCCCTGAAGGTGGAGATATTTGAAGCATCATACTCAAGGAAGCCCAAAGAGAAATTTACTGTGCACATCTAGGTGTGAAGAAAATGTACACAGACATGAAGAAACTTTTCTTCTGGGTAGGCATGAAGCATGATGTAGTCCATTTCGTCGCCAATTTCCTAGAGTGTCAACAAGTGAAGGTTGACCACCACCACCTGACAGGTCTCCTACAACCGCATGATGTTCCTATGTCCAAGTGGGAAGTCATTTCTATGGATTTTGTTGTGGGATTGTCACTCACATCGCACATACACAATGTCATTCTTGTGATAATTGATAAGTTGACTAAGAGTGCTCATTTTATTTCAGTTAGAGACACTTATGATGTCACTGATGTGGCACACATTTTTATAAGTGAAGTCATCCGTCTACACGGGTTATACAAGAAGATCGTTTCAGATAGGGACTCCCGATTCACATCTAGGTTTTGGAAAAGTTTGCATTCAACATTAGGAACTCAGTTGAACTTAAGTACAACATATCATCTCGAAACATATGGGAAAACTGAGAGAGTAAATCAGGTTATGGAAGACATGCTTAGGATGTATGTTATGGATAATCAAACCCATTGGGACAAGTACCTACCTTTGGTAGAGTTCTCCTACAATAATAGTTTTCATAGCTCCATTGGAATGCCACCCTATGAAGCTCTGTATGAAAGGCCATGCAGAACACCGTTGAGTTGGGAAAGGTTAGAAGACCGAGTGACAATCGGGCCAGAATTGATTCAAGAGATGGAGGAACAGGTGATTCAGATTAGGCAGCGACTAAAGGAAGCATAAGATAGACAGAAAAGTTATGTTGATACAGAAAGTATTGACCGAAGTTATAAAGTGGGAGATCAAGTTTTCGGTTTGGGAAGGGGACTAAGTTGTCTCCTCGATTTATAGGACCGTTCAAAATCCAAGAGAGAATTGGACCTGTTGCCTATCGTCTTGTACTACCACCCCACTTGCATAAAACTCATAATGTTTTTCATGTATATGTTCTACATAATTATGTTGCTGACGAATCTCATAAACTGAATTGGAAGGAACTGCAAGTATCGGATGCGAGAACCCTCATGGTCAAACCATTACGGATATTGGACTATAGGGTCCGACAACTCAGGAATCATCTGGTAGACCAAATTAAGGTCAAATGGGACAAGTATAGCCCAGGATATGCTACTTGGGAGGATGCATATACCTTACAAAGAGATCATCCCTCACTTTTTTTACCACCCCGGGAATATGTATCCCGAAGGTTGGGTGTATGTAAGGCCACCTTTTGAATTAGATAGCTAGAATTACTTAAGGCCTAATCATTTTTATTTTCTATTCACTATGAAACTATTAATGATACACTTGAACTTTTAAGACATGTGAACCTATGTGAATTATCAATTCTATGAATGTTTAACGTTATTTAAATTATGATGGATATTATGCAATCTATTTATAACTTAAAATTTTTGACATTTAAAGTTGTTGGTACGTGGATACCGGATTGAGATTATGATTAAATGCATCTACATGATGATAATGCATGGATATGTATGAGTTTGTGTTATAGACTAATCTGCAAGTTAAGAGGCTATGAAATAGCCAAAGGATAATGATGATAAAAGGTCGATGTCGTGAACATCGATCGAGAAACAATATGGTATGAATCTTTATATGTGAAATTATGTTGGATCAAATACATTGCTATGATATGTGGACAAGTGCAGGTTTTCAGGTGGTGAGACTGCCTAAAACTGAATACACGATGATAAAATTCCCAGCAACACAGTGCCACTATATGGTCCATGGTAGGGTGTTGACCCTAGTTCTATTAGGAGGGGTGGAGGCATTTCCCACCCTGTATCCTCCGAAACCTGGAGTCATGGGAGGATGGTGTTATCTCATTCTCCCCTAAACATGTGATGATGACTGCCAAATTCCTATTGGGGAATATTGGTCAAGAGAGCTGACACTTCTGCTTATAGGTTCTATATGGAGTTAGGTCAATATAGTTGACGCTCCAAGATAGTCCAACAGAGCAAGGATAGAAATGGAAGATGGAAGTAGGTTATGGAGGAAGGATGAATAGACATAGTTGAGAGTGTGTGGGTGATGACTACAAACCCCCTTCCCTCCTGGGGATTATGCAACCTCCCGGTCTTGGATCTTCAAATGCCTTGAACCGAATTGGCTCTTCGGGCCTTCGACAAACCTTGAACAATCAATACACACACACAGGTCCCTCTGATGTTACCTACAGGTCTAGGTTACCCATGATGCTTCTCTTCGGTGCTTGGAAACACCATCCTTGCAAGTGCTAGACCCACGCTAGACTCTTTCTCTTATGTAACCATGGGTTATAACCTCAGTCCAACCCCTTCGCAACTCCAAGCTTTGTAAATTTTTCCACCTTGACCCTTGTTTCTTCCCAAAATGCTTTCTCCCGAATTCGTAGATCTCTGCCATGTGTCTTCCTGTATCTGATGGTCTAGATATACTTCGGGTTTCGCGACTTTGGGAAATTTCACTTACTCCACACTTAACTCCTTCAGACCTCTAACTCCTGAATTTTCTAATCCGCTACCACACGTCTCCTCATAGCCAATGGTTAAGATCGCTTCGCGACTTCGGTGATCTAGCTTCTCAAGGTTTCAAAACACTCTGAACTCTGAAATGCCAAAGTGCTTCACGGTTAACCTTCCTACAACTTTTCCCAGATATGACGATCTGGAATGATTCTGATCCCTCCCAGAAGGATCTTGCTCATTAACTCTATGAAACCTTAAAGGACTCCTCCCTTTGAATATTTCTCCCTGCTCTCCCTCCTGAACTTGTTCCTCCTCGAACTTTATTTTCTCTAGGGATGGTTCTTGCTACTCCTCCCGATATTATGATTCAAAAGACTCTGTCGCACACCCCTTGTAGACAAACTTCCTTCAACCTTGACTCATGAAGGATGACTATGCACTCCTTGCAACAATCCTTCCATGCTCTATTGTTCCCTCTGAAAAATACAAAATTGAGCAAGGTCCCTCCTACCCTCACTCTCAAACTATCTTTGTTGAACTTTCTTAGTCAAAGCAGACTCTGCCAATGCACACCTTGCAAACGCTATGCATGTTTTGCAACTACAAGTTTCATGTTTTCTCTTCTGAGCTTTTTAGTCAAAACAAACTATGTCAACGCACTCCTTCCGGACACTATGCACACTTGCACTTTCTCATAGAAGAGAAACAATTGAAAGTTATCTAAATCTTCACATATTCATACATTCCACCATGTAAATGCATCCATAAACACAAGAACATGAAATAACAAATAATTTCAAATAGATAGAAATCCCACCATTCATTCATTCAGATAGACACATTAATACCACACATTTGGGACAATGCTCCTTTGTTATATTCATTCACCTGAAATGTACATATGATCATAGAATTCTTCTTAGCAGCGCTCTCAACCTATACAATACATTCAACAACTATAATGCCAACAACTATCAACAATTAGAGTGTCAACAACTTCAGCTATCAACCACCAACAACCTCTTTTGGGAAACAATACAAAGCTTTATATAAGAGGGGCTCTTATATTTTTTTCCCTCCAGCTATTCTAGAGCTATCCTATCAAAATAAAATCTTTCAACTACATAGGATTTATTACAATAAATATTTGTGACATATAGATAAGATCGAACGCATCGAATTTGTACTACACACGACTTCATTAAAAGGAAATACATTCTCCAATGATCTCATGCAATCATCCAACTCCAAAACATTAAATAGGTTCTTTAATTACAATCCTTTCAAAATATTTGCACGATATGCCACTTTGAATTTAAAAATGCACTTCAAAATGTGTGTTGGCGCTTAGCTATCCTCCACTCGTGCTTTTCTGGCGATGCTCCTGCATCATGCTCCTCTGGCTGAAAAAATCATGGACTCCTGTCCATGAGCTCCTGCACTGACCTTCCATGCTTCTGGATATCCTCTTTTCTTACCCAACTGACATCTTCTATTGGGCGTCCTTTCCATTTTACCAAATATTCAAAATATTTTTGTCTCCTGGTCTTCTTACCAATTCGTCGATCTACGATCTTCTCCATTTGCGTCTTCTCTACTACAGGCATATTCTCTTTCCACTGAATGTATTTCTGATCTTCTGACCCTCTGGTTCCATCTTCCCTGTAAGGATACAGGTCTGAAATGTTGAATATGGGAGATATACCCACATCTTCTCGCAACTCTATCTCATAAGAATTCTCACCAAATTTTCTTAGGATTTTGCATGGCCTTATCTTCTTCAGCTTTAGTTTGTTATATGTTCCTCTTGGGAACCTTTCCTTCCTAATATGTGCTAGAACTTGATCTCCTACTTCAAATTGAAGTTTCCTCCTATGTTGATCAGCTCTGCGTTTATATTCGTTGTTTCTCCTCTGTAACTGCTCTTTGATCTGACTATGAACCTCCTGCATTTCTGCAACAAAGTCTTCGGCTCTAGTGCTTCCATACACTAAATCTTAACTCTAACACTCCCCTCGGATTCATTCCATACACTATCTGAAATGGGATCTTTCCAGTAGGTTTTTTTACTGATTCATTGTATGCAAACTCTGCTTGTGCTAGAATTTGATCCCACTGACTATGATGTTCAATGACCAAACTTCTCAGCAAATATCCTAAACTTTGGTTCACCACCTCAGTCTATCCATCTGTTTGAGGGTGATATGCATAACTAAAGGATATTTTTGTTCCTAGATTCTTCCACAATGTTCTCCAGAAATGACCAACAAATTTGGTATCCCTGTTTGAAACAATACTCTTGGAAAATCCAGGAAGTCTCACACTTCCTTGAAAAACAAGTTAGCAATGTGTGTTGCATCACTAGTTTTCTAGCATGGGATAAAGTGTGCCATCTTTGAAAATCTTTCAACTACCACAAATATGGAATCACTTCCTCTTTGTTTCCTTGGCAATCCCAACACGAAATCCATGCTTATTGCATCCCAAGGCCTCTCTGGAATAGACAAGGGTTGATACAACCCATTATTTTGTCTCTTCCCCTTTTCATACTGACAAATATTACATGTGTTCACAAAACTCTTTAATTCTACCCTCATACCTGGCCAATAGTACGAACTTTTCAACTGTGCAAACGTTTTTTCATGGCCTAAATGTCCGGCTAGACCTCCATGATGATTTTCTTTCAGCAAATTCTCTATCATCGAGCACTTTGGTATGCACAACTGGCATCCTTTGAACGACAATCCATCTTGAATCAGGCACTCTATCCACTGAATTTTGTCTCTGAGCACAATATTCACACATGCTTCATATGCCTCTTTGAAATATGGATCATCACAATACATTTCCTTAAGGTGTTCAAACCCCAAGGTTTTTCACTTGAAATTCTTGCAGAATTAGACTTCTCTTGCTCAATGCATCAACAACCTTGTTAGCATTACCAGAAATATGTTTAATGACAAAAGTGAAATTTTGCATAAACTATATCCATTTAGCATGTCTTTGATTTAACTTCTCTTGTCGGGTTATGAATTGTAAATATTGATTATCATCATACAAAACAAACTCTTTTGGAACAAGTTAGTGCCTCCATTTATTCAAGGCTTGAATTAGGGCGTAAAACTCTTTATCACATGTGGAGTATTTTCTATTAGTGTCGTTCAAATTCTCACTGAAATATGCAACACAACTATTATATTGGCTTAAGACTGCTCCAATTGCAACTCCACTCACATCACATCTCACTTGGACTGTCTTCTTGAAATGTGGAAATACCAGAATCAATTTTTGTTATCTTCTCCTTCATTATATTGAATCTTTTCTCAGGCTCTTCTGTCCATTTGAAAGACTTATGTAATTTCTTCACTGTATCCATCATCTGTGCACCGATCTCACTGAAATTTCTGATGAACTTCGGATAGAAACTCGTTAATCCATGGAAGATTCTCACCTCAAATATACTCCTTGGTGATGACCATTCTCTGATTGCTTTCACCTTCTCTGGATCCATCTTCAATTCATTCAAAGAGATCACAAAACCCAAATAAATGAGTTATGTTTGCATAAAGAGGACTTCTTTAAGTTTATTAGCATCTTCTCCCACTGCAACCTCCTCATCAATAATGTTAAGTGCCTCAGATGCTCTTCTTCAATTTTACTGAAGACCAGTATATCATCCAGATATACGATCACAAAATTACCAATAAAATCTTTCAACACTTCATTCATTAGCCTCATAAAAGTACTTGGGGCATTCGTTAAGCCAAAGGACATAACAATCCATTCATACAACCCCTCATTTGTCTTGAAGGATGTTTTCCACTCATCACCTTCTCACATCCTTATCTGGTGATATCCACTTTTCAAATCTATCTTTGAAAAATAATTCGCTCCACTCAAACAATCCATGAAGTCATCCATCCTTGGAAATGGAAATTTGTACCTAATGGTGATCTTGTTTATGGGTCTTGAGTCTGTACACATTCTCCATCCTCCATCCTTCTTCGGACTCAGCACAGTTGGTACTGCACATCGACTCAAGCTTTCTTTGACCAAACCTTTGTCTAACAAAACATAAACTTGTCTCTTTACCTCCTCATTCTCTTGAGGTGTCAATATGTACGTTGCTTTGTTCGACAGACTTTCTCCTGGTATCAAGTCAATGTGATGGCTAATACTTCTGATAGGTGGCAATGAGCTCGAAAACACATCCACTACGATATCAAAAACATTCTCCAACAGTTCCTGAATTTCCTTAGGCAAGTCCTCCATAGAAGTGCTTGTAAGGATAACTTTCATCTTCCTCTCTACAATAAACTGCATCTCATGTTCCTTCTTAAAGTCACTCGGGAGTTCCTTCCCACTCATGAGAAGTATGCTCATGCTGGATTCTTCCTTCACTTTCCTCTCCTCTATTGGAAGCAATATGTGTGTCCTACCATTCTTCTCCAAATTATAAGTATTTCTTCTCCCATCATGAATGACATTCTTGTCATACTACCATGGTCTTCCCAACAAAACATCACATGCATCCATGGGAATCACATCACACAGAATCTCATCTGTATATCCTCCTATTTTAAATTCAACTAGGAATTGTTTAGTTACTGTTACCTGATGACCTTTCTGCAACCATGAGGCTTTATACGACATCAGACGTGCAGTTTTCTCCAGCTCCAACTTCTCCACCATCTCTGTGGATACTAAATTATCAGTGCTCCCACTGTCAATTATCACCTTGCATACTCTGTCTTTAGTCCTGCAAGTTGTCCTGAAAAAATTGTTCCTTTGCACTGGATTTTCAACCTCTGGCTATGGTTTTAAGAGAACCTTCTTCATTATCAGAGATTTCCCATCTTCTACGCCTTCTACCTCAACATTCTGCTTCTGCGCTTTCAAAATTTGAGCTTCACCTCCTTCTTTATTTCTCTCGGGGCATTCCCAAGACATGTGTCATATCTTTCCACAGGCATAACACTTTACCTCTCCTCCTGTGCCTCTTCCTCTTCCTCTAGGAAAAGAGTTTTTGCAACCACTTTGTCTTCCTCGGGAACTTCTTCCTCTTTCAGGGTGACTATGTGGTTTCTCCACCTCACCTTTGGGCTTCGATGCCTTGTCATGAGAATTTCCTTTGCCTTTGTTCAAACTTCTACCTCTGCTTTTCTGACTCTACTTTTTGGTCAACTTTTCTTTTGCTTTCAGAGCAATCTGATAAGCATCCTCCATTGTCCTTATTGTCATCATTCTGATTTCGTTCAGGATTTTATATCTCAGGCTGTTTATATAGCTGGCAACTTTTTCCTCATCTCTCTCTCTTTGTCCAGCCCTGATGTTCAGTTTTTATAACTCCTTTGTGTACTCCTTGACTGTCATTCCTTTCTGTCTCAGGTTTTGCAATCTCCTAAACAGATTTATCTTATAGTCCTCGGGTATGAATTTATCCTTTATCTTGGCTACCATTCTATCCTAGCTCTTAATATTTTGTTTGCCTTTCCTTCTTCTGTTAGCCTCCAGTTCATCCCACCACAGTGTTGCATGTCCTTTTAAACTGGTGACAATGTGTTTCACCTTTTTCTCCTCATCGACATATTCATAATAAAAATACTTGTCCATTTCTCATATCCAATCAAGAAATTCTTCAACGTCGAAATTACCTTCATACATTGGGATGTCTTTCTTTGCTGTAGCTCCCAACTTGATAATTGTTTTCAGCAAGCGCTCTTCTGCAGCATCCTCTACTACAACTTCTTCATCTTCCACTTCTTCATTCTCTGCATCACTGACGTCTCCAAAATCAGGTGCTCTCCTTTGCCTTGTTTCCATGGAATCCAATCTTGCTCTAATTTCTCTCATTTCCCTTTCCATAGCTCTATTTGCTACAGGTGGTTCCGCACATCTCTTAGGCAGCATTGTGTTGATGTATCTGATACCACTCGATGATATCAACTTACTTCTTTGTCTCCTCTCTCTACATAAATCAATTATGTGAGCTCTGATACCACTTGGTGACTGTAGACCCCCTTCCTTCCTAGGGATTCTGCGACCTCCTGGTCTTGGATCTTCAAACTCCTTGAACCGAATTGGTTCTTCGGGCTTTCGACGGACCTTGAACAATCAATACACATACACAGGTCCCTCTGATATTACGTGCAAGTCTAGGTTACCCGCAATGTTTCTCTTCGGCGCTTGGAAACACCAGTCTTGCGAGTGCTAGCTCCACGCTAGACTCTTTCTCTTAGGTGACCATGTGCTATAACCTCGGGCCAACCCCTTTGCAACTTCAGGCTTCGTATCTTTTTCCACCTAGGCCCTTGTTTCTTCCCAAAACTCTTTCTCCCGAATTCGCGGATCTATTCCATGTGTCTTACTAGATTTGATGGTCCAGTTGTACTTCAGGTTTCACGACTTCGTGAAATTTCACTTACTCCACAGTTGAATCCTCCGGACATCTAACTCCCGCATTTTCTAATCCTCTACCACACATCTCCTCATAGCCAACGGTTAAGATCACTTCGCGAATTTGGCGATCTCGCTTCTCAATGCTTCAAAACACTCCGAACTCTGAAATGTCGAAGTGCTTCACGGCTAACCTTTCTACAAATTTTCCCAGATCTGACAATCTGGAATGATTATGATCCCTCCCAGACAAATCTTTCTCATTAACTCTGGGAAACCTTAAAGAACTCCTCCCTTTGAATATTTCTCGCCGCTCTCCCTCCTGAACTTGTTCCTCCTCGAACTTTAGCTTCTCTGTGGACAGTTCTTGCTACTCCTCTTGAGCTTATGAGTCAAAAGACTCTATCGCACACCCCTTGTGGACAAACTTCCTTCAACATTGACTCTTGAAGGATGACTATGCACTCCTTGCAACAATCCTTCCACGCTCTATTGTTCCCTCTGAATACAAAATTGAGTGAGGTTCCTCCTACCCGCACTCTCAAACTATCTCTGCTGAAATTTCTATGTCAAAGAGTACTCTATCAATGCACACCTTGCGGACGCTAGGAAATTTTTGCACATATAAGTTTCACCTTTTCTCTTATGATCTTCTGAGTCGAAACAAACTTTGTCAATGCACTCCTTGAGGACACTATGCACACTTGCACTTGCTCGTAGAAGAGAAATAATTGAAACTTATCTAAATCTTCACATATTCATACATTCCACCATGTAAATGCATCCATAAACACAAAAACAAGAAATAACAAATAATTTCAAACAGATAGAAATCCTACCATTCATTCATTCAAATAGACACAACAATACCACACATTTGGGACAATGCTTCTATGTTATATTCATTCACCTGAAATGTACATATGCTCATACAATGCTTCTCAACAACTCTCTCAATCTATACAATACATTCAGCAGCTAGAATGCCAACAACTATCAACAATTAGAGTGTCAACAACTTCAATTATCAACCACCAACAACCTCTTTTGGGCAACAATACAAAGCTTTATACAAGAGGGGCTCTTCGAGCTCTTCCCTCCAACTATTCTAGAGCTATCCTATCGAAATAAAATCTTTCAACTACTTACGATTTATTACAATAAATATTTGTGGCAGATAGATAAGATCAAACAC
This sequence comes from Picea engelmannii, assembly GCA_009831015.1. Classification (NCBI taxonomy): domain Eukaryota; kingdom Viridiplantae; phylum Streptophyta; class Pinopsida; order Pinales; family Pinaceae; genus Picea; species Picea engelmannii. The sequence goes on along the minus strand of ML803447.1, from coordinate 24,224 downwards.
ATCGAATATGTATTGCACGCGGCTTCATTAAAATTAAATACATTCTCCAATGATCTCCTGCGATCATCCAACTCCAAAACATTAAAGAGGTTCTTTAATTACAATCCTTTCAAAAGATTTGCACGATATGCCACTTTGAATTTCGAAATTCACTTCAAAATGCGCGTTGGTGCTTAACTGTCCTCCACTCATGCTTTTATGGCAATGCTCCTGCATTAGTGGGGCTTTCACATTATGGTAGAATTTCTTTATTTCCTCATTTTGAATATATGTATGTATGTTTATATTTACTTAACTGAACTAGAATTATCTAAGTGAATGTTGCTTGTGCTAAATTATTGTAATTGAGGGATTTCACGAACATTTTAAAGGGTCTATTATATTTTAAGAAATGAATGGTCTTGTTGATTGGACTGGACGCATACAAGAATTACTTTAGGTCTGATCATTATTGTGATTAGTACAGGTGTGAGTCCTTGCACATGTACACTAGTATGTATATGTGTTTTAAATTGACGATGTTGTTTATTTGATGTGGATGTATGAATCATGTGTCATTACCCTTGTATTGTAAATTACTCTAACTTCGGTACAAAGTTTCTTGAAGGGTTGGTGTATGTAACAACCCAATTTGATTAATTATTCATCATAGTTTTTAATTTAAATTTAATTAATTATTAAAATAAATTAAATGAGTCTTTTATTATTTTATTATTAAAAGGTAGGTGAAGTAATTAATGGGGGGATAAGGCTGTTGGGGAATTAATGAAGAGGATTTGAGAGAGGAGGATAAGGAAGAGGGGGAGGACTGAGAAAGGGGAGTCTTTGTTTTGGGGGGAAATTGGAGAAGGAGGAGGAAGAAATTCTGAAGGAGATCGGGAAGAAGAAAGAAATTGGAAGAACAATTGTTTTGGGGAACTCTCAAAGGGAGTTGTTGTTGCTAGGAACTTCGGGCTCGGGGGATAGGAAACTGCAAGGATTCTTGGAGCTAGGGAGCTGGAGAGGTTGTTCGTAGTTGGCTGGGAGGTTAATATTCAGTTGGGTGGTTTGGAAAAGCACAAGAACAAGTGAACCAAGGGCTGAATCAACCAACCTGTAGGTCGAGGTATGTATTTTATTGTGTTGTTTTTGTTATTATGTTGTTATCCTTATCATGTTGTTGTTGTTTATTCCTGGTATAAGAAAATCATGAAGCAAATTCTAAACTAAATTTCGGTCATTTTAGTAGGAGATTATAGTAAATGTTTATTTATTTTGAGTCCTGAAATAGGTAGGCCTTACAACAAACCATTCAAGGTACCAATTCCTATGGGGGGAAAACTAATTGTCGATTCTTGAATAGTGTCCAAAGACACATGAAGAAATA
>ML803447.1:0-20577 GCA_009831015.1 Picea engelmannii | reverse complement strand
AAATCATTTATATATGAGCTTTTCTCTGTTGGATGTTACCCCCTTGAAGAGGCAAGTTAACATTGCTTCCATATCTATAAAGGTATACTATTTTTCTCATATTATCTATTAATATTCATACAATTCTATTTCTTTATATACATGTATTTTTTATATATAAACACTTTATTAATAATAATGTTATAAAACAAATTTGTTGAGCGATAAGTACTGACTTCAAAATGTACATTTAGGAAAATATAATATTTTAAACCATATTTTAATAACAACAATTGAGTAATAGTGTTATTGGCTCTTGACAGTATCATTCAAGCAATTGAGTTGCATTTTAGTGCATTTCTTATGTACCCAGGCATTATACATCAACTTCAATTTGACAATTTTCAAAGATAAGCCGAGTCATCTTGATGTTCTTATATTCTCTATTAAACTTATACCATTCACATATTTCAATTTGGATCCACTCCATTTTTTTATTTTTTTATTTATTTTTATTAAAAAAAAAAAAAAAAACAAGTTTTATTAAACTCATGCCAATGATCTAGATTTCCAATATTCATCATCCCTAAATATAATATAATTCAAACAAATAATATTCACCCTACAACATAACAATAGCCATTAATGTTGTATAAATTAAAATATATACTATATGATTTTGAGATTGAACAATTGAACAATATATATCCCAACCTACAGATTACCCTAGATATTATAATGTAGGGTCATGATAAACTGAACATTTACCATTTGTCATTTTGTGTTTTCTCACGATAGATATTTGGCGATAAAAAAAATGTTGTATTCATTGCCTCCATCCCCAAACACCAGCATAACGTGTTAAGATGGGCATAAGTTGCATCAAACACTAGCATAACGTGTCAAGATGGACATAAGTTGTCATCTCATAGTTTGAGTAGACTACAAGTCACGTACAAGTCCGAGACGAGGATGGTTGAGTACACTACACTCCTCCGAAGAATTAAAAAGAACACGTGTCCTCTTCCCATCATGGGCGTGAGTTTAATCAAATTCTTTGGTTTTAGTGGGTTTTGGTTGATTTCAGTTCTCTCCTCCAAACACCGTTCTCCTTCCTTTCTCCCCTCCATGTGATCCCCCATGTATTCAAAAACCCCGGTCTCCCACCTTATTATAAAGTTTATGGTTGTGAGCCTTTCCAAGTCATTTGTTTTGAATGACTTGGAAAGGCTCACAACCATAAACTTTATAATAAGGTGGGAGACCGGGGTTTTTGAATACATGGGGGATCACATGGAGGGGAGAAAGGAAGGAGAACGGTAAAAGTTGTTAGTTTTGTTCTATTGGATGTAAAACAAAATCAAAGAAGTTAGATAAAATGGAGATTTATTTATTTATTTTAATTTAGAAGAATTGGTTAGTGTCAACAATTCGGAATCCAACACCTAACAAGTAACTTATGACTTATCAAGGGTCAAGACATATAGAGACACATTTGTGAGGGGGGTCCCACTCAGGGGTCACTTACCCTTCTAGCCTTATCATAACGAGTCAGAGTCTCATCATGGATTTGAACCTAGGTGGGGAGAGTGCAAGACCTACCTCCCAACCATCTCATCAAACCAACTCAACCTCAAATGGAGGCCAATTTTCACCAATTATCTTGTGAGTTGACCATGGGACGAGGTCCTTATAGGCTTCTTTTGGAGATGATTTGGACACTCTTTTGGCATACTGTTTAATCCTTTTTGAAGTCTATTTGAAGCCAAACAAGGGGAGGATCTTGACCAACCTTAGGGGAAGTTGTGTTTTGGAGGTTATTATGGAGTTGATTAGGCCATATTTAGAAGCTTTTGCAATCACTATTCTACTCTAAAAAACATTTGAAGTTCATACTTCCACCCTTGGAGCACATGGCTTTGAGACATGGTTTTCAAGCCATTTTTTTGATTCCAATGGAGAATACATATGCACTACAAGGAGCTTATGGAGCCATTACACACATGTGATGGAGTTCAACCACTTCTTTTAAGGAACTTGGATTTGAGTTGGTATTTGGCTCCCACTTTCACTACATATTATTGGGTGATTTGCCACCATAGATGGTTTAAGGGGATAAATTTCGCAAATGGACTAATTTTCCATGGTTTTTTCCAAAAAAAGATTCACCAATTTCCATTTTTTCTAAAAGCAATGCCCAAATTCCATAGAATACAATTATTTTACCTTAAAATTTGCCAAAATTTTATAGAAACTATATAAAATCCTTAGAAATTTGAATATTTTTACAAAACTATTGCCAAACATTTTACATTTTGCATATTAAGGACTAGTAAGATTAGCCTAGGTTTCTACATTTTACATAAGATTTACTACCATAATGTCCCCTATAATGTTTATCATAACATCTAACATATTTATGAATGGAAATAATAACACTTATGTTGAAGACATTAAGTTTTATGTTGATATCAAATAAACACCAAAACTAATCATATTAACAAAAATAAACTAAATAATAAATAATAAATTCTTGGGGGTTGATACCCCCAACCATCACCTAGGTAACCTTGTATGGGGTAAAGCAAGCAGAAAGGAGGGGTTTGCTTGGTTATCGAGATAACTAAGTGAACCAATGGATCGTGTATGTGTCTAGGAATAGAATGATATATGAGTTATTGTTGTATTTGATATAGTATGTTGGTTGTAATCAAATGATAGGTTGGTTTTATAGCTATCAAAAGTGGTTTATGCCTATTTAAAACAATTGGTATGATGATCATTGTGGAAATAAAAGAGTGTTTTTGGTGAAATTGCTATAGAATAGTTGAGATAAGTATTCCTATTAGTGAAAGTGTTTTTTTTTGCCTCGTGAGGAGCCTTTTCCCACAATAAACTATGTTGTTATTAATTGGGATTCTCTTATGTTTAAATAAATTTTGGTTACTAGTGAAATGATATGTTTGTGATTTTGTATGAATGAATTAATGCATTCCATGTGTGTAATGCTCCCTAGCCCAGTTGAGGCCCATTACTTATGGAATTACACATAACAATAAAACTTTTCTACTAACAAATCTTGTTACCAACTACATGTATACACATAGATTTAACCATTCTGTTATTATTAATTTAAGTGAAACTGATTAACTTCATACAACAATATATAAAACCATCCTCATATGCATAATTAATACACATCAGAATAAACTATAAATTTAACAAAAAACAAGATAAACACTTATCTTTTCAGAAGAGTTGTGCAACCAATTGCTTGGGATAGACGTTCCACCCAATCATAGACTTGTTGTTCTAGATCTCAATAACAAGTCACCCCCGAGCTGGGGCTAGGAATCCACAAAAGAAGGTGTCTTTCACTATCCACTCACAACTCAGATAATCCCACAACCCACTAATAATCTCCTACATCTATCTCAAATTTCCTCCAGCTCTCTTCTTCTCAACCTATCCAACCCAAGGAATGTACCCCTTCACTACTTTCAGTCCATCATGTGTCCCATTCATTTATCAGGGTCTCTCTGGCACAATTAACGAAGAATCTCACTAATGGGAACTCAAGGGAAACTCACTACCAGGAAAAACAATAGCAACAACTTGTTGCTGCAGTGCAACTCTCACAAGAGTTCACTCTTCAGTCTTGCCAACTTGGTTCTTCTGCAAGCATAACAACTTGCTTCTTCAGTCTTCAGCTCCAAAAATGCTCTAGAATTCTCCCTTCATTGTTTCTCCAGCTCCAATGTACTTCTTTTCTTTTTTTTCCCCTCTTTCTCATGCAAAAACATGCTTGTCTAAACTGCCTCCCTCTCACCATATGAATTTCCTCTCCTTTGTTATTTTCTTCACTCACACTCATCCCCAAACTAATCATACTATGATCCATGCTTCCAATAAATATGGGACGTGACTCCTCACACCCACCCTCTTACAAGTATTCAATGATTGGTCTCTTCCACACTCAAGGGAAAATCAGAAGGTTCACTCAAAACATTGAAAACAAGAAAAGGATTTGGGAATTAAACTCATGGGTAAAAAAACCCTTTCTAGACCCCTCCTCTCTTGTGGATTAATTAGTCCCCATCTCTGTCGATGTCCCCCAGTAGCTGGCATTGCATTTTATTTGATAAAAATTAAGAAATACAATTTGCATATTACATTGCTTGGACATAGCCACATTCATATCTAAATTATGCACTAATTAAACTAGGGATTATAGTGAGGATGTTACATTTCCCCTCCCCTACAATTGTGCATTAACCTCGGTGCATAGCTTTATGTTGAAATATATATACATATTTACATCATAATATTCACAAAAACAAGAACTCTACAATTTTAATAAATCCAACAGTAGTTCCAACCATAATCATTTGTTCGTCTCAACCTATTAACCCAAGGAATGCACCCTCTTCATTGTTGTCATTCCATTGGGATGTACCATTCTTTTATCAGGGTTCCCAATGTAGGTGACCATAACTATGAGATGTGGTTCAGGAAATCTGATTGTCCTAAAAAGGAGTTTTGCATTTTCTTTAGCTTTTTTTTTTCTTTAAAATTGTCAAAAAAATGTGAGTATTCCTCTCGCATGGTTTCTTCATGCTCCCATTTAGCATTTTTAGGACCATAACAGTTCCATTGAACCTTTACCCAGACTATACATTTTTTCTAAATCACCTTGACTTTCCGATCAAGGATGTGCACTCGTTCCACTTAGAAGTCTCCTTCGTGTTCCACCTGGATCACAATCCAATCAATTATGTGGTTAGGGTCGAGCACATATTTCTTTAATAATGACACATGAAATACATTATGTACTCACATGGATGAATTCAAATCTAGCATGTATGCAACTGGCCTTATCTTCTCTAGGACTCCAAAAGGCCCACAATATATTGCTGCCAACTTTGGGCAACTACCTAATCTTAGTGAACTTATTTTCACTTTCACTTTTAAAGATATATATTTGTTTATGTTATCCCCTATCCTAGGGATAACTAAGGATAATATGTCTTGAGGCCCACAAGTCCTAGACATAGAGTACTGAGAGCCGTATGACTTGAAATTGACCCCAGAGGGCCCATCTTTTCTTCAGTGCATCCCATCTATCACCATCAACAACATCCATCCCACCATCCTAGTCCTGAAGTAGTAGTGGGTCTTTCTCCATGAGGTAATGAGTCTAGGTATCATGGTATGTGTCACTCTGATTTTTGAAGCATTTGAATATGTTGCACTGAACTCTCCCTCATTTCATAATGTTTTCTTGGAAATTGTGCTCCTTAACTTGTTCATACTTGGGGGGTGACAAAATGCCCTAGTAAGCTGGTTCTCCTTTAGGATGAGTTGCCACTAGGTGGGTCTATGAAAGGTCATCATCCATTCCTTCCATACTTACCACTTTTCATCATTATTCCTCTCATCTTCCCCTACCTTGGTTTAGGCATTGGGTATGCCACACTAGGAAGGGTTGTACCTTGCCTTGTGGGAAGAAGGGGCTAAAGGCCCAGAGGGTAAAATTAGATGGCAAGAGTTAAAAGCCAAAATAAAACCTTTGAGATGCTTCGCCCAAGGATTCTTGAGAAATAAATAAAAGGCTTCTTCGTAAGAAAATGGGACATGTAAGATAAAATAAAACTCAAGGTCTAGTTGTTGGATAGGAGGTCTCATCATGAGCCAACCTATTAGGTCCATGGGCATGTAGCAGTATGACACTACCATCTATCTGGTCACCAAACCAGGGTAGTGGCTCTTGGTGGCATAGACAAGAGAAAGGGAGTCTCATCATGTGCCGACCTTTTAATCTTCGTGAAGTGCTTGTGGGTAATGTTGTCACCTCTGGCCACCACACCAGGATAATGTCCCCTAGATTTTCCCTTGAAAAATAAATAAATAGGACTAAGAATAAAATGCATTGAGTGGGCTAAGAAAAAATGGCATCCATGAGAAGGCACCCACAGGAAAGACCTACATTTCCATGTTATCACTGCACCCTCTACCCAAAAACTTCCCCTACACCATTTCACACACCTACATGACCTAGATTGTCTATCACCTGGGAAACACCCCAAACTTGAGGAGGATTAGCCCAATAGGACATCCTGAGATCCTCTCCAAATCTGAATTGTTAAACTGCATAACGTCTTTGAGCATTTGTCTAGGTGAAGGGGGGTTTTATGCACATGTTTGGGTAATTTGATTATTGGATGTGATTGGAATTGCTATGATCCCTATGACTTATGAGCATGGAGGGCGTACTTGTTGTTGTTGTAGGAACATGCACGGTGAACAAGTACATATGGGGAGAAGATTATCTTGGACCTCCATGGGGTTGAAATCCCATAGATGGATGTTGTGACCCAGCCAAGGGCAGAGAGATGTTAGAGACTTGCACCAAGAAAAAGGAAGGACGTTTCACCGAAGACACTTTGGCAGACCTAGACCCAGGGGGATTTTTCTCTTCCACTTGGATGTTGGCCTTGGGAGGCCCATGACATCACCATTGTGACCCTAGATGTCACCTAGCATCAGGATTGGCATTATGGAGGCAGTTGTGTGCTAATTGGCACATGTGGCATCATCTAGGGGCTTGGAAAGCCTAAAGTTTTGTAGATGAGGCCCAATGTTTCACCCAGGAAGCTCAATGTCACCCTAGAAAGGCATGATGTCACCTCTAAAGATGATTTTAGGGTTCAATTATTTGAATTTGTGTAAAAACTAGATTTTTCATGTAATTTGGTCATGTCGGCCTTTTGATGACCTAAAATTAATTAAAGGTCATAATTATTGTATAAATAGAGAGATAAACTCTCATTTTTTGATGATTCACTCACCATACAAGTGGTGGTTTGAAATTCGGCCCTCTTTAAGGGTTATTGGTTGAAATTTAGTGGTGGGCACTTCTTGAAGGAGGCAAATCTTGGTGTATTTTGAAAAATTTTCATGTGGAGGATCTTCAACTAGGGTTTATGCTTGATTATTATTGGTGAAGTAAGTGGAAAATCTTCATTTCTTTATTGTGAATGAATACTTATGGTGAATTTACTTGTTTCATGTCAAAGATTATGAAATTGCTTGCTTGAAACCCTAGGATAAAGACATATGTTACTATATTTTTCTCTATAGTCTTCCACTTGCTAAAATTTCTTGAAAGACACCTATCTAGAAGTAGATACTAGATCCCTACCATTGTATCACTCTAGTAACCCTACCTCATTGCCTATTGCATATTTTATTTCAATTTGTCAAAGGAAAAGAGAAATCACTAGGGCCTAATTTTTATTACTTTCTAGCAATTATTTCTAGGAGTTGGATTTTTGAGGCCTTGGGTTACCAACACCTCTCTCATCCTCTCCATTCCCTTTGGCGAGATATTATCATTGCTACTTTCCTATAAGAGTTGTTGCTGCCATCATTAACTCCATTTCCCTAAAAGACACTAGTCTACCCATTACAAGTGTTGATTGATCAAACCATTTTCAGAACATCTTCTCTTGAACACCTACTAACTTCTACTAACCTTAGATTAGCCTAAATCATTAACCTACTTTTTGTTGTTGCAAAATATTGCTACAACCATCTAACAACAACAAATTAACCCTAAAAGTGATATGTTATGCTAGCTAGATGTTGCTAAAACTGCTTCTGACTGTTTATTATCAAATTACCTAGTTGAAGCTATTATTTCAAGTCTTTATTTAAGCATTCTAGAGCATACATCTTGTGGCTGTTACAAAATACTTATTGTTGTTATAAATTGTTACATTGATGCAACTTTACATCAGCTAGTACATTTCTTAAGAGTTCATTGTCTTATGAAGCACTAATATCATTTTGGTACTTGGAAAGTGCCCTTTTTCCATTGTATTGTGTTGTTATGGGTAGGTACACAACATTATTCATTTTCTTCATCTCTATAAGACATAAAGAACCCTTTTATTTGAGTGACCCGTGAGAGGGGAGGGACTTTCTTATATATTTTGCATTAGCCTTCTCAAACCCTTAGGTCACTGGGGACGCCTCCCCTGGGGTAGTCTTGACATACTCCAAAATATAAAGGGTTTCCTATTAAGGTGACAGTCATAGGTCACTCTCAGTTACACCAATTTTGTATCCACTTGCCTTGGGATTTGGGCAAGTACAAATTGTGCAATAACAGTCTGCTTTAAAATATCTTAAAGTTATGTTCTTGTCTGCATAACTCTTCTGTCTATCTTAGGTAGCCTTTAAATTTGCCTAATCCTCACCATTTGTTCTTACATTTTCTTCAATAAATCTATCCCAATAACAAATTTGTCTACTGGGTTATCCCAACTCACTAGTGTGTTACACTTCCTTCCATATAAGGTTTCAAACGAGCTCATTTTTAATGATGCCTCGTACCCATTGTTATAAGCGAATTCAACTAAATGAATATAGTCCTCCCACTTGGATGGATGGTCTATCACATACATTTTCAACATGTACTCAATTATTTTGTTGCTCCTCTCTATTTTCTCATCATATTCTAGGTGATACATTGTACTGAGATTTAAATTCATGCCAAATCATTTAAACAAACCTTTCCAAAAATTGGAGGTAAACTTGGGATCTCTATCTGAAACTATTGCCTTACGCGCTCTATGTAGCCTAGAAAATTATTTCATGTAGATATCTGGAATATTGGCTACCTTATGTGTAGTCTTTGTTAGGGATTGGGTCTAACCTGATATGAAATAGACAAACAATACTACAGATAATTGAAGAGGAAATAAGATTTTGAAAATAAAAAAAGGGTGGTGTCTAAAGACACCGTTATAGCACTTAAGCACAATGCACCATTAGAACATCACAATGCATATTGGACATCTTGTACACAACAATGATATCACAAATCACATGTTTATAATGACCCATAGGTTCTTCTATTTATAGCTTCAAGATATAACTAACTTCCTTGAAATTGGGAGGATCTTGTCCACATATAACCGTTGGTTGTTAGAGTTGGCTCTATCAAATCCATGTTGTCAAGTCATCTTGACAAGGATGCTCGACCCGACTGTCCATGCTCCCAAATCATAGTCGATTTCTCAACTGATCGATATACCAATCGACTATATTCGATTGTTGGTTGAATGTTTGACCAACAAGCTTGTCGACTACTTGACTGATTGATGTAGATATTTGGTCAATCACCCGACCAAATGTTTCCATATATAGGTTGACCACCTAACCAAATAATTCCAAGAGAAGTGTGATGAACCATCACGACTTGATGTTCCAACCCCCCACCATCAACACACAACTATAGAGATTCAAGAGGTGAAATTATGTTAGCATGACACCCCCCCATAATTTCATCTTCATGAAGCCCAAGCATTGTACAAAGCTTGATAAACCTAGATTTACATAAATACTTAGTGAAGATATAAAAAACCTAATCATTTGTTTTGTAATATTCAAGAGAGACAACATTCTCATGAATCAACTGTCTCAAATAGTGAGCATGGAGCTCAACATGCTTCAACTTACTATGGGAAATGGGATTATCAACAATTTGTATGGCACTCTAATTGTCACAATAGATTGTATTCAAGGTTTGAACAGAAAATCCAAGTTCACCCACAAGTTGGCAGATCCATACTTCCTTTGTATCAACATGAACGATGCCACGATTGTATGTTTCTATAATCGACAAGGAGACTACCTTCTATTTCTTGCATGATCAAACCAATGGTCAAGTGATGAAACAAAACACATATCTAGAAGTGGACTTTCGATCATCAGTGTTTCCAGCCCTGTTAGAGTCAGTGAATCTGACAAGTGAATTTTAACTTTGACAATACTTGATACCAAAATGAGTGGTACCCTTGAGATAGCAGACAATTCATTTTACTTCTTTCTAGTGGATTTATCTGGGTTCCTGCATAAATAGAGAACCACACTAACAATAAAGGAAATGTCAGGTCGATTATGAGTAAGATAAATAATATTGTCAACCAATTGTCGATAAAGTGTAGCTTTGAATTGGGGAGTTTGAAAATTTTTGGTGAGCTTTAATTCAAATTGAAAAGGAGCAGTATAGGGATTACAATCTGTGATTTTAAAACATGTCGAAAGATCCATTACATATTTAGATTGAGAAATAAAAAAAAAACATCACATAGTGGTAATACTTGAAGACCCCAAAAATAATGTAGAGTGTGAAGATCTGTCATGTCAAAGGAGTCAACAATTTGCTTCTTCAATCTAAGAATGAGATCAATGTCATTTCCAATAATGATAAGGTCATTAACATATATAACAACAATCAAAGTGTCTCCATTGGTATGAAGTACATACAAGATGTGATCAGATTCACAATCTTTGAAACCAAGTTGAAGAAAGAAATTGTCGATCTTAGCATACCAAGCTTGGGGAGATTGCCTCAAACCATAAATAGACTTCTTGAGTCAACAAACTAGATTAGAATCTATCAAAAAACTAGGAGGCTATTCCATGAAAATTTCTTCAAATAGGTCTCCATGAATAAAAGCACTCTTCACATCCATCTAATGAATTTTCCATCCAAATCAAGAGGCGAGTGAAAGAATCAGTTGAACTAAGTTCATCTTTGCAACAAGAGAAAAGGTCACAGTGTATTCAATGCCTTCTTGTTGAGAAAATCCCTTTGCAACCAAACGACATTTATGTCACTCAACAACACCTTTAGAGGGAAATTTGGTCCTGTAGACCCATTGACACTTCACAAAAAATTTTCCTTGTGCTCAAGGAACTAATTCCCAAGTGTCATTATTTGACAAAGAATCGATTTATGTTTTCATAGTCTATTCTCATTCAGGTCATCCTTGAGCATCCAAGTAGGTAACATGATAAAAAGTTTCAAGTACATAATTCATCAATGCAACGCTATCATGTTGCTTTTGACTTTGAGTTTGTCATCTGGAGGAAATATCACCAACATCAGGTCCAACAACTTCAATTTTCTTTGAATCCCATTTGGGTAGACAAGAAATGGGTGAACTCTTGTTCACTACAGAAGGTCGATCAGAAGTTGTAAAAATTTCAGTCGAAGGAGATGGAGGACCATTCGAAACAGATATTGACGAACTAATCGAATCATAGGTCGATGGTCTAGTCAAATCATGAATAGAGTATAGAGTTTGATTGTCTAGTTGAAGGATTTAAAATGGAACATGAGAACCATAGTCATAAACAACATACAAAGAATCATCTTGTAGCAATTCAGAGGAGGAATTCAACAAATTCATGCCAAAATACTTCTCATAAACCATACATTTCATATTACACTGATTTTTTGTTTGACAAGGATCAAATAATTGATAGACCTTAGACTCTTCAAATTATCCCATCATGGTGCAAGCATGACTCTTTGCATCCAACTTCTTTCTGCAATCATCAGAAATATTATCCCAAGCAATAGATCCAAATACATGGAGGTGGTCGATTGAAGGATTATTTCCACACCATCATTTGATTGGAGTCATTGAAGGAAGAAGTCGAGTCGAGATGCGATTGATAAGATAGTTCTTACAATATATAGCTTCAACCCAGAAGTGAGGAGGAATATCTTTGGACTGCAAAATACATATAGCCATTTTGACTAACATATGATTATTGCATTCTACGATGTCATTATGTTGAGGTGTATGAGGAACTGACCGTTGCTAGTCAATACCAGATCGAACTAGGTATTCTTCAAAAGAGTTGATTTATATACTCTCCACCATTTTCTTATCTAAGACACTTTATGACTTGACCACATTTGTTTTCAGCAAAGGATCTCAATTCTTTGAACTTTTCAAAGACAAGATTCATATTCTTCAGAAAATAAACCCAAGTGAAATGAGAGAGATCATCAATGAAAGTCAAGATCATCAATGAAAGTCAAGATATACCTTGCACCTGCTAGGGAAGGAATATTAATGAAACATACATCACTGTGAACCAACTCAAGGAGGTTTTGTGCTCTGCACACTTTTCTTGATTCAAATGGTGCTTGATGATGCTTTCCAAGCACACATGATTTACAGACTCCTTCATGGGGAAAATTTTTAGGTAGACCAACAACCATTTTTTGAGTTTCCATTGACTGCAGACTTTGAAAATTTAGGTGTCTGAGTCTTTCATTCCAATTTTGACTTTTCTCATTAGTGTGAGAAACAAGAGTAGTTGGTTTGGTGTCAGGTCAAGTCATTTCATGGAATTTATAAAGACTGTCCTTCCGGTCAAGAAACACTCCGACAACAATCGAATGACCTTTCTTCAAATATCAAAAAAAGAACTGATCTGGCCAAAACTCCACAATATTACCTATATGTGTTAACTGTGCAATAGGAAACAAATTGGAATTGATATTTGGAACATGATAAATGTTGATGATTCTCCCATGTCGATAGGAAACATCATCCTGACCAACGATATCGAGAGAAAAATCATCATAAACATAAATATTTCTCTCAACTTCATTTAAGGATGTGAACAAGGAAGCATACTTATCCATATAATGAGTGCACCCAGAGTAGACTACCTATTCATTCTACGTAAAATGAGACAACAAGGCTTGAGAATTTCTGACTTGGAAGATGAAATTATTGATGGGTCATAGAACAACGAACATGTCTCCTTCAAGGCATTTAACCTTCTCCTCTAAATCATCTCTCTTCTTGTAACAAACATTCTCCACATGTCTAGTATTTCCACAGTATTGACATGTCTTCTTCTTTCGACTTTGACATGGTGCATCTATTTTCTCTTTATGTTTCTAGTCGAGGCATCCAAGTCTCTGTGTAGGGGTATTGAACCATCATCTTTCCCTATGATTCGACTTTCCCTTTCCCTTGACCAAGTGGGATTGATGTTTACCACCAATCTTTATTTATTCAAGAAATTTGTGTTGATAAATGATCAAAAGACCACATAAAGATTCAAAGGTGTAATCCTTACCATATTCCTTGAGTGCCTTCCAGTTGGTGCGAAAATTAAAAACAAACACGTCTAATGGTGTTCACAAATTTATCAGGAGAAGCTCGATGAGTTGTATGTATTTATTCTGATAATTCTTTCCACATTTTCCCAATTTCTACTGGAGTTCCTTCACACACACCGAATAGTCCTCTATTATGTCAAAAGAATGAGGATTGAAAGAGATCAACTCTTTTTCCAATTGCATGATTTGGCTTTCCTCAACTCTATCAAACAACAACTTCATCTTCTTCTAGACTTGATGAGGGAAATCGATTCCACTATGTGAAAGGGAATATCCTGTGAGATATAGGTCATAATGACCCCCACAACCTCATCCTTCTTTCCATCAACAATGAACTTTTCTTGATCATCTGTTGGATCTGTGATTGTAGTGTTTGTATACTACCACAATCCTTTACTCTTTAGTAGGGTTTCCAAGTTTGGTGCCCATAATGTATAATTTGATTTGTTCATAATTACAAGATCAATATTCAAAACCATCTTCAATATTTGGACCACATAAATTTGTATCCAAGTTACAATCTACAAACCACCGACCCAAATTCAACCACACAACAAATCAAACTCATAAAGGTTTGTAGATATAAGAGAGGTTTCAAACCATCATCTATGATACCATGTTGGGGATTGGGTGTAACCTGATACAAAATAGACAAACAATACTTCAGATAATCGAAGAGGAAATAAGATTTTAAAGATAAAAAAAGGTTGGTGTCTAAAGACACCATTAAAACACTTAATCACAATGTATTGTAATCATAACATCAAAATGAATATTGGACATTTTGTACACAATAACGATATCACAACTCACTTGTTGATAATGACCCATAGGGTCTGCTATTTATAGCTTCAATATCTAACCAACTTCCTTGAAATCGTGAGGATCTTGTCCACATATAACCATTGGTTGTTAGAGTTGACTCCGTCAAATCCACGCTATCAAGTTGGCTTGACAAGGATGCTCGACCTGACCATCCATGCATCCAACTCATAGTTGATATCTCAACTGGTCGATCCACCAACTGACTATGTTGGCCCTCGACCAAGTTTTGAGCAAACATTGGTCAGAGTTGGCTCACTTTTGGACTTCGACATGATGGTCGAAGATGGAGCACCCAAGCAGAGCTGAGATCGTAGATATCACTTATTTTGTGGGCTATGCGGACCCAGTAAGGGGTCCTCTAGGGTTTTTGTAATGGGTTTATGGGATGTCGGCCCATGGGTTCTCCCCATGTTTGGCCCTATTGTAAGGGTTTGTAAAAGTATAAATAAATAAGAATGTATGGTAGAAGTAGAATGTTTTGGAGCTAAGTGCAAGTAGTTCGATTGGATTTGTGCAAGGTAATGTATGTGTGTTAAGGCTTTGTGCTTGATAGAGAATTGGCTCTGTGCCTTGACCTGGTTTTGGAAAGAGGATCTGGTGCTCAGTGCACAAATCTCATGTTCGGTGCGAAGATCAACTATGTGGCTTAGTGCACATGAGTAACTGAATGTAAGAGATTGACGAATAATAAAGAGGTGAAGTGATTGGTGGACGTAGCCCCACACTGGGGTGAACCATGTATATCTAGTGTCTTATGGTTTTCTTTGTGCAATGTTATATCTGTTATGTTTTTCTTAGTGCTTAGATTAGATGTGTAATGAATATGTATGTGTTTCTTAAATGCATTGCTTATGTTAGAATGCTAGATCTGATTCATAGTGCTAAGTGATAAGTGGTTGGAGTGCTTAATATTTGTTTTTACTTCGCTAGATCTATCTTAGATATGTTCTGCGATGTTCATAAGGTGAATAAACTAATGCATGTCACTTCCTAACTTTATCAGAATACTCTGCAAAGTTTTTTTATCACATATCTGTGTCCCAGCTTGGTTACAGACACCTGCATCTTGTAACCCCCCTGCTTCTACCTCGAGTGAGACCTTGTCTGCTTTGTAGGTGTTGCCTAAAGGGTCGATAGTCAGGGTTTTGTTGGTGTGCTGTTAAGAATTGAACCTTGGGTCTTCCCCTGTGCCAACAAATGGTTTCGTTGTTAGGACTTGAAACTGTGATTGTTGGAACTGAAGTAAAGGAAAGAGAAGCTCTATGCGTAGATATGTTTTTGAAGTGCGCAATACTCTACTGGACTTGCAAATCTTTGTGCTAAGAAATAAATCTGATCTGAAGAAAAGAGGTAAGATCCTAAAAGAGGTAAAGCTTTGTGCTTTGAGAAGAGAAAGATAAGTGAAATTTTGTGTTTTGAAAGCATGAACTTAAGTATGTTTAATAGATTATGTCCTAGTCTGAAGGCTAGGGCGCAGTTGAAAGAAAGAGCTGATTTGAGTAAATTTAATGGAAACGAAGAAACATATGTTATTCCTATGCATAGAAAGAGTTTTTGGAATAACAAGTGGATGCAGGAACCTAGAAAACATTTTTGCAGATTGCAAGTCCTGCACTATGATCCTAGTGCACTGTACAGAAGAGGTTGGGGAACATTTAAAAGAAAAAAGATGATTAAATTTGTGTTATAATTGTAGAAGACTGGGACATCATAGGTCCTATTTGTCTTTGTTGTAAGATTGTTGGTCATGAGGTTGAGGATTGTCCAAGGATGATTGCTAAATTCGAAAGGATGAACATAAGGCAAGAAAACTATGAAGAAAGTCAAGAGACTAAGGGTGTGTTAGAGAAAAGGCCAGAGGAAGTTCAGACTACATTAGTACAGTTGAAAGAAACGATGGATGTTCACAAAGATGTTAGTTTTCCAAAGATCCTGAAAGTAAAATAGTGCATAAGTGCAAGAATAGAAGACTTCGACATAGACTGTGTCTTGGATGAAGAAACACAAGTAAATATTATGACAGAAGACACTTGGAAAATTTTGGGAAAGCCTACTGTGGTACCTTCGTTAGGAAGGATAGGCTTGTTTAAGGGAAAGATGATAACACTATGTGGAAGAATTACTAATGTACCTATTATTGTTCGTGGAACATCGACTGAAGAATAATTTGAAGTCATTAAGTTTGTTGGGGACAATGCCCCCTTTTCACTTTTGTTAGGTAAGACTTGGATTGAGAAGGATCAGATTAGAAGGAAAGCAAAGGAAGAAAGAAAAAGCAAGAACTAAGGGATTTCATAGCTAGAAAAATAGATCGACTAATAGAAGAATGAGAGGATAAGTCGAAGCAACAAAACAAAGTAACAACGCAGGAGGGACATAAGGAAAGAGAATTAGCTGTCAAGGTTGAAAGAATTCAAGAAGGCTTGAAGAACCTATGTATGAAAGAAAGAAGTATATCCACCCAAGAAGTATCAAGAGAAGGTATATTAACTTTAGACCCTTTGAGGGCACATCAAAATTGCAAAGTCACTACGCTAGCGAAAGATAAGAATAAAAATGGAAAGAGGATTCCATAAATAGTTAGAGAGACTTAGATCACAGGAAAGACGGCAAGGAAGCTCAATAGAAAGAAGGCTAAGTTGGAAAATCTACAAGAAGCTACAGAAACCAGATGGAAGATTTCGCAGACTAGAACCTTGTAGGAGGCAGGTTCGCAGGATTTGAACCTCACTGGAACAACAAGACCACGCAAAATGGGACTTCGCCCTGGTGAAGTTATATGACCGTTGGAAGCACCGTGACCGTTAGAATGATGCTCCAGAATGGTTAGAAAATGCATTTATGGGCTGATGGACCTATTTTGGTGGTTGATATCGTGCCATAACAGACATATTTACATTGATGAAAGCATTTCTTGGTCGTTGGAAGATCCATTATGGAACCCCTCTTATTTAACTCGTTAGTCACTGCGTCGGTACCACTTTTTTCCACCCATGATTAACTGAGCCAATAAGAGAATTGTCCATGTGTCGAGCTGTGCTATCTGAAACTAGACCCCGCATGTCCACTTGTCTACCCCGCCTATCCATTTGTCTACCCCGACCTATCTGTTTAAAAGTTAGAATGTCGAGCGAACCTAGTGAATTAGAGAAGTTTGTCGAGGAATTCCTCAAGAAGCTAATGGCTGACAAACCGATATCTGAAGATCTCCAAGTGTCATCAACTAGGGGACTACAGACTTACCCTTCAACTGGACGTCATTCTGGTTGTGTCAACCCCGTGACTGAGCAGTGAAGTAAGCACCGTGGTGATCTGGATAATGCGAAGCAGATCACGTCGATCCTACTAGAGTATATCCCACCTTTGGCTGGTGCTATTAATTGTGACAACATCCCCTGAGATTATGATTACACCACATTCATCGCGTACATTCTGAATGGAATATACATAGTTGGGATTGAGTTAGGACAAATCTCACTATTGAAGAACATCAACTTGAACTTGGGAGATCGGAAGAACTATGCCATGTTGGTTCTGCATCGCTATCTCACGAATTCAACTTTCATCTAGCAACTCCACCTTCCACGAACCCACTTTTCCCATTTTCCCCTTTTCATCCCTTGATGAGCCTTGAGATCATCTAGAGACTCCATTGAGGTATTAACCTAAGTAATGGATCCATGGCCTCATAGGACTTACCATGGAAATTCCATAATGTGTATCCTTCTATTGATGTTCAAAATGTCCCTGGATATCCAAATCATTGTCCAACATAATGGAGAGCAATTTGCCCCAAATTTGACGGTGATCCAGCTCTAACAGTCACACATGTTGTGAATTATATGAAGTATCCATCGATCTTAAATGTTCTACATGAAGATGTGTTGATGAAAAGTTTTGTGTCTTCACTGGAATCAAGTCAAAAGGATTGTCTTGCACACTCATGTGATCCAAAGAGTATCCCTTCTTCTACAAAGCTCATTGAATAATTTCTCAGGAAATATTGGCCAGCTACTCAATTTTTGCAAGATGCTTTCCAAGAGCTCAAACGCATTCTTTGTCGAGAAGGTTTTTCGATTGATGATGAGACATATGATGAAGATGAAGTATATTCTCTTCCACTTGATGAGGATATCCATACCTCTTCTCCCCTACACATCAAGAAGAGAACATGATGAGTTATAATCCTTTTGAGAAATTTGATGATGCTTTGTTCCATGACCATGGAAATGAAAAAAACTGCCAAAAGGACATCGATGAAGTTTTTCTTGCAGAAGGCCTGAAAGAGGCAATGTCCTCTATTGTCCCTTTCGAAGAAGATGAAGTTATCCAGTCTTGTGAAGAAGTAATCAACTTCTATGATACATATGAAAGCATGGAACACCCCCTGGATACAATTGGTGATCACATTGATGATTTCATATAGATTGGGAGATGCAAATGGGATTTGGGTTGTTTCATTTTTTATGAAGATCCTATCTACGACAATGAAGGCACATCTTAGATAAAGGATACATTAGAATTTCTTAAGAGGATTTATTTTTATATCCAGATGGTCCATATATGTGTCAACCTAATGATATGGTTACATATTTTTTCCTTCCATTCCAGGATGACTTGATGCAACATTTTCAAGATGATTTTCAACCACCATACTCAAATTTTGATAGACATTGGGTCATGGCCCACCCAAAGAAATATGAGGTCCATACTACCAAATAGAAGTACTTTCATGTTGATACTTTGGGCATGGATTTGAAGAAAAAGAAGAGATGTTTCCTGATTTCGACGAATGATTTTTTCTCTAAGGTTGTGCCTTACCCTATTTCCTCTTGTTTGGGAAATCGTAGGGTTTTCTTTGGATATTTTTTCCTTTCTCAGCCTCCAGAGAGCAGTGATATTATAAGATAATATGAAGACAATCCATATTCTATGTATAGTATCCCCCTTCAGAGATGGATTGATCAGTATTGTGGCTACACTTTCAGGCAGGATGATAGGGCTGGTGGTTTCTCTTTCCAACATGATTTCCTCCCTCCTGCCCATATTCATGAGTTTTATTTTATGATCGATTATATGTGTGTTTATACTCGTGATTATTATGTGCTTGACTTATTTTTTTGGTATTATATGATTAAGCATATGGGGAGATACTTTGATGAGATGATCAAATGGTTACACTGGTTGTATGACTTCACCTGACATCATCCAACATGTGATATTCATGTCCCCAAGGCCCTAGGTAAGTAGGAAATTCATTTTGATTCCCTGCATTTGCATCTTGATTTTCTCATATTAGTTTAGATGCATTTCATTTTCATTTTTCTCTTCTTTCATATTTATTTCATGCTTAGTTTAGAATTGTTTGAAAAAATATCAAAATTTATCTTTTTATAGATTAATGGGTTTTGATTATCATAATATGAGAACAAGGATGAGTAAGCCATCCTACACTTGAAAGTTTGATGTTTCCTTGAAGTAGCAGTTCTACCAGGAGATGTTGCAGTTCTCATGCACTCTACGATGAGCACATGTCCCCAAGTAGGAGCCAGATGTTATCCCCATTTTGTGGATAACTAAGGAGATTATGTCTCGAGGCTCTCAGGTTATAGATATGGAGTGTTGAGAGAATACATGACCAACAGTACCCTTTCCACAGATGGAAAACCAACTCACCACCAAAGATGGTCACATTTTTGCAAATGGCATCCACAACACCAGCTGGATTTCGGAAGACAGTGGGCCTTTCTCCATGAGGTACAAGTCAGTTTATGGTGATCATCATTTAAATATTCAAGCCATTTGATTATGTTGTATCTTAGATTTATTTATATTTCATTATATGTGCTTGGACATTATTTTGTTTTACCTGCATCACCTTGGTGGTTGACATTGTTCCCTAGTAAGTGGTTTTCCTTGGGGATGGGTTTTCTATTGGGAACTCCCTTAATGAGCCATCGTACTGTTCCCAACCATACTTACCACTTTCCATCATTATTCCCCTCCATTTCCTTATCTCTTGGGATTTTAGGGTGTATTGACCCAAGAAGGGGTTGTCCCTCATTCTATGGGAAGAAGGGGCTAAAGGACTAGATGGGTTGATGTTGGGTAAAATATAAAATCCTTATATAAAACTTCCAGATGCTTCACCAAGGGATCACCCAAGAAAGCAATGAAACACTTATCTTTGAATAAAGGGGACCCACAATATAATAAAGAATGCTTAAAAGGTTAGTTGAAGGATAGGAGGTCTCATCATGAGCCAACCTATCATGTCCATGAATTTCTATTGATATGACATTACCATCATCTGGTCACCAAACCAGGGTAATGACTCTCAATTGCATGGCTGAGAGAAAGGGGGTCTCATCACGAGCCAACCTTCTCATTTCCACTTGGTGTTTCTGGGTGACATTGCTATCATCTGGTCACCACACCAAGGCAGTGAATTTCAATCTCTCCTTATGCTATTATTAAATAAAATATAAAGAAATAAAGATAAAAGGCAATTGATGGGCTTGGAAAAAGTGCATTGCGGGTGAAGGTACCACACACCCTCTACAAAGGAACCCATGAATGAGACACTATGACCCCTTGTATGTCATGAGCCCTACGCCCATTGAGTCTTGACCCCAACCACTTAATCCACTTTACATGGCTTAGAGAGGGATCTCTTATAAACTCTCCTTGACCTAGGGAAAGATCTACCCAATAGAACACCTCGTCAACCCTCCCATATTCAAACTTGAAAAGTCGCATAGTGTCTTTGA
>ML803446.1:66226-144196 GCA_009831015.1 Picea engelmannii | reverse complement strand
CATACATACCATGAGTGTCGGCTGTGAATTTTTTCGGATGTCCCCACCAGGTCTTGACTATATCATGACCATTTCTAGCGTATTGGGTGCATTCCTTTCTCTCAAACTCTAGAATAAATGTGGCATTATAAGTGTATTTAGGAGTAGGGGAAAGTTTGTACATTACTTGTAGGTGCTCTGGTCGGAAAGATCCAACGATGACCTGCTGATTGTTGATGATGCTCCTGGTTTGGATGTCGACATGTTCCAAGGCCCAATTTATCATATTGTTATAGAGTATGATTCTTGGTCGTGCGACGATCTTATGCAGTTATGACTGTGCTACACGTCTAAGCTTAGCTGTAAAGGAGTCATCGTCTTCTTCAGCAGAGTCGTCTGGATAGTTAATGATCTCATGCTATAAGACATAAAAAACCTACATCCAAGTTTTAATGGTGTCCGCAACTTGTGGAGTTGTGTCTGATAACAAATCTGTGTTTGGATTTGAATCATCACCCGATGCATCAAGCTTCTTTGCAGCTTTTCGTGGTGCCATAATTCTCAAGGGAACATAATTAACTTACCTGTGACAAGAGAAGTCTGTAATCTCTACACTGGATAAAAACTGCTAATTGCAAATGGTAAAAATGACTTTGAAATTCGAAGTGCTTTATTCAAAAAGTCTATTGATCTTCATATATCTTTACTAACGAAGAATTTATTACACTTAATGGAATTCATTACCTGGCGATTCAAAATCCTTATTTGAAATCATTATCCTTAATCAATCATAAATGCCATTAATACTTCGACGATTGGCATTCGGGAGTTTTGGATACGATAGGGTGGAAATCTCCCAAAGTTCGAATTCACGAAGGAGTTAATCTTTGAGTAATCACTTTTAAGTCTTAATTAATCATGTTGTATTAAATTTAAGTATTTCAAAAGTTCAGAATTCAGAAGTTTTGAATATAGCACAAGGGAAATTTTCCGAAATCTGAAATTGCGAAGTAATTAATTAACTCTTAATTATGACACATTAAATTTGTTAACCGTTTTATTAATTCCTTGAAAACCCTTTTTACTTTTTGTAATCACTTTGCTTCGGCGCTTTGATAATCCGGGGATTTTGAAATCAAAAACTCCCGAAGAGTAATCTCTTGGAGTGACGTGGTAGGGATGATATCATTCTAATGACGTGTCGAGAAAAGAGAGGTTCCACGTGTCACTTGAAAACGTGCGAATCATCCAACGTAAATGTCAAAAATGAGTGCCACATGTCAACTCAAGGAAAGGTTTTAGGACACGTGTCATATGACTTGTGTTCATGTTTTCTTTAGGAAAAGTCATGAGTGGTTATCTTCGGGTTTCAGAGTTTTAGGGTTTTCGTTGTTTGTGTTTGTTGGAATACCCGGAGCGCGGAGCTGTGAAGCAACCGTTGAAGGCTTTTTTTTTAAAACTCAGACGTCTTCGAAACTTCGGAGATCATTAGGATCATTAGATCAAATGAAAGAAGCTCATTGACGGTAGATATTGTAAGCGCCTTATTGCTAAATAACAACCAATGGATTTGATTTAAAATTAAAAGGCAACTCTCTAATTTTTTTGCTTTTTGGGTAAATTTTTTTATTTCTAAGAGGTAAAATATAAAGTTCAAAAGCTCAAAATTAGGCGTGTTCCAAGAACTTCAAAAAGCCTTTTGTTGTTGGTGAAGAAAATTATACACTTATGTACTGTGGTCAGAAGGATATGCCTTGTCCATATTTTACAACATGCTTTGCTCCAATCATACAAGGAAATATTTGCCCTATATGTGAGCTTGTAGTTGTGGGTTCCTATGCTTCTGGGTTACTTTTCCTGACTTATCAAAGAAGGCAATGTCGGTATTGGACACATGTTGAATACACTTTTTTATTTCAAGAAGTTTCATTTCCCACACATATGTCTAGATCAATGTTGTACTATGTACCTTTGAGAACTATGTTGAAAGATATAGCAGGATGATATCTAACAAGTCTTGGACAAACTTAAGAGATTGGAATAAATAGTTTAGTGGCACTAAAATGATAGTAAAAGTAGATTTTTCCATGTTTATATTTTTTTTGACATAACCAAAGACATATTTCTTGTAAAATAAGTAGAAAGACATCAACAAATGCTAGAAAGTAGCTACCGGATGGTAAATAATAATTTCACTCAAGATTTTAATGTATTATTGAAGGCATTGAAATCTTTGTATTTAGCAAACAAAATAGCTCAAGTGTGTGGAATTCATCTTCAAACAAATCAATTGATTCCTATAGGCCCACAAGATGGAATCCCTTCCCACAGGGGCCTGTGGGCAGAGATGGAATCCTACAGGCCTATAGGATGGCTGCAGACCTATAGGATGAAATCTAAGTTTCTTACATATGTCCCTACTTACATATATCCCAGAGAGGTCCTTGTAGGATGGCATCCCTACCCACAGGACCTTGTGGGCAGATATGCCATCCTATAGGGGCCTCTCTGGGATATATGTAAGTAGGGACATATGTAAGAAACTCAGATTTGAGGGGGTCAACGTCCAAGTGCAATCCAGGTGAAATAAGGGATTTTGAGGCCACTGAATCCATATGTGTGACGATAATCAATGATCCAATCAATGATGTTATAGAGGGGATAGGTACAAGAGTCAACATTGTCACCCAAGGTTGAGCTAAAACTCATGTAAACCTATACATGTCATTGCTAGGGAAGATTAAGAAAAAATCTCCTAGTGTCCCAGATTTTGGTGTGGCTAGATAGAAGGAATATCTAAATGATAACATTGAATTAATATAGCGATAATTTCCTAGAGCTTGTATCTAAAGTGATTAATACAGTTCTTGTTTTTATACTTTTTTATGAATTTGGGGTGATGAGAAATCCTATATGGTACTTTGTATTCTACTAGCGTAATATTTAGGAATTTTGGTAGAGGTGAAAGAAGGTGCTTTGTGTTCAATTAAAAAAAAAGAAAATGCAAGTGAGAGAATTCAGTGTCTATGCAATTGTTAGAGGATACAAAGTGTAGGATGTAATGTTAGACTTGGGAAGACATAAGGGCAAGTCAATATATAGTGCTTGAGATGACTATGGATAGTTGAAAGCATGGCTATTTGTTATAGTGTTGCTTAGGTGCAATGGTAGTGGCACAATTGATCAGGTCTAGGAGAAGAATGAATAACAAATGTAGGGTTTTATGGATGAGGAGTAAAGGCTATAGGACTATTGGGAGCACTCTAAGTGTGAGGGTTGGAATGAGAGTTAGGGTTTTGGGATGCTTGGAAATTAGTCCACCATTGAACTTTACATTCAACTTCCAAGGCATGTTCCAAGTCCTATTCAAGGGAAATACTTTCAAACATCTAAACTTTCAATCTAACAAAATCCAATACACTAGAATTAAATTTAATAATAAATACCTCCTCTAGATCTAGAACCTGGAGTTGAATGCAAATCTAAGTGAACACCTCAATGTAGTATTGTAATGTCTTCGTAGGTTCTTGACGGAGATGATACAATCTGGACAATAGATTTGTTAGGTAGCTTGGATGGTTAAAATGTTATTGGAGGGTGTAAAATAATACCTCCCAAGTGGTGATACAATAAATACCTCCTCTAGATCTAGAATATGGAGTTGAATGTGAATCCAAGTGAACACCTCAATGTACTATTGTAATGTCTTCTTCTGTTCTTGATAGGGATGATACCATCTTGACAATAAATTTATGAGGTGGCTTGGATGGTAAAATTTCTATTGGAGGGTGTCAAAACCTCCCAATATTTCCACACAATATGAAGAAATATTAAAGAACTCATGCACATAGTCGGAGGGATGGAAAGATGCATTTACATGAGTACACTCAATACACTCAAGTCAAAATAGAAAGATTGAAAAGAGGATGAGCTCCTTAAGTGATAGATGTTGAGTTGGAAGTTGTTGGCAAGGTGGGTGCATCCTCCTTAGGGAGGAAACCTAGTCTATCTCTCTTGAAGTATGTGTTGGGTGTTACCTTGTTCAGGAATGCATTCTAAAGGAACACTATTCTCATTATCTCTATATCATTTCGATAGTGAAAAAAAGTGTGAATCTCAAAGATGATAGCGTTGATTTAGATTGATGGTGATATAGGGGTCATTAATTAAACTATTTCTTTTACACAAACAAAACAAAAGATGTTATTTTTTTGAACTAGAGATATAATTCAACAATATAAAATAGCAAGCCGATACAAATAAAAACATATAACTTAGTAAGAAAAGAATCAAACTTAGTGCAAGAAACTTTAAAATGGGAACTCAATATTTTCCTGCCATCTGATTTATCAATATTTTTATCAATGTTCATTGAATCAATCGCTAACTTGAGAAATCATTCTGCATCACCAAGTCCTTAGAATAGGCCTTTCTGCACATTGAACATTGGAAAACATCAATGTTAAAGCAGAACGTAAAATGCCACATAAAATTACATTCAATAATCTCTAAAAAAAATATCATTAAATGGATAATAGGAATACCTTAATGAGTTCCTCTTGGTTTTGAGAATAATTTATTCTTTACTAAACAAGCCCAACCATGTGATAAATCAATCATCTATATATGTACTTACAAGTAATGAACAATTGTAGTTTTGTCATTTTACTTACCATCTTGCTTGAAGGGTGAGTCGATTGTGTTTCCCCCAAGATTTTTCGATGTTCAACCATTTCTTGAAAGTTGAACTGGAAGACAATATTCATGTATTTTCTGGTGGCTGCACTGTTGAATGTATCCCCTTGCATTGCATAATACGATGAATTTTTCTTATTGGTTACAATTAAAAAATATTGTATGATGATATGAATAATATGGTAAAATTATTCGATACTTACAATTCACTCTTTTAATCTTAGCTAATCACCTTGGCCAAGTTTGTGTTGCTCTTGTTTATCCAGTCTTTCCTTGGTGGCTTTTGACGTGTCCGAGACCCTACAAAAATTTTCAAATATGTAATTAGACAACACAATTTTTTCTATAGATCAACTAAATAAATTTTGACATATTCAATTCAAAATATCATTTACCTTCCAGGGCCAGGTGGTGTCTTCCCTTCATGTCTCATTGCAATCTCCTTTGCATCCTCTAGTATATTCTTCCATTCCCTCTCAGGAATGCCGACGAGATGATCATACTTAGGGTTTTTTACCAATCGACTCCTATATTGGTCTCTGACATATTTCAAATATGTACTCGCCTTCGATGTGATATCTTGTTTATTGAATTCCACCATGTGTGAATGGTGGGCCCAAAAGTCTCTAGGGCCTTCTCATGCAAAGTCCTTTAAAAAATGTTGTTTCCTGCAAAAAGACATGATAATTAGTTTAAAATAATTTGAAAGATGCAAGTTTCAATATTTAAATAATAGGAATTAACTAAGATATTAATAATTATCTTGGACTTGTGGTGTCTTCAAGGGAGCCAAGTTTTTGTAAATCAAAAGTTTGACCAATATTGTTCTCGTGGTTTGAACACGTGTTTCTCCAGGATGGCAATGTGTAGACTCTTCTTCATGAGATTCACCATCTACTACACCATCAGGTCCACCATGGTCTGGAATGAACAGTGGGGGCATCTCATGGGCCCTAGGAGTTGTAGTCGTCTAAACTACACACAGAGAGGAAAATAGCCTCAAAGATATGTGGCTCGTGATAGGGTGTTGTGGGGTTTGTGCACCACTTCTACCAGGAGTGTCCCCATGACCAAGATCTTGTGTTGGTTCAAATATTTTCATAGAAAGAAATTGTTTTTAGTTTAGATCAGATAAACATATGAAACAAAAATTCATAAATTAATATATGTCATAAATAATCTATTTTAAAAATGGAGTTTACCACATATTGATATATAGTGTGCTCTAACTCTCTCATCCTTGTTGTGGTCTCCTTTGTAGGCATACAACTAGCCAATTGAAGGAGTTCTTTGTTTACCTTTCACAAGCCCTTTCTAATTGTTTCAATTGGGTTGAGGGAATCATATATTTCATCACCTTGATCATCGTGCTCTGGTGTGCTCGTCTAGATCAACAAATAAAAAATTTAATTGAATTATTGTCAACAATAATTCATATCAAAATCAACGCTTTACTTGTTGCGAGCTGGCTGGTGCCTTCCCACGATCACCCTATCACATTTCAAATTTTTTCATGTCTCTGGGGTACAAGATACCATTTTTCAAGCTACAATACAAGGATGGATTTCAAGCTACAATACAAATGGCCACTAAAATATCTCATAAAGGGAGGTTGTATAAAAGTTGCAAATCAATGCGTGTAACATATATATTTCCAACATAAATAAAACATGTGAACCTCAAATTTCAGAGAAGATGAGGAGACAAGATGTACAACTATGAAAAGAAGTGTGAATATTCGCATAACCTTAATAAAATATTGTTCATTAAGCAAATAATCAGAACCCCACACATACATAATAATTAATTAATTTAGGAGACATTTAAGATTCACACAATTATGTATGTTCTTGAATTTACATTGAATATACCTTTGAAAGTTGATTCACATAGATGATAGGCAGATTGTAACCATCAGGCACAAGCATTACAAGGTTGTCAAATATGATGTCAAGCAAAGGATACACTAAAACTGCTCATTTGAAAGTTGGGAGGACAATTTGAATTCATCCCTTTCTGTGTTGATCTGGCCCAAATGGACAATGTCCTTTATGGTTCTGGTGTAATTGCAATAACGTTGTTGGAATTTGGTAGATTTGAACTTCTATAATGCATACCTACAATTAGAAATCGGTGTTTCTCTGTATGTTGTAATTTCATTGACATTGAAGTTGATATGATTACATAAAATTATAAAATATTAGAACCTACATAAATGTACATTAACAAACAATGCCAATCTAAAGGTGAACTTGGTCTTTTCTAGGATTTAGACACTTCTAAGATTTCTGGAAATCCTGATGCTCATCTTTTCTTTGAAACTAATTCCTTTCTTCATTATATTTTGATGATTATTGGCCCAGACTCTACCTTTGAGAGGAACCCTAGATCAATGGTTTCAAAGGTTTTGAATTAGGGGAGGTTTCAAATGAGACAGATTTTGGCTTTTCCTTGATCTTCAAAACTCCTCTATTACAATCCATGTTGATTATCTATGATGCATTTGTAAGGGGTTAGAAAAAATTATAGATTTAGGAAACATTGTTGGTCTGGAGTCTCCTCTGTCACTCAAGCTAGGGCCTCCTTTGTCTCACTTTCGGTAGTCTGTCAGAATGATTCGATGTCAGGGTCTTGCTCCCGTTGGGAGGGTTTTGTTTGTCATTTTCTTTGGTTTTGCAATTTGTTGTAGGTTTTTCATTTTGGAGGGTTTTATAAAATATGTGTTATTAAAACACCATATAGTATAACAAATATATTATACAATTTATATTATATAATATAAATTATTCTATGTAACAAATATATAATACAGTTTATAATAAAGTTTTATATATAATACAATTTATATTAAGGTTGTTGGGGTTATAATGTTTATGGGTAAAGAGTTAGGTGTTAACAATTATGGGGGTTAATGGACTTAGGAGTTACCAAGGTTAGGGATTAGGTGTTATAGATATAAGTGTTTAGGCGAATATGGTTATGTAGGTTAGTGAGTTGGGCATGATATAAACGGTCATATTAATATGATGTAAAGTGGTTACAAGGATTAGGGATGTCATCATCGACGATGATGATGACAATGACAACTACGATGATGACGATGACGATGAAAGTGACGATGACAATGATGATGACAATGATGATGATAATTATGACGATGACAATGATGAAGATGAGGAGGAGGAGGATCACATCGACAACATTGATTATCATGATGACAATGACAACGATGATGACAACGATGATGATGACAATGGAAATGACTCATCAATGATGATGACAATATTGACAATGACAAAGAGGATGAAAACGATGATCACAATGAGAATGATGATAATGATGACAATGGTGATGATAATTACATTAATGATGATTATGACACTGACTCTAACAATGATCATGCTGATGATGACAAAGATGATGATGATCACAATGATGATAGTGATAATGCAGGAAGAAAATGATGATGACATTGATGATCTTGATGATGACAATGACAATGATTTTGATGGTGACAATGGCAGTGATGATGACAATGAAAATGACAATATTGATCACGATGATGATGTCGATGGTGATGATGACAATGGAAGACAATGATGAATATGGAAATGTTGACAATCATGATGATGAAAATGACAATGATGATAATCATGATGAAAATGCTGATGATAATGACAATGATGATCACGATGATGATAATGACAATGGAAGAAAAGGATGATGGAATTGATGATATTGATTATGAAAATGACAATGAAAATGAGAATTAAAATGATGATGACAATATTGATCACGATATCGTAAAAAATGATGTCAAATTACATTCAATAATCTCTAAAAAAATATAATTAAATGAATAATAGGAATACCTTAATGAGCTCCTCTTGGTTCCAAGAATAATTTATTCTTTACTAAATAGGGCCAACCACGTGAAGGTGGAAGCTCATTTGGCCCCTCTCCCCCCCTCGCAACACTCTCAGTTCCCCATACCCAATAATGTATATTAATTTAAACAAATATTGCACAACTAATAATTTATAATATAAATATTTTTTGTCCTAAAAATATCTACAATCACTTCTTTAATTTATTTTTCTTATTTTTCATAAAAGTATTCAGTAAATCATTAGAAATACGTTGGTATTCATCTCCTTCAGTTGTTAAACCCTCTTCTGGTCTTGCTCCATGACTATATGTCATCTCCACCATTGTACTACTTCTAATAGCACGACATACCAATGGACGTTGTTGCACTACAGGAGCATCCACTACAAAAATAGAAAGCATTAGAAGGACATGGTTATAAGTTATTATTGTTCATATACATAGTGTTTCATTAATGCCAATATCATGACTATGATTTTTACCTAGAGGAGTAGTCGACATGACCATTGTTGGTCGATGTTGCAGGGTTAATGTCAATGACGATGATGATCATGACAATGACGATGATAATGATAATGATGATGACTGTTATCGAGCAAATCGGTAGGCGCAGACACTAACAGATCTCCCTAGATCCACTTGGATCTAGAACAAAACATGATAGGACACGACTCTTTCCCTAAGTTGTGATCATTGAATCTACTAATAAGAAGAAACAAGTGACATACATTTGTATCGCTTCCTTAGGTCTCTGTTGTTCCCGCTTCGCTCCGGTGTTCTGATGAGATCAAGTCCAAGACAACACAAACCAACGAAAGTGAAGACAATAAAATATATTCAATGTCAACCTATGCATATGATCAAGGAGTTACGCAATAAAGTAAAAGTGACTTTATGGGAAAGGGACATGCTGCTGTATCATATTAAATGAAAGTAGAAGATACAACCTAATCGCCTTGATGTTGCAAGCTTCCTTTTAGTGACCCTTGGTTCCAACACACACACTTGCTCTGCACTTGCATGAAGAAGATCCAATACCTCTTGATAGACCAAATAGAGTCTTCAAGCTTCTGTCCAAGTAGGGTTCTTCACACAATTATTTCACCATTTCTTCATTCAATATTGCTTAACCTTTTCCACGAGAAACCCTTCAATATATAGGAGAATGAGAGATGGTTAAATGGATGAGGATGATCCCACCAAATATGAGAAGTCAGTAGAATGACAACCATGCGAATGCCAACTCATTTTCTAGAAGATTCCCTTCTAGAACCCTCAAGACCTCTTCTCCTTTCCAAGCTTAAAAACAGGTTCACACCCTATCTATGGAGCAGCCTGCGAACAGTTCACACCCTAAGTGTGGGTGGCCTGCGAGAATGAAGGATTCTCGCACCCTATACCATAGGCAGCCTGCGAACTCATCTTAAAAATATGTTTTTGGAAGAAGACATGAGCCACTTTTCTCAGGCAAAAAGTCCTTGTTGGGAGCCTGAATACATTACTATTGAAACATCACTAGAGTGACCAAAATCATGTGTAACAAAATTACCCCCAAAGTATGAGGCCGGAATTTGTGGCAGCCAAAATACTTTGTAAACTGCGCGTGTGTGTCAGAAACTAGGAGCACACCTAATCAAAAACCTCCAAACAACCAAGCATCTACAAAATATAATACTAGTTCTGAGGTAGGCATTCCCATACTCAGATCACAAATGAATGAAATCATAAATGTAGGTCATGGCCACCAATCATACACCATGGATCCATGACGTCAAAATGATGCATAGCCACCAGGAATACACTATGGATCTATGCAAGAAGACTTAAATTAAGATGACATAGCCACATGAAATACAAAGTGGATCTATGTGCTGAGGAAAATCATACATACTCCATCGCAGCCTGGATAAAAAAGATGAGACCCGGGATCTTCAATCCCGTCACCTGAAAGTATGAATCTAGCCATGCGATTACAGGTGCTGAAGTCGAACATGATAGAAACCACTTGATTACCAGTGATTGATGAAACCGTTAACAAGTGCGAGAGAAATCACCATTGATGTCAATGACTCCCAAGGTACCAAAGTACAATCCAAGTGAATGCGAATACATGAGTTGAAGTCGAACATTCGGCAAAATCTCTAGATCAGGGATCAATGATGAGAACCCCTGTCGAAAGCGAATAGACCTACCATTAAGGCATGCAGGTCCCAAAGTATCTGACATTCAATTGACAGGATGGATTCTAGACCATAGACTAACTGGAATGGTGTAAACTCAGTAGCAGACTTAATAGATGTCCGGTAAACCCATAATGTTGAAAACAACATCGTGTGCCAACTCATTTTGTGAATCCCTATCATTCGTTGAAGCATGGTAATGAGGACTTTGTTGATTTCTTCGACTTGGCTGTTGGCTTGTGGGTAATATGGTGTTGAGTTTTCATGGAGAAGACCCAACTTTTCAGTGAGTTCGGACATCATGAAGTTTCTAAAGTGGTTACCGTGATCAATAACAATAGCCTGAGGAACACCAAAACGAGCTATGATGTGACTGAATATGAATAATGCTACAGTCTTTCCGGTATTGTCAAATGTTCGCATCACCTCGGCTCATTTCGTAAAATAATCTATAGCTACAATAATGTATCCATGCCCCATGGCTGAGTGAGGGTGACATGTCATGAAATCGATACTCCATTTTGTAAAAGGACCAATGGAGACCACAGGGTGTAGAGGAGCAGGGTGCGACCGAATTTTATTGTTGTAGGTCTGGAAAGCATGGCATTGTTGGACGACAATTATATAATCATTCAATAAAGAAGGCCAAAAATACCCTGCTCGCAAGATATTCTGGGCAGTAGCATACCCAGACATATGACCACCACAAGATCCAGAATGGCAGTCATTTAGGGATTTCCTGGCTTCGTCAAACATGAGGTAGCGTCGAAAAATAGAGTCAATCCCACGACGATAAAGAGTATCGTCGAGGATAATATATTGACGGGCTTGGTAGCATATTTGACAGTGGTCAGTACTAGACAAATTGGGCCGAAAAGTATGGGTTTGGAGATATATGATGATATCTCCATACCAAATATCATCGGAACTAATCAGGAAAAGGGATTCATCGGGTAATGAATCTATTGCTACATTGTTCGTCTCAGGGTAGGGAAGGTCACATATAAACTCGAAAAACACTAAGGATTTCTTGGACTTGGTGCGTTTGAATTCCAAGTCAAACTCCTAGAGTATCACAATCCATTTGGAGCATTTTCCCCCTAGCAGTTGGCGTGTAAGAATGTGTTGCATAGGGTTGCAGTTAGAAATTACCGTAGTCTTGCGAGAGAGGATATAGTGTCAGAAACGTTGAACTTCTTGGACGACTTCCAAGGCCAGTTTTTCAACATGTACATACTTGGTTTCGGTAGTCGTAAGACTTCGACTCAAGTAATAAATGACATGTTCGTCATGAGAATCATCCTCCTGGACGAGAACCATAGTGATGGTATAGTCCAAAGCTACGACATAAAGGAAATAATCCCGACTATAATCAGGGGGGAAGAGTAATGGGGTATGTGTCAAAGATAGTTTCAAAGCTTCGAAATATTTGTTGGTAGTGGTATCCCATATGAACTCAGACCCTTTCTTGAGCAGTTGTGTAAATCCAAGAGTTAGCTCGACATAGTTCAGGATGAAACGATGAAGAAAGTTTGCCTTCCCTTGCAAACTTTGTAACTGGCGAAGTGAGGAAGGAGGAGGGAGATTGAGAATCACCTCAACCTTCAAAAGGATCGACCCTGATCCCTTGACGTGAAACAATAAATGCTAGAATTCGGCCGGATTCTACGCAAAAAACACATTTGTGGGGATTCAAGCATATATGGTAAAACCGACATCAAAGGAAAATGGCGCGGAGGTGTATTGGATGATCTACATGGCACATGGAATGAGCGGGTAGGTCATCTAGATATGATTGTACGATGTACTTGATATCATGGAAGGCGTAAGACATAACACGCTGAAAAGTTGTGTCGACATTTTTTAAACCGAAAGGAAGTTTCCGATAGGCAAAAGTGACCCAAGGACAAATAAAAGCGGTTTTGTGTTGGTCTACAGGAACGATATTGATTTGATTATATCTGGAGAAACCATCCATCAGAAAGAAGATTTCACTTCCGGCACAATCATTGACGATCTGGTCGATGAAGGGGGTAGGAAAGTTGTCTTTAGGACAAGCTTTGTTAATGTCCCTATAATCAATGCACATGCAGATTGTGCCTTGTTTCTTGTTGATCGAGACAAGATTGGAAACCCAGTCAGTGAGAGCCATCGGGTAAATAAATTCGGCTTTGAGAATTTTCTCGACTTCAAGCTTGATAGCAACTGCTTTACGTGGGTGGAATGGAAAAAGTCATTGCTGGATGGGTTTAGCGTTTGGGTATGTCTTAATCTCATGTATCACAATGTCGGGGTCAATACCTGAGATTTCTTCATAGCTCCAGGCGAAGATGTCAAAAAATTATTTGAAAAGAGACTTGTAGGTGACAATTTCATCAGGGGAACACGAAGCTCCGATATGCACATTTTCGACAATTCCATGTTTTATGGATATGTCGAGGGGAGATGGTGGGTGAGATATTACTTAAGTTCCCTTCGTAGAATAGATCATGTGTAGACTCAGGAACGGTAGAAATGACGACAACGGTCGACGGGGTCGAGATATGTTGGTAACCCTCGATGGTGTGTTGTTCCAGGAAGAGGATGGAATGATGATGTCCATCGTCCCAGGGGGTGTCTTCCATAACATACATAATCATCTCATCCATGGGAAAAATGACGTGGAATGGATCTGGAGATAAATCACCAAGAGAGGGGGTAGAAGGGGTTGTTGATTGAATGGCTTGATAGGCGGATTCGACCAGACTCAAAGGCAATTTGTCGCCATAACGAAGATGATCGTCGGGGTTGGGTACCATCCATGGGTCGTGAGGCACCGGGGTTCCATGAATAGAGGTGGATATCATGTTGATCGAGGCGACAGATGGATGTGGAACATCGGGTGGTGGGATGGGGAAAGTACCCATCAACGAAGAATCTTTAAGAATACCCACACCGATGTTCTCGTATCCAGGGGGGTTTGCAATGAACGATACATTTTCGATACGTGCATCGGAGTGAAAGAAGGCTAATTGGTCGATGGTGACTACCTTTCCTTGATGTGGGAAACACACGACACAGAAAAGATTCGATACAACTGCACGCATGGAATCAATCTAGCTACGACCAAGTAGAAGGTTGTAATCGAGAGGAGCATCAAATACCTCCACTTCAACTTGGACCATTTTGCCTTCTAACGTAATAGACAACGAAGGGAGGACACCATAAGGCTTAAAACCAGAGCCATTGAAGGCTTTGAGCATGTTGTGGGATCGAGTCAAAGGAGGAGAGTCGATGGCTTTCCAGCAGGTAATAGACATGACACACATCGAGGCACCCTCGTCAATAACTGTTCTACAAATGTTTTTGTTGGAGACAATAACTTGTATTTGAAATGGGAGTTGAGGGGGTAACCTTGGAATGTGATCTTCCAAGTCAAAAAATATTAAATTCGTATTTGTAGGGTCGATTCCACCAATAGCTTTCAGCAGTTCCTTCTATTGTATAGGACAACTCTGAAGGAGTTCGAGGGCTAACATCACGAACGATGCTTGGGTTAGATCTTCAACAATATTGTAGTTCTGGGCAGCACGTGCATGGGGATTGAAAGCCGATTTTCAAACAACACCCTTTGGAGAAGGGTGAAGAACTGTATTGAGGCTCAGTCGTTCGAGATGAAAAGGACCGTTGGTAGGTGGAGTCGTGGGAGATGGTTGGACCAATGAAGGAGGTATCGCATCAACCTTCTCTTTGGAGTAAGAATAATATTTGGCTTGAGTGGTAAGTGTGATGTTATTCTTCTTTGAATCGCCTGTACACATTAAGACATAGGATGTACTGGAGGGGGAAGGTTGGTCATGAATGACCAATTGGGCCTGTTGTTGAGAAGGGAAGGGTTATGAAAATATGGCTGGAGTGGGGGGTTTTGTGGTCCCTTGAAGGAACTTAGTAGCCTCGGCTCGTCGTGGAAAATCCTTAGTGTAGTGATCATCACCAAAGATAAGACAAGGGTATCGGGGTTTGCACTTATCCCTATAGTCAACAAGTGGTGTTTTGGTTTTCTCTACTTGAGAATTATTTTTTTCCTCCTTGTTCTTACCCTTTCCTTTTCTGGATTTGTTTTTACCGGCGGGGGTAGATTGAGGAACATTTACCTTAGAAGTCTTTCCGGTGGGAGGGGTAGGAGACGAAGCATTTTGAACATTAGAAGAAATGGGTTTGGGGTTGTTGCTAGAGGTTTGGACAAAATGAGGTTGGGCATGGAAAGAGCCAATCACACCATTGGCTGCATGAGAAGCAGCAGGAGTAGTTGAAGTAGCGAAAGTAGAAGGATGAGGCGTATCAGGGAGTAAGTCATAAAGAGTACCCGTTTGTGAGTAAACGAGGTCTAGGTATTAGGCACGACTGATTTCCTATTCTTCGGTTACAACTCCACCCATGGTGATGTCACGAGCGATGTCATTCAAGAATGATTTCGTGAACCATTATGCAAGAAACTGATTGGGAAGTTTGAGTTTGATGAGACGTCATCTCCATCGCCACTCATGAATGTGATTAGAGATATGAGTGGCTTTGGTTTGTTTGAAGGAACTCAAAATCTCGATTCCTATTTCATAGCGGATCGGTAACTGGTAGTGGGTGAGGAAAGCCATAGTGAGGGTGTTGAAGTCGACAAAGAAGCCTCGTGGTAATTCTATATACCACTTCGAGGCAGAACCCCTGAGGGTTCAATGAAAAAGGCATAAACGAATCGAGTCATCCATCAAGGAATTAGATGAGCACCAAAGATGAAAAGTCATTACATGATTGTTCGGGTCCTCTCCCAGTTTACCATCGAATTTAGGGATGTCGGATGGCAGTTTGGCCGGTATGGCGGGCCATTGAGGAGAGTGACGGATCAGATCATTTAAAATCCTCGACAGATCTGGGAGGTCCAGGGTGGCTAAGAAAGGTAACTGTCTATTCACATGCGTGTACTGGTGACTTTGGGGAGGGAGTCCTGTCGATAAACTAGTGGGACCATAAGCATTCTGCATATAATGAGAAGATCCGGGTAGATTCGGTTGTTGGTGTGGAGGAAAGTAATTCATAGGGTTGTACCCTTGAACCGGGGCATGGGGTTGAGTGTTCGAGCCCCAAATAGGATTAGACGTGCCTGGATATGGTTGGCCTGTACTAGGGGGCATGACGGAGTTAGTTTGAGGCTATTTCCCCCTCAGTCGATTAAGGATTATGTTGTATAAGATGATTCCAATACTGGGCCAAGGATGGAAGTATGTTTTTTCCATAGGGTGGGGTTAGTGGGGGTTTCCCTCCAATCGGGGGTTGAGTCACAATTGGGATTTGTCCTACAAGGGGGGGTTGAGTTTGGCCTCCTTGGTGAAATTGTCCACCAACAGGAATCTGGTAACTAGGTGTGAAAGATGGGATGGTGCCACTAGGATTAGTGCCTTTGATAGAGGATGTAAGAGGTCCTCTGAAAGGTGGTGGAGAAAGTGTCGGAACGAAACCGGGAAGATGGTGCCCAGAAGGAGTGAAACCCTCAGGAGTCCCAGATGTGAGTTGTGTAGGAGTGGGAATAGAAGCATTCAATGCACGATATCCGGGCGGAAGTGTCGGGGTGAATCTGGGTGAAAGCGGTGTGCCAATGGGGGCTTGGTTAGCCACTATGATCCTAGTGTGAGGATTCGTAGTATCCGAGACCATCGTGTACTGGACCATTTGTAGAGGGATAGTCAAGATGTGGCTAGCTGGCAGTGCTTCTGTACCAGGGAAATAATAAGCAGTAATAAAAGGTGTTGCATCTGGATCAGATGTTTCAGGCAACTCAGGTGTGACTGTGATATCAACGCCTGCTCTTGAGCCAAAGATATCTCGTCTAAAAATTCCAGCGATCGAAAAAGGATCTTGACCCTTAGGTCCTGGGAAAGGTCTAGTTGGTGATCCAGAAGACTGAACAACTAAGTCTCCAGAAGAATTCACTCGCACAATACGTCTCTCAGAGTCGGGATGAAGTTGAAAGTCCTCTCGAGAATTGGTAATTCAGAACCATTCTAGAGAGTTAGCTCTTTCCACTTGTGGAGTGGCAACGTCTTGGACTTCACTCTGTTGAGGAGAGCCCTTTGGTGAGTTAGTAGGCAAGGGTTGAGAACCTTCCAGATTTTTTGGGGTTAAGCCTTGCATTCTACGTGAACGGTGTGGAGGGTCAATTGTGATCGAGTTAGAAAATTACGAAGGAAATTCTATGGTCAACTTGGGTAAACAAACAACGTGCACTAGTAAAAATCTAGGAAGAAAAACAAAGCAAACAAGACCTTCTAATTCCGAAGTCACTAGCTGGTGATGAAATCCAACGTCGCAACGACGAGACAAGAAGGGGCTGGGCTAGGGAGAAAACGTTACGTTGATGACCTGCTTAACAGACTTACACCCTGGTGCAAGCTCCCACACATAATCGTGGGCATACCCTCCAAGGAGCCCGAGTGAGTTTGGCCAACGTCGATTCCAAGTACCGTGAAGACTTTCCCCTTCACAGTCACCTTGTGTAAGACCCTAAGAAGATAGGCTACTAAGGTTACCACCAACAACAATAATTCCTGGGGGAACAGTCGACAGTCTGATCCAAACGCAAGGGCAGGGTATCTAGCCCAAAATTAGCTTGAGAGGCTTCCACTCATCATTGTGGGTATACCTTTAGGTGACACCCGTAATACATGCAATCTCTACACCGATATCAACAAAGCAGGGTGAGTAACTCTGTTAATCTCAATGCGACCTCGGGTTTGACCCTTGTGTGAGAAGGGCTTCCCGGGACAAAATGTTGCTAATGGAATTTGACACTCTTTATCACAAGATGCTATTGTGTGTTTTGTGGTTTGGAGAGTGTGTCTCACTACCTATTCCAAAGCTCTAGCCTAGCTAATGTTGGTGTGAAAGAGCCCTAGAAAAAGTTACTAGTTAAATTTTAAAATTGCGCAATATTATTAAAGGTTGTTGTTACTCAAAAGGAGACATAAATGAAATCGATGTTGTGTGAGACTATGACCCAACAATGCAAAAATAGGAATGAATGATACAAATTTTTTGTTCGATGAATCCTATTTATAGGAGGGAAAGAGGATTTTTCTAGAACAACGTGAACTACGATGTATGATCTTCTCAGAAATGCAATATCAAACAATCATGAACAATGAAAATTCTCTATTCGTTCTATTTCAATAATTGAATGCCAATATTTTCAAATAAAATGTTGCTTAAAAAAGAGAAAATGTCTTTAATTTTTTATTAGAAACCAAACAAAAGTGGTGGAACTAAGAAAAAACAAGCAACCAACGAAACAAAAATACCCAACAAACACCCAAACTAATCTTTCAATGAAGACAAAAATAACAAACTGACAAGACCAGTCTCTTCAAATGCACATGGGTAACAATTTTCCGAGTAATGAGTAATTGAAAAAGACAATGAATCTCAACTTTTAAACCGATCACCAGCTCTCAACCAAACAAACACTCGGATTTCAAAACCAAAGATTATATCCTTGTTAAGAAAAGGTCAAGAGGTAACAGTTGAGAAAAAATGAACAAGAATAAATTTCGATTTCCGAAGACTAATCATTCATGAGGTTCAAAGTCAAGAAACAATCAATCAATGGCCAGAGAATTTCTTTCTAGACATAAACAAATATGGGCATCTGAGGATACAAAAAACCTTAATCCAATTTTTTTTTCAAATGGGTTTGTAGGCTTGTAGTGGGGTACAGTGAGAGAATCAAGGATTCTCGCAGGCTAGACACAGGCAGAGTGCGAGAAGTTCACACTGAACTGAAAATTAGGGTGCGAACTTTAGTAGTTCTCGGAGGCTACAGAAGGGTGCAATGCGAGAAGGCCTAAAATTAAGAAAAATTTGGAAAAATGACAAAATTTTTGAAGGAACTTCTAGACCCAGGGAGTCTATAAGGGTCTCCTCAAGACTCAGAGATTGATGGGAATGAAAAATGGTAAGTTATGAGCAAATGGCCAAGGAAAAATCACCAAAAATGGGTCGTATCCCTAGTGGAGTCACCAATTTTGTTATCGGACAAATCGGTAGGTGCAGACACTAACAAATCTCCCTAGATAAACCTATATCTAGAACAAAACAGAACATGACACGACTCTTTCCCTAAGTTATGATCATTGAATCTATTAATAAGAAGAAATGAGTGACATACCTTTGTATCGCTTCCTTAGGCCTCTGTTGTTACCGCTTCGCTTCGGTGCTCTTATGAGGTCAGGTCCAAGACAACACAAACCAACCAAAGTGAAGACAGTAAAATATATTCAATGTCAACCTATGCATATGATCAAGGAGTTACGCAATAAAGTAAAAGTGACTTTATGGAAAAGAGACATGTTGTTGTATCATATTAAATGAAAGTAGAAGATACAACCTGATCGACTTGATGTTGCAAGCTTCATTTCAGTGACCCTTGGTTCCAACACACACACTTGCTCTGCACTTGCATGAAGAAGATCCAATACCTCTTGATAGACCAAATAGAGTCTTCAAGCTTCTGTCCAAGCAGGGTTCTTCACACAATTCTTTCACCAATTATTCATTCAATCTTTCTTAACCTTTTCCATGAGATACCCTTCAATATATAGGAGAAGGAGAGATGGTTAAATGTATGAGGATGATCCCACCAAATTTGAGAAGTCAGTAGAATGACAACCATGTCAATGCCAACTCATTTTCTAGAAGATTCCCTTCTAGAACACTCGGGACCTCTTCTCCTTTCCAAGCTTAAAAATAGGTTTGCACACTATCTATGGAGCAACATGTGAACAGTTTGCACCCTAAGTGTGGGTGGATTGCGAGAATGAAGGATTCTCGCACCCTATACCATAGGCAGCTTGCGAACTCATCTTAAAAATATGTTTTTGGAAGAAGACAGGAGCCACTTTTCTCAGGCAAAAAGTCCTTGTTGGGAGCCTTAATAGATCACTGTTGAGACATCACCAGAGTGACCAATGTGTAACAATGACCATGGTGACAATGATGATGATTATGAAAATGGAAGACGATGATGATGGAAATGACGATGTTGATGGGAATGACAATGATGATGACAATGATAATGATGCGATGACACTAACAATGAGGATGAAAAAAATTATGACAATGGAAGACGATGATGATGGAAATGATAATGATACGATGATGATATCAATGAGGATGACGATGATAATGACAATGGAAGACGATGATGATGATGACAATGACAATGAGGCGATGACGCTAACAATGAGGATGACAAGGATGATGATCATCATGAAAATGATGAAGATGATGATGATAACGATGATGATCATGATGAAAATCATGATTTTGAATATGATCATGATGATGTTGATGATGACAATGATGACAACCATGATGATGACGATGGCGACAACCACGACGATGATGACGATGACAACGATGACAAATGCTGATTATGGCGATGACAATGAAGACACTGAAAATGATTATGGTGACGATGATGACGATGATATCATTGATCTTATTCTTCCTCCAAGTCTACATATGTATCATCAGGTGCATAATCGATGTTGAAAGGATTGTCCAGATAAACATTGTGATCATCAATGCCATTTTCAATCATAATTTCATCGTAAATATCATCATCGAGAACATAATTTTCATCTACATTTGGTTGGACTTCTTCGTCTGACATTACATCTATCTCATGCTCCTCTGCAACTTATTCTTCTTCAATATCATCTTCTTCTGGTATATTATACTTTACAAAACTTCCTCTTGGATCATATGTAACAACATACAACCAACTTACTTTACCTAGAACCTCTAAATAAAAGACCTTCTCACATTTTCTTGGAAGAACATAAGTTTATATATTGGGCTCAAACGTCCTTGTATTAACCATGGTAAATCCATTGGCATGCTCAATAACAATTCTTTTGGGATCATGTTCATTCATCTATAACCTATACCATTTGAAATCAAAGAGAACTAACTTGAAGGAATTAAAGTCACACTCAATTATATCATTCAAATAAGCGTAATATCTATTTTCAGATATTGTTGGATGCCTGTCACTTCTAGAGGAAACATCAATGACCTAAAAGACTGCATTTACCCCACTATCATAGGTTTTCTTATTTTCATCCAACTTTTTTGATGTGAAATTTATAGCCATTGCACCACATAGCCTTGTAGTGTTTCAATTTCAATATGCCTGACATGTAAAAAATTCATTGTCAATGAAAAACCGTATTTAGACTTAGTAAAAATTTATTAAAAAAAACACACCATGACCTAGATTAATATAATGGAAAATAACTAAAACATGACGTGGGTGAATTATATATGCTTTCCTATTTATCTTTTAAACCATATGCTAAATCGATTTCCCTTTGAGTAACATTAGTATCTTGATTATGATGAGCCTCTTTAAGCAATGTAGCCACCCCTTCCCATGATAACCTATCATTACATTGTATATTACATATATCTATCCATAACTTCATCCAATCAAGCTTGTTTACGATGGATAAATGTAGTGCATCCCACTCTCGACCAACTGTATGAAAAAGGAATAAAAATTACTCACAATAATAAAGATTAACAATTGATGGAAGAATACAATTTAAATAAGTACAATATAGATAAAAGTTAATAATGAAAAGTATTATAAATCTCAGCTACCATCTAATAATTACCTTTCACTTTCCTCATTCTACCTTTCTGGACCAAGACCTCCCCTTCAAATTTTTTGATGGAGTTGACATCCCAAATGTGAGGCACCTTAATTCATGCTGCAAATTTAGGAAGATATTGAATAATATACACCAAGGAATGATATACCATATATCCCTCCACCATAGAACCCTCGGGATGTGCTCTTTGTCTAATGAAAGCCTTGAATGAATTCAAGTGCCTCTCCACCATCCACATTAACCTTGTGTGTATAGGTCCACACATTTAAATATCCTCAACTTGGTGTATGAGGTAGTGTTCTTGAGCATTGAAAAATGTCGGAGGTAGATACTTCTGCATTTCACACATTAGCTGAGGAATTTCTCTCCTCCAATATTTTATATCTTCTTTATGGATTTATTTAGATGACAACCACCTACACATGATTATAAAAGAAAATCATAGGTTTCAACAACAACGTATATACATTAATTCAAGTAAAACAGTACATGACGACAAGTTCTGCAACAAACATTTTTCTTACCTCATGTATTTTCCAAGATCAGATATAACTTGTTTTACATTGTTTTCAAAGTTGTCTGGGAGAAATAGAGGTAGAACATACTATACATACAAAAAAGGAATCATTAATTTTTTGAAAAGAAAACAAAACTAAAATACTAAAAAGAAGTATTACCAAAATAGAAATCTACCAAAATAATTACCTTAATAAAAGTATGCCAGTCATGAGTTTTTACCCCACCAAAGTCACCTTTCTTCATTAAGATATTCTTTATGTTTGAAGAGAATCCCATGGGAAATTTAATTTTCCGAATCACCTCTTTTACAACATTGCTTTCCTTCTCTATAAATAACCATGGAAGACGATTTCGGTCTCTGACATTTCTATTTGAATCAATCAAACTGTG
Source organism: Picea engelmannii (assembly GCA_009831015.1). Classification (NCBI taxonomy): domain Eukaryota; kingdom Viridiplantae; phylum Streptophyta; class Pinopsida; order Pinales; family Pinaceae; genus Picea; species Picea engelmannii. The sequence continues at coordinate 121,845 of ML803446.1, read as the reverse complement.
CATTGCATGATTGGCTTCATGAATGTCACTACAAATTTTGACAATTTTTTATTTTCCATTCCTTCCATCTAAGATTCTCCACAACATTTCAGTTACATTCTTCCCTATATGCATTGTATCAAACAAATGAGTTATTTGTAGGTGCTCATAGTAGGGGAACCTACTGAATTATATGGGGTAATTTTTCATTCCTCGTGGAAGCTACCCATCAATGCCTTGACGACCTTTATGAAACATAAATGAATTAATTATATAGTTCAATAATTGTTAGATATGGTAAACATAAGTCAATACAAATAAAAATTGTAAAACATTTTGTGTGATACATAGTCGAATTTCTTACCTTGATGATTTCTATTCATAGATGATTTTAGGGGCTAAATTTCACAAATGGGCTAATTTTCCATGGTTTTTCCCAAAACAATATTCACCAATTTCCATTTTTTCTAAAATTTATTCACCCAAAATCCATAGAATAAAATTGTTTTACCTTACAAATCGCCAAAATTTTATAGAAACTATATAAAATCCTTAGAAATTTGAATATTTTTACAAAACTATCGCCAAACATTTTACATTTTTCATATTAAGGACTAGTAATATTATCCCACATTTCCTAGCTTACTGGTGGATCATGAAGCGAGACAGACTGTCATCGTGGCTAGGGTCCAAACCCTAGCCACCGCTCTGGTTTTTCGATTGCAGGGGCGTGGATTGAAGCAGCTGATCAGGGTTAGGGCCGCGGTTCGGAGGTATCTCCTGCGAGTGCGCGTTGTGGAGCAACGATCCCACCTTTGCGCCTTGATCCGTAACGAATTTGCTTGGAGAGGGGCGCGACCTTCGTTGGTAGAAGCCGAGTGCTCTTTGCCGCGGATCGACGTTCGTTTGCATGCGTTTTTGGAAGCCGTGGTCTAGTCTGCGACCTGCTCCATTTTCTAGGTTGTCGGTGGTCTCTGCCCAGCTACGATGGCCCCAGATCCGACTGTCGAGTTGGAAGAAGACCCTTTGGAAGCATTCAAAAAGTTAGTCCATTTGGCAGGATCTAAATCCAAGCCTGCTCTCTCATCTAAGTTTGTTAAGAAGATGGAGGAGATCCCCTCTCTGGAGCTATCTCCAGAGGACCCTTACAGTCTTGGCCTCCTTCTAGCAGAAAAGGCCCTCATCGGAAAGTTTACGGGGTTATGGCCCAGCCCCGAAATGGTGGGGGAATGGATGGAGGATCGTTGGAAGATGCTGATACAGGGAAAAGTTTCTTTGTGCGCAGTAGGCAGGGGTTTTTTTGTCTTCAGTTTCTCGAGGAAAGACGACCGTGATCTAGTTTTCAGATCTGGACCCTATTTCATGGGGTCGAGAGGGTTGTTCTTAGCCCTCTGGACTCTTGACTTCAATCCCGGAGACGAGGTCACAACAGCCCCTGTTTGGGTTAGGTTGCCTCATCTTCCCTTGCATCTCTGGGGAATAAGATCTCTCGAGGACATTGGAAATAAGCTTGGGCGTTTCCTGGACAGGGCGGAGCCGAAAGGGGATCAATTTTCTTGCGCCCGTATTTGTGTTGAGGTTAACCTCGAGAAAGGACTTCCGGAAGCCATTAATCTCTCCCTAGGGGAATGGTGCCATATCCAAGAGCTGGACTACGAGCAGATTCCTTTTAAGTGCCTCCGGTGTCATGCTTACGGTCACTTCGCAAAAAGATGCCCCAAAGCCCCAGAGGAGCCGGGACCAGTCAAAGAAGATGATTTTCAGCCAGTAACTAACCGACGAAGGCAGCCAAGGCGAAAGGATCCTCTAGCCCAGGCTCCGAAGGCCACACACTCAGCAGAGGCAACTCTAGAAAACAAAAACAGCTTTGATGCGCTGAAGGAAGATGAAGCCCTAGATCGAGAAGCATCAACAGTTAAAAAAGATCCCTCGGCAGACGAAAGCCTTCCGAATCCCACCCCCCCAGATTCAGTAGCAGCGAGAGAAACTCGGGTTTCAGCACCGAAACCCTCTGCCTCTGCAGGCCTGGCTGTTTCAGTCCCCTCTAGTGGCTCTGTGGAACCTGAAGACAATTCAGTTCCGTCTCCACCCCTTACCCGAGGCCTAAAGACCAACAAAGTGCGCAGAGAAAAGGAGGCGGCCTCCAACATTTCTTTAGGTTCTCAGAAAAAGCTGGATCCCTATATTAAGGGGAAAATTTCATCCCCCTCGGTTTACTGCTCTGCTTCTATCTTTTTCTATGCTCACAGTTTGTGAGAATTTACTCATGTATGCAATTTTTGTCATTTTCTCGAATTAGCTCAAGAAGCAGACGAGATTGGTCTCCCAAGACATTAACAAGAAGGTTGGCAGCACTGTTAGAGGTCACCAACCATCATCAGATTTGTAACTCCCTGATTCTGGCTTGCCAGAATGCCACTTAATGCAACATAACCGTTCTTGTCAAAAAAAAATATTATCCCACATTTCTACATTTTAATTTAAATTTCCATCCTTAAAATCATCCTTGTCTCTATTATATGCCAACTCTCATAGGTGAGGTGGCATTCTTCATGGTTTTATTGTAGTCTCATCTTTCCCATTGAAAAGATGTTTTTTGGTAGTTCGATAGTTATGGTTCTTAGGGAGGAAGTGTCTATACTCATCAAATACCTCCTTTCCTAAACTTCTTGAACGATGAGATTTCATCCTAGGACCACAAATTGGACATGCAAATTTACCCTTTGTTTGAAGAACTGCAAGATATGGATTAATGTGACAACTAATATTAGTTGTATGACAAGGAATCAATATTAGAAACATGCATAATATTTTCATAAAATTATACACTATTAAAGTGCAGTAGTGTGATGTTACATACAACAAAAATGTGTTAGCCCTAGGGCATCATGAATTGTCCATGTATGTATTCCATGAAATTGAAATGGTTTTTGCCCTATTGGTCTAGAGACGTCGTACATAGTGATGCCATCCCATAACTTTCATAGCTCGTTGATAAGAGGCTCAATATATACATTCATATCTTTCACTTGGTACTTACCTAATTGGTTGAAATTACATGCAATTAATACCTTATTTATGTATAAGAAATAATGCCTTAATAATGAATAAGACAATTGAAATGACGCTATGTTCAAAAAAATATCATAAACAATACTTGGAACAATCATTACCAACATTGTGTGCTCCCTCTTTATTGACATCCAAGGAGGAAGGTTATTGTTTATAACAAAATTAGGCAACATTGATTAAATAGGCCCAAGCTTAGCAAATGAATTGACATCATCAGTTTCCAATGAAAGCCTAGCATTACAAGGTTCTTCTTTAAAAATAAACCATCTTTATTCGATGTTCCTAAATGTAGAAGCATCTACAAGCAATCAAAGAACACCATATTCACTTCTGTGTTGTGCATGGTAATCCATAAGCCATGTAATGCTTTCACACATGAACAATCGTTGCAAATGTGGAATTATCATAATATGATGAAGAGCCTTGTGAGGAACCTTTTTTGTTACTTGATTTGACATTGCGTGCATTTCGTTTCCAATACATATTGTCCATAATATATAATATGATCATTATGACATCCATCAGTAGCTTGATACTCCATTCCAATATCTTTCATAATGACATATAACTATCGGTATGTGCAAAGGTAAATTATTTGACGGTGGTAAGAAAAATTCACCTAACAATCTATAGCATAAAAAATATCTAGTTAATGTAAATAATACTAATCATAAATATCACATCCTTAATTTATTACACATTAATTGACACTAAAAAAAGAGAAAAAGAATTTTGACCTTTACATAGATGTGATGAAATGTATTGTTATGTACCTTAAGATCTATGTGAGACAAGTGTTTGACAAACCATTCAATACCTTCAAGTTCACCAACAACATTATAGCTGAGAGAACACTTGTTCTTGAGTCTTCATAAAGGGGTTGTTGTGCCTTCTCAAGCAAAGGTATATCATGAATATCATCAAAGTTGTCATTCTCATCGATAGGATCAAATATGTCCTTGATCAATCTATTTGTCCCATCAACTAACTCAACAATATTATTGGTGTTATCTTCTAATTCCATAGAATTAACTTGATCATGATGATGTTCAATATCCATATGGATATCTTCCTCAACATGTACAACAATATTTCTACTACTACTAGGAACAACATATTTCTCCAGTGACAGAGACCTAGGAGTATTTTTCTTTATAATTACAAACCTTAATCAATAAAATTAATGTATATACCAAATATTAAAATGAAATAAAATTCTATAAATTTAGTCAATACAAAGAGTACAATATATAATAATATTGAATAACTTACCATGGTATGATATGAGAACCCACCTTCAACGTGCCCATATCTCCAACAATGTGTCTTAATTGTGTTAAATACATGTCTTCTTATGTTAAAGTCCCTACATTTATTGCAAGGGCATTCAAGTTTCACATTACCCTTTGCCTCCAATGTCACCTTTAACCTAGCAATCTTCCTTTCATTTTCTTCATGATGCATAATGTCTTTATTATTATTTGGCACCATTGGATTTCCTATTACAACAAAAACCACTAAAGATGCAATATAAGTACACTATACGAATATTTTCTTACAGTACAAATGTCATCAAATATTGACCCCATTTGTATGTCTAGAGTTAATTAATCCATTGTCAACATTGATTTACTAAATGTTTATAAGAGTACTAGTCAACCATTATTGATCAAGAGATCAAAATTAACCATATTAATATATACAGTTTTACCACATAAGATTCAAAGCTTCACTATAGGAAAATAAGAAAATCATTAAACAATTATAAAAAAGAACTAGGCCAATATAAGCAATTGAGTAGACATGTTCATACATATTTCCTAGAGAAATTAAACTTTTGTCCCCCCAAAAAATTGGGCCTAAGCTGGGTTATGTCATGAGTATTTAAAACAAGACAAAGAGATATTAAAGATTTATAATTTAACCTTCACAGTACGTCCAAAATTCAAGATATATAAATCAAGAATTCAATGTGAAACAAGGCGTAGATCATAGAAAAGAGACTATTACATGCATTGAATAATGACTAGACAATTAAACTTTTATAGATGTCGCACCTACAACAAAATTTTCGAAATCTCTAACTTCCATTGAAATTCCGATGATAGTTAAGCACGTCAAACCTGACTAAGTCAATGACCATTAAGCACTTTCAAATGACTATTTGGTTTTCTTAAAGACCCACGAATGTCGTTGGTATATCGATGCAAGTTCAAACTTCCAACAATCGTTGACCACGTCAAACCTGACTAAGTCAAAGTGCAACGTCATCGGTATATCAACACACTTTTGCATTTTAGTCGGTATATGGACCAACGTTTTCATTTTCATCGCTATAGCGACGCATGTTTGAACTCTCGTCTATATATCGACGAAAGATCAAACTTGCGTTGTTATATCGACGACTATACCTTGGTGACAAGGACTCCAACTTTTGTCGAAATATGGGCTCCTTAACATGGCAATAGAGACGTATGATGACATTTGTTGGAGGTACGATGAACACGAGGAAGTGCCAAAAAAATGATTGAAATTGCAGTAATTTTTGACGGTACGATTAATTTAACTCATCGTCGTAATATTTTATCGAATTTTGACCCCATATGTATTAGTGTGAATCCGTTTTCTAACTGAATGCTCCTCTTTTCCATACAAAATTCCGCTTTTCTTATCTTTATTGAATCACACTCCTCCCAAGGAGGATTGTAATCAACCCCCATGCTCACAATAACTTCTTGAGGTGACTTCTCACACCCACTCCCCCTTACAGGCATTCAATAATTGGCTTTAGAAACACTCCAAAGGAAATATAAGGTTCATAACACAAGGTAATTTCTAGAACAAGGTGGGTTGAGATTAATACCCATGATCATTCCCTTCATGGACCCCTTGGACCCTTCCCCCTCTTGTGGATACATAGCTCCCCATTACTCTATTTGGGTCCAACTATAGTGGTGTTATCTTTATTTATCATTATGCTTTACAAAGTTTACATATTACATTGCTTGGCCCATGGCTATATGTCTTTGTAAAATATATACATCACTAAGTTGGGGGTAAAACAAGGATTTACACTAGATACCTCTTTTTACACCCCCCAATACCTATGAATCCCCCTCCCCTTCATACCTTGCAAACCCCCTCCCCCCCAATACCTACAATATATCGAATTTGTTTTTCAAAATTTAAAAACCTCCTTTATGAAAGAATGTGATAAGATATTGGTCAACAAGGTGAAGCCTCCATGATGGAGCAACACCTCTCTATACAATACATAGAATCAAATGAGGTCCATTCTCAATTTCAATAACTAACTCACCAATTTCTCAACTTCTTGATGCTATAGTGCACATATAAGAGTGATGTAAAATTCCCCTAGGTAGTTCATAGTGTGTGATGATCATCCCTGCTCACCAATTATTGATTTGATAATCCTCGCATGCAATATGGACTATGATCTCATCTAATCCTAGGGATAATTTTAAGGATGAAATTTTATACTAAAATGTAGAAACCTGGGCTATTCTTACTAGTCCTTAATATGCAAAATGTAAAATGTTTAGCGATAGTTTTGTTAAAATATTCAAACTTCTAAGAATTTTATATAGTTTCTATAAAAAAAATTGCGATTTTTAATGCAAAATAATTTTATTCTATGGAATTTTGGTGAATCGTTTTTAGAAAAAATGGAAATTGGCGAATCTTTTTTTGGGAAAAACCATAGAAAATTAGCCCATTTGCAAAAATTAGCAACTAAAATAATCTATATCTAATCCAGTTGTGTTGACAACCCATAAAGATATTTCAATATGTTATAACAATAACCCTTGATTTCTTGCTAAACCAATGCTCCTGTAAGATTTTACCTCACACGTCTTCCATTAAAAACCTTGAATTATGTCAATTTGGAGTTGATCTCATAATGAATGAGTGTATAAAATCTCTTCTATAATGTTCTCCTAACATATTCCCAATAATAATTATCATATGAGAAACTCCTTTTCCTGCACTATGTTCACACAAATGAAAAGAAATAGGTAGATATTAACAAATGAATCCTACTACAATAGTTAGTAGTGAATGAGCTCAGTTAAAACAAAGAGTTTGACATTAAACTCTTAGCTATATGAAAAGAAACCCAAAAAACCTCTCATAAAAACCTCAAACATAAGACAAAACGTAAAAGAGCCCATCGTCCAATAACAAATGCCCCTCCTATTGTACAACATATCCACACTAGGAAATGATGTCAAACAAGAAGATAATTATTGAAACTACTCTCCCTTGCCACATCATGCATTGTTTTGAAGAATACAATGGCTGAAATAAAATCTACGTTACAACTACAAGATTTATTGAGTATTGAAATTTTGAAATTTAAATGTAAAACTATTATCTATTATCGAAATAAGATATGAATTAATGTTTCAGTTTGGTATAGATGCAATGCTAAACTTATGGATATTAGATTCAATTCACAACCATAAAATTATTGATGAAAAATGTCATATGGAGACATCAAATGGGTATATTTCTTCCATACTATGTACAAATGGATATATCTCTTCCATACTATGTATAAATTATACTATGTACTTGAAATTGAGTGAGAAATTGTTAAATCCTCATATTTGAGTGATCATTTCTAGGGTTTTTTTAGCATGCTGAATCCATTTCTGCATTAAAAAAATGAATTTTAAATAATAAAAAATAGTGATTTCGTGCAAATTTATGTCGCTGAATTCTGGCAAAAAAAAACCATTTCATAAAACACTTAGACAACACCCTATATCTTTGGGTCAGGGTTGAAGTTCCAATGTCACTGAACTTGGAAGTTATCTAGTGTAAACTCTGCATATTAAGTTTGACTTTTGAGGAGGTTGTACCAACTGCTTATTGGTGATGAGCATGCAATTACTAACCATCAGGAACGGGTGATTGATTGACAGCTGTTTGTAATCACATAACCACCATGTGAGTGGTTCGAAGAGGTCATAGTCACTTGTGGGCGATCAATATGCAGCCTGTTGCAGAGTTTTTAAGATTGCAACTGCTGGTATATACCTTTCCGGGATATATTAGAGGATGTATATACCACCTACCACAATCTTAAAAACTTTGCAACAGGCTGCATATTGATCGTCGTCACTTGTGTTGCGACTCGTGACACGCTGACACCAGTTGTTGGATAGGAAACTCGTGTTGTGACTCATGACATGCTGACACCAATTGTTGGATAGGAAAATCGTGACAGACCAAGTTGTTGGATATGAATCTGATGCTCAATTTCTTTTGTCACTGGACTTCGAGATGGATACGTATTACGTTCCTTCTATTTCTTTGTGTATTATGAGAATGCTTCTCTTTTTCTTTTATTTCATTCTCCTGCGCTTGCCTTCTGTCATTTCTGTAGTTCAATTATCTGATCGTTTGCATCCTCATTTCACCAATGCTTTTGATCAAGAGGCTTTGCTTGGATTCATGTCTACAATCTCTACATGCGATCCATCTCAATGTTTCAGTCTGTGAATGGAAAGGTATGAGATGCAGTGGGTGCAGACAGAGAATAGTTTCCCTCAATGTTTCAAACATGGGATTAGAAGGTATGATCTCTTCTCTTCTCGGCAATCTCTCGTTTCTTAGAGTACTCGACCTTAGCAATAATAGTTTTCATGGTTACAGATGCTTCTCCTGTCTCGGAATCAGCTACAAGGTTCCATTCCACCCACCTTTGGTGGTGGGTGTCCCAATTTAACAAACTTTTCTATGTCCTATAACAATCTGATAGGAAACATTCCCCCAGAACTATGTGTTCTTCCCAAGTTACAATACATTAGCTTAGGACATAACAATTTGTCGGGTACAATCCCGACCTGCTTGGGAAACGTATCGTCTTTGGATTTACTAGGATTAAATAGGAACAACCTTCATGGACGCGTTCCTTCTGAATTGGGTATGCTAAGTCAGCTGGGACTCATACTTCTTTGGCATAAACAATTGATAGGGAAAATTCCATATTCCTTGTCCAACTGCACCAAGCTTATGGAATTGTATATTCCTGATAACCTGTTGACTGGACACATTCCAGCGGAGTTGTGTAGAAAGAACACCCGGTTGACGGGACTATATCTGTTTGGTAATCAGTTGAGTGGAAGCATTCCTGCTTCCCTCTTCAATTGTACGAAGCTTCAAGTGATCGAATTAGCTAGAAACAAGCTAAGCGGAGTAATATCCATGGAGTTGGGAAAATTGACGCAGCTCGAGATACATAACTTAGGGACTAATCAATTGGTTAGCGTAAGCACCACGGGGTTTCCCTTTGTCACTACGCTTACAAACTGTTCTTGCCTCCAACAAATAGAGTTAACATTAAATCATCTTAGAGGTCATTTTCCCTTCTCTATCGGCCAACTCTCAACAGAAATGGACATAATAGACTTGAGTGGCAATAAATTAGCCGGCAAAATACCTCCACAGATTGGAAACCTGACTAGTTTAACATTCCTCGATTTAGACGCCAATTGTTTTACAGGGTCAATCCCTTCACTTCAGAGGCTTCAAAGGATCAATAGGTTATATATCGGATCCAATAATTGAGAAGGAAACATGCCAATGGAAATCGAGCAACTCAAAAGCTTAGGCCTCCTAGATCTTCATGGAAATACTCTCTCTAAAATAATCCCTGAATCTTTTGCCTACCTCCAACATCTAATATATCTAAATCTCAATCAAAACTAGTTATCAGGTAGAATACCTACAGGGCTAGGGAAATGTGTGAAATTACTACAACTAGACCTATCATATAACAGGTTAACAGGGTGCATACCTCCAGAAATTGGAGGTCTTGCAAATTTATCTTTGTATTTCAATCTTTCAAACAATTTATTACAAGGGCCAGTGTCTCTGGAACTAAGCAAGATGACTATGGTTCAAGCGATCGATATTTCCGCAAATCACTTAACTGGTCACATTCCAGGCACACTTGGGAGCTGCAAAGCAATAGAATACATGAATCTTTCCAACAATAAAATTGAAGGTCCAATTCTAGATTCACTCAAAGAACTTCAAAATCTTTAGGACATGGATTTCTCCTACAACAATTTGTCAGGTGGAAGGAATACTGATGTTATTGGAAAAGCTCAAAATGCTCCAACACTTCAATTTTTCTTGCAATGAATTATGAGGACAAGTCCCTAAAGGTGGAGTTTTCAAAAAGATTGATGACATGGCATTTATGGGAAATGTTGATCTATGTGGTAGTTGGGTAAGTTTACCACCATGCTCTACTAGCAAACATAAAAGACATTCACATCTTAAAAGAGTTATCATAATTGTTGTTGCAGTGACAACGATTGTTTTATGGTGTTTGTTTTTGGGTATATTGTGGAGAGGAAATCTCAAGAGACACATTCTTAGAGCATCTAGGAGATCCTTAGAAGTGAAGCATAGAAGAAGAGTTTCATATGGAGAGCTCATCAATGCAAGTGATGAATTTAGTGGGGCCAACTTGTTAGGAGTTGGTAGTTTTGGAAAAGTTTACAAAGGTGTTCTCAATGATGGCATAATAGTTTCTATCAAGCTTTTCAATTTGGAAAATGAAAGGGAAAATAAGAGTTTTGACGGGGAGTGCACTGTTTTGCGTAGAGTTCGACACCGAAATCTGATTAGAATCATAACCTGTTATTCAGACCTCAACCTTAAAGTTTTGTTATTTCCATTCATGCTAAATGGAAGCCTAGAAAAGTGGTTATATCTAGACGACCAAGAAGATTAAAGTGGTTTGAGTTTGATTCAAAGGTTGAGTATGGCAATAGACATTGCACAGGGCATCGCCTATCTCCATCATGATTGTTTCGTGCAAGTTATCCATTGTGATTTGAAACCCAACAATGTGCTTCTAGGTGAAGATATGACATCATATTTAACGAACTTTAGCATTGCTACTGTATGTTTTGCAAATTCTGATAATTCAACGTTCACTTCCACACATGCACTCAAAGGAATTGCAGGCTACATTCCTCCAGGTATAATTTGAACTAGATAGCTGCTAGCATAATAAGCATTTCCATTAGCTTCCTATTGTTATTGAAAATTGAAAATTAGAAACTTTATTTTCAAGGTTTGTGAAAATGCAGAATATGGACTAGGTGGATGTGTGATGACAAAAGGAGATGTTTATAGCTATGGAATAGTCTTATTGGAAATGTTGACTGGAAAGAAACCCACTCACAACATGTTTGTGGAAGGGATAAACTTGCAAAAATAGGCGAGTATTGGTTTTCCAAACCAAATAAAGAAAGTGGTGGATAAGAATCTATTGAGGAAGACTAGTATGAACAATACTGAAGAATATAAGGAGCTCAATTGTCTCAATCAACTCATAAGTGTGAGTTTACTTTGCACAAAAGAATCTCCCGTAGAGCGACTTAATATGATGGTTATTTTAGGCATATTGCAAAGCACAAGGAACACTTTTTTGAGAACTGCTAAAATTCCAAAATTCTAGTCAGATATATCATACCTGCTATGCACCACAAGTGCTACTGGAAATAATATGAGTGAAGACCAAAGTTCTTCAACATTCTAAGTGGACGCTTTTTTGGAAATTGTTGAAATTCCAAAATTCCAACCAGATATATCTAACCTGCTGGGCACTACAAATATACTGTTATTAAATAATATTAGTGAAGGCCAAAGTTCTTCGAACATTCTAGGTATAAAGTATAGTAAAAGAACAATGGTAGTTGTATAATTCAAATGTAAAGTCATGTCAATGCATTGTCATTAATTCCATCTTATTTGAATTTGGTCTGTTAGCTTGTGCAACTAATTATAAGAAAAATTTATGTTTATATATCAATCTGATTGTTAAAAACTTATGTTTATATATCAATCTGATTGTTCAAAATTTATGTTTAGAAGAAAGGTGCGTCGTTTCACATGTCATGAACTTGGTAGGTACATGGTTCAATGGCCTCGTGTAATAGGAGAAAAAGAATGGACTTAAGCAAAGAGGTAATGATGTGTAAGTGTCTTTCTCCACTCCGTACGAGCTAAAGACAAATTTAAAGTTAATTTAGATGAAATAATAATAAATCATAAAACACATGAATTTGTGATTTTAAAAGTTAAAGCAAAATATTAAAAATATATATTTTTATCATTTAAAAAAATATTTACCATTTCTATTATAATAAAAATAAAAAGCCACTTGATTTATAAATATGTTTTGATACTTGTTTTATTAGAATTCAAAATTTAAATGTCCCCTCGAAATTACGTACATTGAAGTTATCCAAAATTATTAAGACGAGACCAAGGGCTTGCCTCATGAATATATAGATTTTATGTCTGGACATGAGGAGCAGTCGCATTCAGTAGCGGTAATGGATAGATATCTTTTATGTCTGGCCATGAAGTATCAGCCGTGCCTAGCCGTGCCCTGATATTTTTGGTTGCATTTCCAGCTCGGGTTGGGTGGGAGGAATAGACGGACAATTGGAAGATTCGAGGTCCAGCGCGTTTCTCATTTCTGTACCCACCTTTCAAAAGTAGTTCTCCTCTCCCCTCAAGATCCAAGTTGTGGTATTCCATTTCTACCTTTCCAGGGCTTTCTGTCTATAAAGTCGTTTTACCTGGTTGACCTTACCTGGAGAGAAGGAATTCTTGAGTGGGTTTCGAAATTACGTACATTGAAGTTATCCAAAATTATTAAGACGAGACCAAATATCGAAAAAACTTATCATACATGCGAGGTATAGTAAATATACTTATGGAGGTATATAGTGATCGATATATTATATTTATGGAGGTATATATCGATCGATATGTTGTTGACCAGTTATTAGTTGAGGTTGGACAAAAAATTGTTGACCAGTTATTAGTTGAGCGTTGAGCATTGCCCACAAAATTGTAAGGTTTTGACATTAGGATTTGATTTTTTTCATTTTTTAATTATTTGAAAATATTTTTTTTAAATGTGAATTGGTTGTTCAAATGAAAGTCTTATTACTTAAGCTTGTGGGAAGTTAAAATACAGTCACTAGCAGGTTGGACAATGTCACTACTCCTGTAGTTCTATTACTCTATTATGATTTGTGACAACTCCAGCCTTAAATTATTGGGCTATGCCATACAAAGATACTTGTGGAAAAACATACACATCCATATAAACATAGAATGAATATTCTACATATATATAACATAATAATGCGGAAATAACAATAAGCCTACACATGCAGCATATACAACACACACATAAAATACTCATCAATTACAACACTTGTACCATTACACAACATGTAAATGAACATAAGAGTGGTACTTATCTTTTATTAGAAGAACACCAACTGCGTGCAGACCTTCCACAAACCTCCCAGCCTTAGACCACGATGTTCATCACTCTCAGCAGTAGGTCACCCTCGAGCTAGGACTAAGTTCCACCGGGCAAGGGAATCCTAGGCTAGGCAAGTCAACAAAAAGACACACAGTTTATGAGGAAGGATTCTCTCCTAGGAGCCACTTATGCACATTGGTCACAGACTCTCATTCCCCACATGTGTGTCCCACCCCAGGAGTATACACCTTCACTGTCACACAGGACAGTCCATCGACTGCTTCACCTCCCTTGCCTCGGGCTTCAATAACAGGTCGGACCGAAATTCTCAGAGCTCTATAGCAACTACGGGACCACTTCCAGGAGAACTCCCTTCCACAACACACTCTCTCACCTGGAGAGAGTTTCCCACAGGCCTAACAACCTGCTTCTTCAACCACAACCACCTCCCTCACCTGGAGAGAGTGTTGCACACAGGCTTGACAACCTGCTTCTTCAACTCCATTCCTGCACAAGGAGGACAACAACAAGACTCATCAAGGAACAGATGACGGTTGTAAGCCACACTCAACCAAGGGACTACATGGCCACACCAACCCACAGTTATAACACACACGACATATACAATTACAGGATGCTCAGGCTTCACAGAAGACACAGGTCGGTTTCACGGGTTCCCAGTGGGTCTGTGACTAGGAAACAACATAGAGGTCGATTGCAGAGGCAAAATGGGTTCCGACTCTAGATGGTCAAATGACCGGTGAACTCACGCAGAGGTTGGAAGAATGGGAAGCGAGCCCCCAACATGATTGACTCATGGGTTACTAATTCCAGCGTCCCTGGTGGATGTCCCTGTTCAAGGTTAGACAGTGGATGGAGAATCGCCAGACTCCACAGAATGAACCCCACAACACGACTCAACTCATCCGCTTTAAAATGCATGTGCCCATGTCGACACTTGTCTTCCTGGAGGTGCATGCACTACATTTTCATTTGTTCCCTTTTCCCAGGAACTTAGGACAACACTCATCAATTTTCCACCTTAACCTTCAGGAAATAATAATAAATTATTATCCCCTTTAGAGGTAAGCCCCCTAGCTTAGCCCCTAGGCCCACACACTTAGCCTCCTCCCTTACCCAACCTTGTGGAAGCTTAGTCCCCCATCACTCTTTCTTCGTGGTCGGTCTGCACGCAATAATGTTTATATTTTATTAATGATCTGCATAATTACATATAAAAAATCAAGCTTCTGGCCTTTAACATCTAGGCTCTCCAGCCTACTCGCACATAATCTTACCATCTTACAATTGCTCAGCTCACTAGCCTACAAAACATGTTTACAATACATAAATATAACTGGGGCTCGTCCTTAGGGTATTACAATCCCCTCTCCTTATTTTTGCACTGTCCTCAGTGCAACTTACTTACACATATATAATTAAAAAATTCTTCAAAAGATCCAAGCTTCAACTATTGGAAGCCCATTATCCAGCTTTACTTTCAAGCACCAATTCTGGTATCCATACTGCAGCTGAAACTCAATCGCTCTATTCCATAGAGTTGCTTCAGGAAATCATTCAGCTTATTGTTACTTGTTACATGCTTCAATTAAACCTCATTGAAAGCACCGAATGGTTGTAGAATCCATTAATAAACTCTCAACAACGCTATGACTCCACATACATAAACACTCTACTCATACACCTATTCATTCGGAAACAACATTAGAACATACATGCAATATATATACAAGCAATTCTAATAACATTATAACTTGTATACGTCCACTTTCAGATCTACGACCAAGATTTACTTCAGTTGTTTCTCCTCCTCCTTGTCCACAAACTTACGAAGTTATGGATCTTATGCCACCTGTCCTCCTTGATGATGGACAGTTCCAAATCACTTCAGGACTTCGGGACTTTGACAAGTCCACTTCTCCTGTGCACACTAGGGTTAAGTCTCATGCGCTTACCTCCGGATCCAACGATTGCTGGTCCTTCGCGCCCAGACCTAACAGATGATATCCGTTCCTCTCCTCTGCGCTTCCTTTGTTCTGTTGGACACTGATCTAATGGTCCAGGCTCCTCTCCACAACCGATCTGATGGCTGCTATCGCTCCTCCTCCTGAGATTTTGACTTCTTCCACTTTGGAAGATTTTGTCAGTGTTCAAAGGCTTCGGCCTTTGACCTTTCTCCTGCGATTCCGCCTCCTGGATCTTATCTTCACTCTCATAATCATTATATCTTCTAGGCTTTAGGACTTAGAATGAGTCTGTCTCCCACACACTCCTTGCGTTATCTCTTCTGATATTTTCTATTTACTCAGTCTCCTAAGGGTCTCGACCCTTCTGTTTCCTTTGAAAGGAAAACTTCATGCCCTCCTAACAACTTTCTGCTCAAATCACACCTTGTTGTGCGTTTTCTACAGAGTGTTCAACAACTTTGTGAGTATCTTCCTCTGATACTCTTCTCCCTGAACTTGATAAAGAGTTCTCTCTGTGCACACTTGCACTCGCTCGATCCCGCCTGACAGATCTCTACAGAGTTCTCAAAGACTCTTTCTCTCTCTGAACTTAAGAAATAGTTCTTCCTGTGCACTCCTTGCACCTCTGCTAATGAATATTCAACGGTATCTCTCCTTAGATTCTCTGAGGTTAACTTACCTTTGTCAATGCACTCGTTGCGGACAATGTGCATTGCTTGCACTCGAAAACTCAAAGAAGAGAAACAATTGAAACTTATTCAATACTTCACCAGTTTACACATTCAGACCAATCTGATTTAAGAAAATGTTCAGATTTCATTTTCTTTCCGAGATCTTCTCTTCTCTGTAATCATTTTCTGGCACTAGATCCTTTCTTTCAGTCCCCAATCCATGTGATCAAGGGCCATGACCAAATGCTAGATCACTAGGTGCTTACTCGGGCCTTCAACCTTCGACTTCGGAAGATTTCAAAGCACCACACAACAATCTATCGGAGTTCCATATTACCGAACTCGCGACTTAGGGCGGATCAACCGTCCATGTCTACTCAACATTCGACAGCTGACACTTACTATGGAACCTCAGGCATCTGAGTTCCATAACTTTGAAGCTTCGAAACTTCAGAGGATTTCACATCCGTGCATCCGAATTGTTAATCTCCGAACATTCCCCATCACCTTTGGTGACATCATTATGTCACATCACTTAACGTTTTCTGATTGCGGGGACATGCAATGGTGGTTTGGAGTAACCCTCCTTTCATCTCGCAATTCTTCTAACGTTGACACGTAACCCCTCGGTGAACCCGTGGTTTGGATTGCGGGACCACCTTGGATAATTAACTTCCGTTCAACTTGGGTCCCCGCAATGCCTTCTGGTCTTTGATCTTGATGTATCGTGATGAACGCCACTGTGGGTCCCCCGACCTTTAACTATGTTACGTAACCTCGGGCACCACTAACCCTGTTCATATAGGATTCCATGTGGTGGAATATTAGCGGCTGACTCGTGGCCCAATCAGATGGGTGTCACAGGTCATGTTCCATATGGCATTTCAATCTTCCATGGGTTCGGAACCCACTTATATGTGGCACACAACCCATGTGTCCACATCAATCAAAGTGATGTCAACATGACTGACTACTTCGGCTCTTCGAGAGTTTTCTTCCTTCACAATTGTGTTTGACCTTTCGACATTGGTTGATCCAACGGTTGAGCTCTCATCTCTAGATCTACAGTGTAGATCCACTTCGGAGCTTCAGGCTTCGACCCTTCTCTTGTTTCTGGCATCAGACTTCATTGAAGTCATGAAGTCCGAAGGACTTCCAAGTTAACTCTTCTTCACCTTCCCCAGATCTGACGATCGTAAGGGATTTACCTTCCTTCCGAACAGGTCCTATGGCATAGAACAAACTCTGTTACTCTACAGATTTCCAAAGGAATTCACAGCTAACTGCCTCGCAACATTACCATATCTGACGGTCATGAAGGATTCTCCTTCTCCCAAACAGATCTTAAGGTCCACATTACTCTGTGGCCCAATACCAATTCTGTCAAGGTTTTACGACATCGCTACTCCTCCTAAGCTTTGTAACATGGCCAAGGTAACTTCTTGGCACTCAGGAAGGTTCTGAGGTTCGAAATTGGTCCTCCAGACACAATTTTCTCTTGAAACCTTGGGTCCAATGACCACTTATCCAGCCCATCGAGGCTCAACATTGAAACCATGCTCTGAACTCGAATTTTGTCTACTTCAACAACAATTCTTTCCAAAACTTTTTCTTCAATTTCCACTAACATGGCCCATCCAGGCTCAGTGTTGTAACCATGCTCTAATTAATATACAGTACAGGGATTGTGGGGCCGAGGTTGCGTAACATAGTTAAAGGTCAGAGGACCCACACTGGCGTTGATCACAATACATCAAGATCGACGGCCAGGAGGCATTGCGGGGACCAAAGTTGCACGTTAGTTAATTCTCCAAGGCGGTCCCGCAATCCAAACCACGATTTCACCGAGGGGTTACGTGTCAGCGTCATAAGATTTGCAGGATGAAAGGAAAGTTTCTCCAAACCACCATTTCGTGCCCCCACAATTGGAAAACGTTAAGTGATGTGACGTAATGACGTCACCAAAGGTGATTGAGAATGTTAGGAGATTAATAGTTCAGATGTGTGGATGCGAGATCCTCCAAAGCTCCGAAGTCCCAAAGACCCAAAGACTCAGAACTTAGACACCTGAGGTTCCATAGTAAGTCTCAGCCGTCAGATGCTGAGTAGATGTGGACTATTGATCCTCCCTACTTCACGAGTTCAATAATCCGGAACTCTGAGAGATTGTTGTGTGGTGCTTTGAAATCTTATGAAGCCGAAGGCCCGAGTAAGCATCTAGTGATCTAGTGCTTGGTCATGACTCGTGATCGCATGGGTTTGGGACTAAGAGAAAGGGGATAGTGCCCGAAAATGATTATAGAGTAGAGAAGAGCTCGGAAAGAAAATGAAATCTGAACATTTTCTTAAATCAGATTGGTTTGAATGCGTAAACTGGTGAAGTATTTAATAAGTTTCAATTGTTTCTCTTCTTTGAGTTTTCGAGTGCAAGCAGTGCACATTGTCCACAAGGAGTGCATTGACAAAGGTAAGTTAACCTTAGAGAAACTCATGAGAGATACCGTTGAACCTTCCTCAGCAGAAGTGCAAGGAGTGCACAGGAAGAACTCTGTGTTGAGTTCAGAGAGAGATAGAGTCACTGAGAACTATGTAGAGCTCTGCCAGGTGGGCATTGAGTGAGTGCAAGTGTGCAGAGAGAGAACTCTTTGTTGATTTTAGGGAGAAGAGTATTAGAGGAATATACTCAAAGAGATGTTGAACACTTTGTAGAAAATGCTCAACAAGGTGTGCTTTGAGCAGAAGGTTGCCCGAGGGGGGCACAAATTTTTCCTTTGAAAGGAAATAGAAGGGCCGAGACCCTTAGGATACTGAGTAAATTGAAAATATTAGAAGAGATAATGCAAGGAGTGCATGGGAGACAAACTCATTCTAAGTCCTAAATCTCATAAGAGATAACGCTTATGAGAGCAAAGACGAAACCCGATAGACAGACTCGAAGGAGGAGCAAAGGTCGAAGCCTTTGAATACTTAGAAAATATTCTAAGTCGGAAGAGATCTGAACTGTTGGAGGTAGATCTTGGTCGTCCATTTAGAAGCATCATCAAGATCATGATATCGCGAGTCACCTCTCATTGCGGGGATAGAAGGTGCTTGAGGTTTACAAAGTCGAGGGTGGGCCACAATCCAAACCACGGTTTCAGAGAAAGGATGCGTGTAGGCTTAAGGTGAATTGCAGGACGAAAATTAGTTTGGTCTCAAACCACCTTTGAGCATGCCCACAATCGCGTGTTTGTGTGAGGTCACCGCCTAAGGTCACCTCTAAGGAGGAGCCAAGGAAAAGGGGAGAGTGGACTTGCTAAAGTGTCGAAGTCCCGAAATGATTTGGGAACGTCCATCGTCTGGAAGGACGCGTGGCAAAAATCCATCAATTTTGGGTGAAGTCGCTTAGAGAGGAATGAGCGCACAGAAGTTTGAAACTTCTGAAACAGGAAGATTCAAAGTAAATCTTGGTTGTTGAACTAAAAGTGGGTGCATGGTGCCAGATCTGGAACTCCAGGTATGGAGCACTCCGAAGGAAAGCAGAGGGTGAAAACACTGAAGTCTCGAAAAAGATATCGATCGTTGATCGATGAGGAGGTCAAAGGACCGTTGATCTAGTCTTTGTCAGAAAGATTCGAAGTCTCGAAGAGAATCAGGGCCATTGATTTGGAGAGGACACGTGGTAGAAGATCTGTCAATCCAAGGAAATTTAATCCAGATATTTGTGTGTGTGGAGACGTGAGAACTCCTGAAGGACGGAGAGTTGTAGTTCATCAGAACCATCCGACTATTGAGGACAGGTGTCAATATATCTTCCACTTCGGAAGATTTCCATATGGGAAAAGAAGATAGTTGAGAGTTGAAACTCCCGAGGGCTAGAGAGTTGGAATCAATCGTAGCCATTGATTTGGAAGGGAGATACGTGTCGAAAGATCATGTAGATATGGGATCGCGTGTTTACGAGAAACGCTACTACGTAGAACATACACTTATATACAATATGCATTAAATGAATTTAACACATTTTAACATAGAGTTACTACCATCATACAGACTTAAATAGAATTAACAATAATTCCACTTGCAACAAAATACATGATAATATTACAAGCATCACAGACATGTATTTTAATTAAGTAGAGAATTAAACACATAATGATACTTATCTTTGAAACTGGAGTAACTCCACCAACTACGTGTAGACCTTCCATGAACCTCCTAGTCTTAGACCATGTTGCTCATCACTCTCAGTAGTAGGTCACCCCCGAGCTGGGACTAAGCTCCACCGGGCAAGGGAATCCTAGGCTAGGCAAGGTCAACAGGAAGACACACAGTTTATGAGGATGGATTCTCTCCCAGGAGCCACTTATGCCCACTGTTCACAGACTCTCATTCCCCACATTCCTGTCCCACCCTAGGAGTATACACCTTCACTATCACCAGGATAGTCCTTCGGCTGCTAAACCTCCCTTGCCTTGGGCTTTAGCAACAGGTCGAACTATAATTCTCCGAGCTCCGTGGCAGCTATAGGACCCCTTCCAGGAGTTCTCACTTCCTTCGCGCACTCTCTCACTTGGATAGAGTCGATCATAGGCCTAAAAACCTGCTTCTTCAACCACAACCACATCTCTCACTTGGAGAGAGTGTTGCACACAGGCCTGGCAACCTACTTCTTCATCTCTGTTCCAGCACAAGGAGGACAATAGTAAGGCTCAACAAGGAACAGATGATGGTAGCCAATCACATTCAGCCAAGTGACTGCATGGCCACAATAGCCCACAGTTATAACACACACAGCATAGACAATTATGGTATGCTCAGGTTTCACAGAAGACAACAACCCAAACAGTTAAGCATAGACTCAAATTTTGGATGTGGATAAATTGGGTTCACAGGACACACATGAGACACGACTCAGTCCACGGGTTTTCCACTGGTTTTCAAGGTGCGTGGCAAGGAATCAATGCAGAGGTCGAATGCAGACTCAAATGGTTCAGAGAGAGGATGTGTCAGATTCTCAGAAAAACATCATGGTTTTCTGGTTTCAGATCTGCGTGAGAGTATACGAAGAGCAGACGCCCCCCACACATGTTTTAGACAACGGATGAAAGAATGGAGGAAGAACCCCCATCACGGCTCAATTCTTGGGTTAAATTTCATGTGCCTGGGTTGACACATGTTGCCCATGAAGTTGCATGCACTCCATCAAGTATGCGTTCCCCTTTCCAGGAACTTAGGATAAAAATATACCTTTCACACCACTTTGGAATAATAATAAATTATTATCTCAAGGAATTAGGTCCTCAATATTAGCCCCTCTTCCAAACTTTCATCCCCCTCTCCCTTACCTAGCCTTGTGGAAGCTTAGTCCCCCATCATTGTTTCTTCGTGGTCGGTCTACACGCAACGATGTTTATATTTTATTAATAATGTGCATGATTACATATACAAAATCAGGCTCTTGGCCTTGGCATATGGCTCACCAGCCTAATAAACACATAATCCTCTCAACTTATAACCACTCAGCTCACCATCCTATAGAAAAATTTACAATTCAACAGGGGCTCGGTCTTGGGGTATTACAATCCCCTCCCCTTATTTTTTCACTATCCCCAGTGCAACTTTTACACAACATCAACAAGATTTCCAAAATCTTCAAAAAGATGCGGGTATTCTGCCCGCATAGCATCCTCATGCTCCCATGTCACGTCCTGAGGACCATACCAGGTCTACTGGACCTTTACAAGCCTTATAGATCGATTCCGGAGTTGTTTGTTTTTCCGGTCCAATATGCGCACATGATGCACTTGCAAGACACCTTCTTGCTCCACATGAATCACATTCCAATCGATAACATGATTAGCATCAGGTATATATTTATTAAGCAATGAAATATGAAACACATTATGTACAGTCATGGATGCAGGTAATGCAAGCATATATGCAGCTGGCGCAATCATTTCTAGGATTTTAAATGGCCCACAAAATATGGCTGCCAACTTGGAGTAGCTTCCCAGCTTCGGAGAACTTCTATTGGCTTTTACTTTCAGGAAAACATGGTCACCCACTTTAAACTCTCTGTGGGTTTTGTTCTTATCGGCATAACTTTTCTACCTGTCTTAGGCAGCTTTCAAATTCTTCTTAATCTTCAACATTTGTTCTTCCATTTCCTTGAGAAACTTTGGCCCAACTACTGCTCTATCAGTTGGATTATCCCATCTTACTGGAGTATTGCACTTTCTGCCATAAATTTATTCAAATGGGCTCATCCTCAATGATGCTTGATACCCATTATTATAGGCAAATTCTACCAAGTGTAGGTAGTCTTCCCATTTCGATGGTTTGTCCATCACATACATTCTCAGTATGTGTTCTATTACTCGATTCACCCACTCTGTCTTCCCATCTGACTCAGGATGATAGGATGTACTAAAGTTTAGATTCATTCCGAACCCCTTGAATAACCCTTTCTAGAAATTTGAGGTAAATTTTGGGTCTCTGTCTGACACAATTGTCTTGGGAATTTCGCGCAATCGTGCTATTTCCCTCATAAAAATATCAACAATGTTAGATGCCTTGTGAGTAGTCTTTAATGGAATGAAATGGGCAGCTTTCGTAAGCTCGTCCACCACCACCATGATTGCATCATGCTTCTTGCCTATCCTAGGCAATCCTGTGATGGAATCCATTGTCACTACCTCCCACTTCCACTCAGGAATGGGTTAAGGTTGCAACAACCCTATTGGGTGCCTGTGCTCAGCCTTAACCTTCTGACACTCCATACATCTAGCGATGTATTCTGCAATATCTTTCTTCATACCTAGCCAAAATTAATGACTCTTGGCTGTTGCCACAATTTTCTGATATCCAGGGTGCCCAACATAAGGCACATTATGCATTTCATTCAAAATCATAAGTTTCAAGTCCTGGACATTAGGTACATAAATTTTGTTCTTGTACAAAAGTATTCCATCAGTTTCCAATTTATAATTCTCCACTTTCTTTGGCATCTTACCTTGTTGTAGCTTTGCTACCAAATCCCTGTAATGCAAATCTGTATTTGAAGCCTCCAAAATTATGCTTTTAATATCAGTTCGGTACATGCTAATGGTTGTAGCATGTAATTCATGCACTCTCCTGCTGAGTGCATCATCCACTTTGTTCTCTTTTCCTTTGATATGCTTGATATCAAAGTCATATTCATAAAGAAACTCCAACCACCTACTCTGCCTAGCATTTAAGGTTGGCTGATCAAACAAATACTTCAGACCGTTATGGTCTGTCCTCAGTTCAAACCTCCTTCCCATGAGGTAATGCCTCCATTTCTTTAGAACATGTACTATGGCTGCCAACTCCAAATCATGAGTTGCATAGTTCCTTTCGTGCTCTTTCAACTTTCTGGATTCATAACAAATTACGAATCCATTCTGACTGAGGACTCCTCCCAGTCCTTCTTTGCATGCATCTGTACACACTACAAAGTCTTCATTTGGATCTGCGATCCTTAGGATTGGAGCACTGGTTAACAACTTCTTCAATCGCTGGAAGCTTCTCTCACATTCCTCTGTCGACTGAAATTTATTCTCCTTCCTTTGTAAGGAAGTGATAGGGTGAGATATCCTCGAGAAACCTATGATAAACCTTCTATAATAACTATCTAGACCCATAAAGGATCTGAATTCCATCACGTTCTTTGGCGCTGACCATTCTCTGATGGCCTCAATCTTCTCAGGATCTACAACTATCCCATCCTTCGAAATAATATGCCCCAAGTAATGGATCTGCTCCTGATAAAACGAGCACTTTATCAACTTGGCATACAGTTGGTGATTTCTTAGCACCTGCAACACCATCCTCAGATGTTGTTCATGCTCTTCCTATGACTTGGAATACACAAGAATGTCATCCAGGAAGACTATGACAAACTTGTCTAGATAGTCCCTGAATACACCATTCATCAGGCACATAAAAACAACAGGTGCGTTTGACAGCCCGAACGACACCACTGTGAACTCGTAATGACCATACCTTTTTCTAAAGGTGGTCTTGTTGATGTCTTCATCCTTTATCCTTACCTGGCGATATCCTGACCTGAGGTCTATCTTCAAAAATATCTTCGCATCCTTCAATTGATCGAAGAGGTCATCAATCCTCGACAGAGGATATTTGTTCTTTATAGTTACTTTGTTCAATTGTCTGAAATTGATACACAATCTCAATTTCCCATCATTCTTATTCATGAACAGGACTAGGGCACCCCAATGTGACACACTTGGGTGTATATACCCCTTATTCAGAAGCTCTTCAAGTTGCAGTTGCAGTTCCTTCAGCTCTGGTGTACTCATTCTGTAAGGATCTTTCGACACTGGAGCTGCTCCAGGCATCAGGTTTACAGAGAAATCAATATCTCTCTTCGGGGGTAATCTTGGTACCTCATGGAATAAATCTTCAAAATATTTTAATACTGTGTGGTCTTCAATCTTTGAGACCTCATCCTTAGATGCTTCCTCCACATGGGCTGTAAATAATTGGCAACCTTTTCTGTAGCACTTCTTCAGCTGCATTGTTGAGATTTCTCTGATAGCAACAACTCTAGGAATTCCTTGGACTGTTCTCTAATTCCCCTCCTCATCCAAGAAAGTGAATGTTGTGTTACGACAGTCTAGGATGGCATGGTGCTGGTCTAACCAATCCATACCAATTAGAAATTCATAGGAACCTAAAGGCAAAATGTTCAATTCAACCTTTGTGCTCAGTCCATTCATGTCCACTGGACAAGACTTAACTAACTCAATGACTTTCCTCTTGGTTCCTGTAGCCAGCTGCACTAACCAAGACTTTTCATGTTTTCTTCTCGACAATTGAAAAATTTCCACCACTCTAGGATCTATATAACTATGGCTAGCCCCTTAATCAATTAAAACAGTAAAGGCATGGTTGTTGATCATACCTTTCACTTCAAGCATGTGTGACTGATATTCTTCTTGCTTGTTTTCCAGGGCTACGTAGATCCTTGACATTCTACTGCCCATGTCCTCCACTATTTCATCTTGTTGTACATTGTGGACAACTCTCACTTTATCATTTATGTGGGGGCAATCTCTATACCTATGGTTCCCTTTACAACCCCAACATTCCATAGGTGGTGGTCTTTTCATTTTCCCACCCACTTCAGCCTTCCTGGGCTCTCTAAAAGATGGCTGTCCCTGAGCACTGTTTCTGAAAAAGGGTGGCTTAGTTCCCTTCTTCCTTTGATCCATATTGAATTTCTTCTTGTCTTCCCAAGCCTTCAAGAAAGTAGGCTTCTCTCTTTTCTACTCATATAAGAATTTCTCTTTTCTTATATTTTATTCCATAGTCTTAGGGTCATCATACTGAATCTTGTCACCAATGGAAGGTGGCAGTCCACTTAGATACCTCTGAATCTTGACAGTCTCATCCTTGATGAACGAAACATACTTCAACAATTCCAAAAATCTTTGCTTGTATTCATCAATGGTCATGCTGCCCAGCTTGAGTTCAAAGAACTCTTTCATCTTTCTATCGTAGTATCTTTTAGTCAAGTATTTATTCTCGAAATAATTCTTGAATTCTTTCCAAGTGATATCTTTCTCTCTAATGTGCTGCACCTACACAAGTTGATTCCACCACATGGATGCCTTCCCTTTCAGTTGATACATTAGAATTCTTCCTTCTACATGAGAGCAATAATTCTGCAGTTGGAAATATTTCCTCATGCCAAGCAACCGTGTTTCGACATCTTCCTCCTTCTTGTGTTCTCCATCAAATGTAGGAGGCTTAATATTGTTCATTTCTCCCTTCAGTTCATCCACTCCAGATATCCTATGCTTTTTGGTAGGATATGGGCTTGAACTACTATGTGTCCTCCTCTTGGAGCGACCTTGGGAGTGATGATGGTACATGCTCTAAAGAAATTGAGGCATTACCTCATGGGAAGGAGGTTCGAACTGAGGACATACCATAATGGTCTGAATTATTTGTTTGATCACCCAACCTTGAACGCTAGACAAAGTAGGTGGTTGGAGTTTCTCTGTGAGTACGATTTTGATATCAAGCATATCAAAGGGAAGGAGAATAAAGTGGCTGATGCACTTAGCAGGAGAGTACACGAATTACATGCTATAACCATTAGCATGTACTAAACTGATATTAAAGGCAAAATTTTGGAGGCTGAAAATACAGATTTGTAGTATAGAGATTTGGTAGAAAAGCTACAACAAAGTAAGATGCCATAGAAAGTGGAAAATTATAAATTAGAGGTTGATGGAATACTTCTGTACAAGAACAAAATTTATGTACCCATTCCTAAGTGGAAGTGGGAGGTAGTGACAATGGATTTCATCACATGATTGCCCAGAACAAGCAAGCAACATGATTCAATCATGGTGGTGGTGGACAAGCTTACGAAAGATGCCCATTTTATTCCATTAAAGACTACTCACAAAGCAACTAACGTTGATGACATTTATATGAGGGAAATAGCACGATTGCACAGTATTCCCAAGACAATTGTGTCTGACAGAAACCCAAAATTTACCTCAAATTTATGGAAAGGGTTATTCAAGGGGTTTAGAATGAATTTGAATTTCGGTATAGCTTATCATCCTTAGTCGGATTGGAAGATAGAGCAGGTGAATCGAGTAATATAAGACATACTGAGGATGTATGTGATGGACAAATCATCGAAATGGGAAGACTACCTACACTTGGTAGAATTCGCCTACAATAATGGGTATCAAGCATCGTTGAAGATGATCTCATTTGAAGCACTTTATGGCAGAAAGTGCAATACTCCACTAAGATGGGATAATCCATTTGAGAGGGTAGTAGTTGGGCCAGATTTGCTCAAGGAAATGGAAGAACAAATGCTAAAAATTAAGCAGAATTTGAAAAGCTACCCAAGACAGGCAAAAATGTTATGCTGATAAAAACAAAACCCATAGAGATTTTAAAGTGGGTGATCATGTTTTCCTGAAAGTGAAAGCTAACAGAAGTTCCATGAAGCTGGGAAACTGTTCCAAGTTGGCAGCCAGATTTTGTTGGGCCATTTGAAATTTTAGAAAGGATTGGACTAGTTGCATATATGATTGCATTACCTGCATCCATGATTGTACATAATGTGTTTCATATTTCATTGCTTAAGAAATATATACCTAATGCTAATCATGTAATTGATTGGAATGTGATTCAGGTGGAGCAAGAAGGTGTTCTGTAAGTGCATCCTGTGCGCATATTGGACCAAAAAAACAACAACTCCGGAATCGAGCCATAGGGCTTGTAAAGGTCCATTGGGCCCGATACAGTCCTGAGGACACAACATGGGAGCATGAGAATGCTATGTGGGCAGAATACCCACATCTTTTTTAAGATTTTGGAAATCTTGTTGATGTTGTGTAAAGAGTTGCACTGAGGACAATGCAAAAATAAGGATAGGAGATTGTAATATCCCTTGGTAGTTCCCCAGTTATATTATGAATTGTAATCATGTTTTGTAGGTTGGTGAGCCGAATATTGATAAGCTGGTGGGATAATGTGTTTATTAGGCCGGAGAGCCTAAGTGTTAAGGCCAGGAGCCTGATTTTGTATATGTAATTATGAAGATAATTAATATAATATACAAACATCGCTGCGTGCCGACCAACCATGAAGAAAGAGTGATGGGGGACTACGCTTCCACAGAATAGGTAAGCGAAATGGGGCTGAAAGGTTGGAAGAGGGGCTAATATTGAGGTCTTAAGTCCTTGAATAATAATTTATTATTATTCCAAAGTGGTGTGAAAGGTATATTTTTATCCTAAGTTCCTGGAAAATAGAACACATACTTGATGAAGTGCATGCAACTTCATGGGCGACATGTGTCAGCCCAGGCACATACAATTTAACCCAAGAGTTGAGCCCTGATGTGGGTTCGTCCTCCATTATTTCGTCCACTATCTGAATCGTGTGGCCTTTTCATCTAATCTCTCCATACGTCACACAATCCTGAAAATGAGAACCATGAAGCCAACCAATGTATTCCTGTGAATTCTGTCTGGTCTCTGCGTTTGGCCTCCATCATCAACCTTTGCATAATTTTCTTGTTACGCATCTTGAAACCCATGGACTAAGCCGTGTCTCCTATGTGTCCTGTGAAACTTGAGCATACTATAATTGTCTATGTCGTGTGTGTTATAACTATGGGTTGTTGTGGCCACACAGTCCCTTGACTGAGTGTGATTTGTTACCGTCATTTGTTCCTTCCTTATCCTTACTGTTGTCCTCCTTGTGCTAGAACGAAGCTGAAGAAGTAGGTTGTCAGGCTTGTGTGAAACACTCTCTCTAGGTGAGAGAGGTGGTTGTGGTTGAAGAAACAGGTTGTCAAGCCTATGAGGGACTCTCTCCAGGTGAGAGAGTGTGCAAAGGAAGTGAGAACTCCTAGAAGAGGTCCTGTAGCTACCACAGAGCTTGGAGAATTCTGCAACGAAACACATGATAACAGTCCAACATTATGCATAACATAAAATTAAGTAGATAAATTATACTTATCTTTGAACTAGAAAAACACCACCAACTGCGTGCAGACCTTCCACGAACCTCCCAGCCTTAGACCACACTGATCATCACTCTCAACAGTAGGTCACCCCCGAGCTGGGACTAAGCTCCACTAGGCAAGGGAATCCTAGGCTAGGCAAGGTCAACAAGAAGACATACAGTTTATGAGGAAGGATCCTCTCCCAGGAGCCACTTATGACCACTGCTCACAAAATTTCATTCCCCACATGCCTGTCCAACCCCAGTAGTATACACCTTCACTGTAACACCGGATAGTCCTTCAGCTGCTAAACCTCCCTTCCCTTAGGCTTCAACAACAGGTCGAACCAGAATTCTTCGAGATCTGTGGTAGCTATAAGACCCCTTCTAGGAGTTCTCATTTCCTTCGCGCACTCTCTCACCTGGAGAGAGTCGCTCAAAGGCATGCCAACCTTCTTCTTCAACCACAACCACCTCTCTCACCTGGAGAGAGTGTTGCACACATGCCTGACAACCTGCTTCTTCAACTCCGTTCCAACACAAGAAGGACAACTGCAAGGCTCAACAAGGAACAGATGGAAACAAGCCACACTCAGTCCAGGAATTGCGTGGCTAGAACAACTCACAATCATGACACACACGACACTGAAAATACACAGGATACTCGAGCTTCACAAAAGACGCAGATCAGTGCACGGGTTCTCACTAGCTTCACAGGACACACAGGTTGATTTTTCCGCCTTCCCGTGAGTGGTTTCTTGGGTGACCACGGATGTACAAAGGTCGATGACAGAGACCAACAAGTTCAGATGGAGAATGGGAAAATGGCAGCAAAAACAACCTTCCAACAACCCATAGTTATACCAATATTTTAACAAAGTGATACGTAGCAGCTGGAGGTGAATTGCGAGGCGAAAAGCGGGTTGGAATAAAACCACTCTTGCTTGCGCCCGCAATCAAGATAGTCATGTATGAGACCAAAACTTGATTGGATACAAGATATAATGTTATTAGAATTTCCCGTATATACATATATATACATTGCATATATGCTTGCATTACCTACATCCATGATTGTACATAATGTGTTTCATATTTCGTTGCTTAAGAAATATATAACTGATGCTAATCACGTAATCTATTGGAATGTGATTCAGGTGGGAAAGAAGGCATCTTGCAAGTGCATTCAGTGCACATATTGGACCGAAAGAGTAGGCAGCTCCATAATTGAACCATAGGACTTGTAAAGGTCCAGTGGAGATGGTACGGTCCTGAGGATGCGACATGGGAGCATGAAGATACTGTGCGGGCAGAATACCTGCATATTTTTGAAGATTTTGGAAATCTTGTTGATGCTGTGTGAAAGTTGCACTAAGGATAGTGAAAAAATAAGGGGAGGGGATTGTAATACCCCAAGGACGTGCCCCAATTATATTATGTATTGTAATAATATTTATAGGTTGGTGAGCCAAGTGTATATAAGCTGGTGGGCTTATGTGTTATTTAGGCCGGAGAGCCTAGGTGTTAAAGGCCATGAGCTTGATTTTTGTATATCTAATTATGCAGATCATTAATAAAATATAAACATCGTTGCGTGCCGACCGACCACGAAGAAAGAGTGATGGGGGACTAAGCTTCCACAAGGTTGGGTAAGGGAGGGGGCTAAGTGTGTGGGCCTAGGGGCTAAGTTAGGGGGCTTACCTCTAAAGGGGATAATAATTTATTATTATTTCCTGAAGGCTAAGGGAACGTGTGCCAAGTGGAACTCATGCGGCACCATGAAGACAGGTGTCGAACTGGGCGCATGCAGTTAAGCCTGATGATTCAGCCATGTTGGGGGTCGTTCTTTCATTCTGTGATCCTCCACCTGAGTTTGCGGGGATGTAGTTTTGAACTTGTTTTTGGCCTCTACATCTGTATCTGCATAACCGCGTGCAGTGAAGGTTTTTTTTGCTTCCATTTTCCCATTCTCCATCTGAATTCATTGGTCTCTGTCACCGACCTCTGTACATTCACGGTCACTTGAGAAACCACTCACGGGAAGGGGGAAAAATTGACCTGTGTGTCCTGTGAACCCAGTGAGAACCCGTGGACTGATCCACGTCTTCTACGAAGCCCGAGTATTCTGTGTATTATCCGTGTCATGTGTGTCATGAATGTGGGTTGTTGTGGCCATGCAGTTCCTGGATTGAGTGTGGCTTGCTACCGTCTGTTCCTTGCTAAGCCTTGCAGTTGTCTTCCTTGTGCTGGAATTGAAGAAGCAGGTTGTCAGGCCTGTGAGCGACTCTGTCTAGGTGAGAGAGTGCACGAAGGAAATGAAAACTCCTGGAAGGGGTCCTATAGCTACCACAGAGCTCAAATAATTCTGGTCCGGTTTTTTGTTGAAGCCCAAGGCAAGGGAGGTTTAGCGGCTGAAGGACTCTTCGGTGTGACCGTGAAGGTGTATACTACTAGGGTGGACAGGCATGTAGGGAATGAGAGTCTGTGAGTAGTGGGAATAAGTGGCCCCTGTGAGAGAATCCATCCTTATAAACTATGTGTCTTCCTGTTGACTTTGCCTAGCCTAGGATTCCCTTGCCTGGTGGAGCTTAGTCCTAGCTCGGGGGTGACCTACTGCTGAGAGTGATGAGCAACACGGTCTATAGCTGGGAGGTTCGTGGAAGGTCTACACGCAGTTGGTGGTGTTATTCCAGTTGAAAGATAAGTATAATTTATCTGCTTAATTTTATGTTATGCATAATGCTGGAATGTTATCATGTGTCCTGTTGCATGTATGAATTGTTGTTAATTCTATTTAAATTTGAATGGTAATAGTAACTCTATGTTAAAATGTGTTAATTTTATTTAATGCATATTATATTTATATGTGAATATTTTGCAGTAGTGGCATTGCCCGGTCTCTGTTGAGGGTCGAGGATGCTACAGTTTGGTATCGCAGTTAAGTCAGAGCTGAGTAGTCGCATTGCCCATGCCTGTTGATGGTTGGGGATGTTACAATATGGTATCAAAGAAGCCAAGGCTAAGTTAAGGTTGTGTAGGTAGCATTGCCCGACTTGTTAGTGGCTGGGGATGTTACAAATTGGTATATTGTAACGTCCCCGACCATCAACCCCACTGTCGGGCAATGCTACTACGCAGAACATACACTTATATACAAAATGCATTAAATCAATTTAACACATTTTAACATAGAGTTACTACCATCATATAGACTTAAATAAAATTAACAATAATTCCACTTGCAATAGAATACATGATAATATTACAAGCATCACAGACATCTATTTTAATTAAGTACATAATTAAACACATAATGTTACTTATCTTTGAAACAGGAGAAACTCCACCAACTATGTGTAGGCCTTCCACGAACCTCCTAGCCTTAGACCACGCTACTAATCACTCTCAACAGTAGGTCACCCCCGAGCTGGGACTAAGCTCCATCGGGCAAGGGAATCCTAGGCTAGGTAAGGTCAATAGGAAGACACACATTTTATGAGGATGGATTCTCTCCCAGGAGCCACTTATGCCCATTGCTCATAGAATCTCATTCCCCACATGCTTGTCCCACCCTAAGAGTATGCACCTTCACTGTCACTAGAACAGTACTTTAGCTGCTAAACCTCCCTTGCCTTGGGCTCCAGCAACAGGCCAGACCAGAATTCTCTGAGCTCTGTGGAAGCTACAAGACCCCTTCCAGGAGTTCTCACTCCCTTTGCACACTCTCTCACTTGGAGAGAGTCTCTCATAGGCCTTGAAACCTGCTTCTTCAACCACAACCACCTCTCTCACCCGGAGAGAGTGTTGCGCACAGGCCTGACAACCTGCTTCTTTAGCTCTGTTTCATCAGAAGGAGGAAAACAAATGACTCAACAAGGAACAAATGATGGTAAAAAATCTCACTCGGCCAAGGGACTCTGTGGCCACAACAACCCACATTTATAACACACATGGCATAGACAATTACGGTATGATCAGATTTCACAGAAGACAACAACCCAAACAGTTAAGCACGAACTCGTATTTGCAGTGCAGATAAATTGGGTTCATAGGACACATAGGAGACACGACTTAGTCCATGGGTTTTCCACTGGTTTTCAGGGTGCATGACAAGGAATCAACGTAGAGGTCAAGCACAGATTCAAACAGTTCAGACGGAGAATGCATAGACTTCTCAAGAAAACATCACGGTTTTCTAGTTTTAGAGCCGCATGAGGGTATGTAGAGATCAAATGCCCACCAAAAATGGTTCAGACAATGGACGGAAGAATGGAGGATGAACCCACATCATAGATCAATTCTTGGGTTAAATTTCATGTGCCTAGGCCGACACATGTCACCCATGAAGCTCCATGTACTCCATCAAGTATGTGTTCCCTTTTCTAGGAACTTAGGATAAAAATATACCTTTCACACCACTTTGGAATAATAATAAATTATTATTCAAGGACTTAAGCCCTCAATCTTAGCCCCCTTTCCTTACCCATTATGTGGAAGCTTAGTCCCCCATCACTCTTTCTTCGTGGTCGGTCGACACACAACGATGTTTATATATTATATTAACGATCTGCATAATTACATATACAAAATCAGACTTTTGGCCTTAACACTTAGGCTCTCCAGCCTAATAAACACATAAGCCCACCATCTTATCAATACTTAGATCACCAACCTGCAAAACATGATTACAATTCCTAATATAATTGGGGCACTACCAGGGGATATTACAATCCCCTCCCCTTATTTTTGCATTGTCCTCAGTGCAACTCTTTACACAACATCAACAAGATTTTCAAGCTCTTCAAAAATATGTGGGTATTCTGCCCGCATAGCATCCTCATGCTCCCATGTCGCGTCCTCGGGACCGTACTAGGTCCACTGGACCTTTACAAGTCCTATGGCTCGATTCCGAAGCTGCTTGCTCTTCTGGTCCAATATGCACACTGGATGCACTTGTAAGATGCCTTCTTGCTCCACCTGAATCACATTCCAATTGATAACATGATTAGCATCAGGTATATATTTCTTAAGCAATGAAACATGAAACAGATTATGTACAGTCATGGATGCAGTTAATGCAAGAATATATGCAACTGGTCCAATCCTTTCTAGGATTTCAAATGGCCCACAAAATCCGGCTGCCAACTTGGAACAGTTTCCTAGCTTCAGGGAATTTCTGTTAGCTTTCACTTTCAGGAAAACCTGATCACCCACTTTAATCTCTCTATGGGTTCTGTTTTTATCAGCATAACGTTTCTACCTGTCTTGGGCAACTTTCAAATTCTTCTTAATTTTTAGCATTTGTTCTTCCATTACCTTGAGCAACTCTGGCCCAACTATTGCCCTATTAGCTGGATTATCCCAACATACTGGAGTATTGCACTTTCTACCATAAAGTGCTTCAAATGGGCTCATCTTCAACGATGCTTGATACCCATTATTATAGGGGAATTCTACCAAGTGTAGGTAGTCTTCCCATTTTGATGATTTTTCCATCACATACATCCTCAATATTTCTTCTATTACTCGATTCATCCACTCTGTCTTCCCATCCGACTCAGGATGATAGGTTGTACTAAATTTCAGATTCCTTCTGAACCCCTTGAATAACCCTTTCCAGAAATTTGAGGTAAATTTCAGATCTCTGTCAGAGACAATTGTCTTGGGAATATCGTGCAATCGTGCTATTTCCCTCATAAAAATATCAACAACATTAACTGCCTTGCGAGTAGTATTTAACAGAATAAAATGGGCATATTTCGTAAGCTTGTCCACCACCATCATGATTGAATCATGCTGCTTGCCTGTTCTGGGAAATCCTATGATGAAATCCATTGTATGTCTTCTATTACTCGATTCACCCACTCTGTCTGCCCATCCGACTCGGGATGATAGGTTGTACTGAAGTTCAGATTCATTCTGAACCCCTTGAATAACCCTTTCCATAAATTTGAGGTAAATTTCAAGTCTCTGTTAGACACAATTGTCTTGGGAATACCGTGCAATTGTGTTATTTCCCTCATAAAAATATCAACAACATTAGCTTCCTTGTGAGTAGTCTTTAACATAATTAAATGGGAAACTTTCTTAAGCTTGTCCACCACCACCATGATTGAATCATGTTGCTTTCTTGTTCTGGGAAATCCTGTGATGAAATCCATTGTCAATACCTCCCACTTCCACTCAGGAATGGGTAAAGGCTGTAGCAACCCTACTGGGTGCCTGTGCTTAGCTTTAACCTTCTGACACTCCATACATCTGGCGATGTATTCAACAATCTCTTTCTTCATACCTGGCCAAAAGTAATGGCTTTTGGCTGCTGCCACAGTTTTATGATATCCAGGGTGCCCAACATAAGTTACATTATGCATTTCATTCAAAATCATAAGTTTCAAGTCATGGACATTAGGTACATAAATTATGTTCTTATTCAGAAGTATTCCCTCAGCTTCCAATTTATAATTTTCCACTTTCTGTGGCATCTCACCTTGTTGTATTTTTGCTACCAAATCCCTGTACTACAAATTAATCAGCTGGAGGTTAATATCAACTTAGTTTGGGACTATAAATGCAAAGGCAACCAAGAGTGATTTGGCTAGAAAGTGCTCAGGAAAAAAATAGTCATGTACAGTGAATACAATGAGAGCACAAGAAGATCTATGAATCCGGAAAGAATTGTAGACTTCTGGGATCGACAAGGAAAAGTTTTTTTTATGGAGAAAGAAGTTGCTGCAATTTTTGTGGCAGCAAGTATGTTACAGCTTGTTGGGTCAGCAAGAGGAAGGAATGCTTGCATGTTTGCAAGTGTTGTTGGTGATGTTGTTGCATAAGGAAGGAAGCAACAAAGAGCTGAAGTGATGGTTATAAGTTTGATAAAAGAAGCATGAAATCTTCTACTGCCATTAGACATTCAGGTAGTGTAAAATTTATTAATGGCATTCATGCAGGTATGAGTTTTTATCACTCTTTTTGCATAATTGATGAAAGGAAATTTTGGTAAGAATTCCCTCACCCAAAGTTATTTTATAAAATCACAGGGTTATATTATTGAATGCATACCACTAGATGTGGTAAAGGCTGGAGGCCTGTATTAATTCAAAGATTTTTAGCTTCTGAATGCACACACTGACATAGTAGAATGTCATGTTAATTTGGTTATGGGGTAATAACCAAAGAATTAAAAGATAAGAACTTGTTATAAGAATGAATGCCAGTAATCTAGTCATGTATGAGACCAGGACCTGGTTGTGTATGGAAAGGCATGGATATGAAAAGGTTATGAGCCACATAGGTACTAAAAGCTTCCTACTTTTAAATAAAACTTGGGCTGCAACCTTTTTGTTAACACTAATGAGCACCACAAAATTATATTCTTGGTGTAGTGTTTGGGTTGAAAAGGAAGGCATCCAATTCATTGGGAAGACAATAGGAAGTGTGTGGAGAATGGGTCAACACATTGGCCATAATTCTAACTTATGGTTGGTGAGATACATGACTGAGATAAAGAGAATTATGTAATTCAATGCAGGGTGCACTGAATAAGTATGCATTGAGAATTGTACTCATGCATAGTAAGTGATAGAATTGTATACTAAATGCATTGATTGAATGTGTTTGTAAGTACATGAATATATTTTATTGCATGGAGATAATTATACTAATGGCTGAAATGTTGCTAAATCATGACGTTGAGAACATTTCAGGAATTGTTAAACATTGCAAAAGGAAAGTTGCAAGCCAGGTAGTCACAAGAATAGAGACTACATAAAATTTTATGTTCAGAAAATTTAAATAATAAAACTATTGTTATTAATTATGAACATGCATATGCCTAGAATGATGAGTCATTCTATTTGGTTAAATTGTTTGGTAATTGTGATTGAATTGCTAGGTGCAGGCAATTCTAAGATCATTGCATAAGGTGTTGTACATGTTGAATTATGATGTACAAAAAATACTGACAATTTGTTGGCGATATGCAAGAGGAAGCGTTACAGGAAAAATGGTATGCAGTTTGGTGCCTGTGGAAAACCACAAGGATGGCTGCACTCATAATATGACAACAACCAAGATGAATTATGAAATAAAATTTCATGTTTTGGGGAAAAGATGAATTCCCTTTGAACTAAGTTTGAGTTCCTAAATGAATTC
The DNA here is from genome assembly GCA_009831015.1 of Picea engelmannii. Classification (NCBI taxonomy): domain Eukaryota; kingdom Viridiplantae; phylum Streptophyta; class Pinopsida; order Pinales; family Pinaceae; genus Picea; species Picea engelmannii. The sequence continues at coordinate 85,138 of ML803446.1, read as the reverse complement.
TTTTAAGTTTTCTCATGATAACTGCATCTGGGTGATGCAGATGAGATGATGTTGATTAAAGTGGAATGTAAACTACAAAGAGTAGCTTGGGGAAAATGCTGATTGGAGACCTTTGAGGGCAGTTGGAACTCCTCGAGCCACGTTGCTCTAAGACTTTCAGTCTGGCTTGTTGCTGAAGCCCAAGGAAAGGGAGGTGTAGTAGCCGATGGACTGTGTGACAATGAAGGTGTACACTCCTGGGGTGGGACATGTATGTGGGGAATGAGAGACCATTGGTTGGAGTGTTGTTGAGGTTTGAATGTTTGGAGTGTTGCTGAGGTTTGGTACCTTGGCCTAGACCATGTGGATATGGATTTTGGACTGTGGCTATCTTGGGAAGCCATTGCCCCGATGGAGTCATAGCCCTGCATAGGGGTGGAAGGTCTTCTCAATCAAAAGATAAGTACAATTCTTTATTTATTGTATGTTGTGTATCTTGTATACAGGTTATAATGTTATTAGAATTGTCTGTATATACATATATATACATTGCATATACGCTTGCATTACCTGCATCCATGACTGTACATAATGTGTTTCATATTTCATTGCTTAAAGAATATATATCTGATCCTAATCATGTAATTGATTGGAATGTGATTCAGGTGGAGCAAGAAGGCGTCTTGCAAGTGCATCCGGTGTCCATATTGGACCGGAAAAGCAAGCAGCTTCAGAATCGAGCCATAGGTCTTGTAAAGATCCAGTGGACTTGGTATGGTCCTGAGGACATAACATGGGAGCATGAGGATGTTATGTAGGCAAAATACCCACATCTTTTTGAAGATTTTGAAAATCTTGTTGATGTTGTGTAAAAGTTGCACTGAGGATAGTGAAAAAATAAGGGGAGGGGATTGTAATACCCCAAGGACATGCCCTAGTTATATTATGTTTTGTAATCATGTTTATAGGCTGGTGAGCCAAGTGTATATAAGCTGGTGGGATTATGTGCTATTTAGGCCGGAGAGCCTAGGTGTTAAAGGCCAGGAGCCTGATTTTTGTATATGTAGTTATGCAGATCATTAATAAAATATAAACATCACTGCGTGTAGACCGACCACGAAGAAAGATTGACGGGGGACTAAGCTTCCACAAGGTTGGGTAAGGGAGGAGGGTAAGTGTGTGGTCCTAGGGACTAAGCTAGGGGGCTTACCTCTAAAGGGGATAATAATTTATTATTATTTTCTGAAGGCTAAGGTGGAAAATTGTTGAGTGTTGTCATAAGTTTCTGTAAAGGGAACGTGTGCTAAATGGAAGTCATGCGACACCAGTAAGACAAGTGTCAACCTGGGTGCATGCAGTTAAAAATGATGAGTCATCCCTGTTGGGGGTTGTTCTATCATTCTGTGATCCTCCACGTAAGTTTGCGGGGATGTAGGTTTGAACCCGTTTTTGGCCTTTGCATTTGTATCTGCATAACCGCGCGCAATGAAGGTTGTTTGTGCTTCCATTTGCCCATTCTATGTCTGAATGCATTGGTCTCTGTCATCGACCTTTGTACATCCGCGGTCACCAGAGAAACCACTCATGGGAAGGGGGAAAAACTGACATGTGTGCCCTGTGAACCTAGTGAGAACCCATGGACTGATCTGCGTCTTCTGTGAAGCCCGAGTATCCTATGTATTATCTATGGCATGTGTGTCATGATTGTGGGTTGTTGTGGCCACACAGTTCTTGGACTGAGTGTGGCTTGCTGCCGTCTGTTCCTTGCTGAGCCTTGCAGTTGTCCTCCTTGTGCTAGAATGGAGTTGAAGAAGCAGGTTGTCAGGCCTATGTGCAACACTCTCTCCAGGTGAGAGAGGTGGTTGTGGTTGAAGAAGCACTATGTTATGCCTGTGGGGGACTCTCTCCAGGTGAGAGAGTGCACGAAGGAAATGAGAACTCCTAGAAGGGGTTCTGTAGCTGCCATAGAGCTCGAAGAATTCTGGTTCGGCTTGTTGCTGGAGGCCAAGGAAAGGGAGTTTTAGAAGCCAAAGGACTGTCCGGTGTGAAAGTGAAGGTGTATACTCCTGGGGTGGGACAGGCATGTGGGGAATGAGATTCTATGAGCAGTGGGTATAAGTGGCTCCTAGGAGAGAATCCATCCTCATAAACTGTTTGTCTTCCTATTGACCTTGCCTAGCCTAGGATTCCCTTGCCTAGTGGATCTTAGTCCCAGCTCGGGGGTGACCTACTGCTGAGAGTGATGAGAAGCGCGGTCTATGGCTAGGAGGTTCGTGGAAGGTCTACATGTAGTTGGTGGTGTTATTCCAGTTGAAAGATAAGTATAATTTGTCTGCTTAATTTTATGTTATGCATAATGCTGGAATGTTATGATGTGTTCTGTTGCATGTATGAATTGTTGTTAATTCTATTTAAATCTGAATGGTAACAGTAAATCTATGTTAAAATGTGTTAATTTTATTTAATGCATATTATATTTATATGTGAATATTCCGCAGTAGTGGCATTGCCCGGTCTCTGTGGAGGGTTGGGGATGCTACAGTTTGGTATCGCAGCTAAGTCAAAGATGAGTAGTGACATTGCCCAGGCTTGTTGATGGCTGAGGATGTTACAATATGGTATCAGAGCAGCCAAGGCTAAGTTAAGTTTGTATAGGTAACATTGCCCGACCTGTTGGTGGCTGGAGATGTTACAAATACTTAAAATAAGGTTTTTATATGGTTTGACATTAGGATTTGATTTTTTTCATTTTTTTAATTATTCGAAAACATTTTTTTCATGTGGATTGGTTGTTCAAATGAAAGTCTTATTACTCAATCTTGTGGGAAGTTAAAATATGAGTTAAATCTCAATTTTCAAATTTTAAAATTGGAAAAAGTTGCCATAGTTTAATGAATCTGTCGGCTTGCTCACCTAAATCCAAAAGTATATTATCTTTACGGCCAACAATATCCAGCCTGTTGCAGAGTCTTTAAGACTCTGTCAGTCAACTGCCCATCCATACTACCATGGAGCATAACCATCCAGTCGCCACCCTCGACTTAATAGAGCATGGTTTAATTTATGGTTTCATTTACAAGATGTCATGGGATTTTAAACGCATGGGCAGCCATTAAAGCACGTTTTTTTACCTCCTTGAGATAACTCTTTGAGCTTTTGGAGGGAAATACCAAATTCACCATAAACTAGAGCTTGAAACCTTGACTTCAACATCCATTCCCAACTAGACATATCAATTTTTGTTTGGTAGAATACTATTTTTTATTATTTATTAACACAAAGGAGAACATTTTATAGCCTCAAGCCAGATCGAAAATCCATGTGCTCTTTTTGTTTGGATTTATGGTTTTGGATTAGTTCATTCATTTAAATGTTAATTAGCACAATTTTTAGCTTATGTGTTGCACTGTTACTGTCCATGAGTTAAAAAATGCATTTCCAACTCTCTCATTAAGTTTGAGAATGCACAATTTTTGGGCTTGATTGTTGATAAAGTTTTTGCACGCAAAATGAAAATAAAAAATTTTATTTTCCAATTCTCTTAGTTCTCTCACTGAGCTTGAGAATGCAGACTTTATAGTTTGCTTTAGCATAACATATTCATTCCTCCTTTCAAGCTTTGAAAAAAGACTTTTTAACTTGCTTTGAGATAACATCTTCAATCCTCCTTTCAAGCTTTAAGAAAAACTCAAATACACATTCTTTCAATGCTCATTTTGAATTTGGGTATGTTATTTCATGCTTGTTTGAGAGGGAAATTTCTAGCCCATTACTAACCATAATTTTCAAGAGTCATGTCCCAATTTAAAATTGCACTTTTACCCCTAACGTTGAAGACCAAAATGCAATTTCCTTTGCACCTAGACAACGCATTTTTTTAGCCTTCTTTCACTTACATAAAAAGTGCATTTCCAACCCTATTTTGGAACTGTTTTGGATTTGCATTTAAGGATTTTATTTTCCTATTTTTAAATGGTACATCGCTGCATATTTTTTTATTCTTGCACCCACCTTTTGTAATCTATATTTTATTGTTTTATTAAAAAATTGGAATCCATATTTTATTGTTTATAAAATATATATATATATATATATATATATATATATATATATATATATATATATAGAAATGGTTTTTATTTTAATTCTATTATTTTATAAAAATAATTATATTAAAATATTGTTTTTATAATTTTGAATGGTTTTTATTTTAGTTATATTTTTTCAAAACAACTATATTGAAAAGTTTTTATTTTATTTTTATTGTTTTATAAAAAAAATTATATGAGAAGATTATTTTTATAATTTTGAATATTTTTTTTTGAATTTTGTTGTTTTATAAAATTTTTGAAGTTAAAAGATTATCTCGAGATAGTATTTTATTTTTATTTTTAGTCAATGAATTTAAGGAGGGTTTAATATATGATAATTATAAGTAAATTCTTTGATTACAGATGAGAAGTTTTAATGTAAAGAATGTAATTTTAATTTTAATTTAATTAATTATAATTTTATTTGATTGTGTTTATATATATATATATATATATATATATATATAATCATTAAAAAATAAAATAATCAACTTAATTATAAAAAATAAACTATTATAACTTTATATTAATGATATAAAATTATATATATATTTTCAAGTGGGTGTAGTTCAAATAGTTGGGTGGGGAAGTTGTTATCCTCTCAGTGAAGTTCCAATCCCACCTTTGTGACATGTTGCTCTTAGTGAGCCAATTTATATTGTAATGGCTTAATGCCCTTGTTGACTCGCCCTGTGTCCTATAGAATCTATGTACCATCTTATAAGTATTGGGAGGGTTTTCCCAAAAGAGTTTCCTAGAAATAAATCAATTCCTACAAGTAACATGTTAAGCTCTTAATAAATGTATTGATGTATGTCATAAACGTGAGCATTCAATTTGACTAATATGATGGCACAATTCCCCTTCATTGTTTTGATAATGTTATTCCCTCAATTTGAAGGATATGTAAGAAACATTGCTCAGTTGGCCTTTGTTGTTTCGATAAGGAAATTCCTTCAATTTGTCCACTCTCAATTTCGAACTTTGAGACTCAATTTTCAATTTTGGGATGGTTAATTGTATTCTTGATGTGTGTGTAATAGAACTTATTTATGTGTTATTATTCAAATTGTACTTAAGTTCTTGTATTTTTATTTATTATTATTATTTGATATTATGTAATGTACGTGCATGACAACATCTTCCCCATACTAGTTGTAGAGCACCTCTTGTCGTAATCATATGCAATTTAACAAATAATCACACATAAATTTTATACAAAAAAATAAACACATAATTTAAAAATTTAGAAAAAAGTTTATAAAAATACTCTTAAAGTAGTGTGCTTTAAATTATAAGTTAGAAAAAAAATCATGTTGATGCAATGCATACATATACAATGCATACATATACAATGTGTACAACAATATCAACCTCCAATGCAAGTACAAATAAATGAGTATGCTCACTCTCATTACATAAAATACAATATAAAAGTTATATTTCATATTTCATATATAATATATATTGCATACTCTATACATAAGATTGAAGTTACTTGCTTTGGATAAAGTTTTAAGTCTAGCTTCCCTTTTGTTCTGGAATGGTTGGAATGGTGTTACCAACATGAGATCTCCATCTTCCAATACATTTTTTTCCTTTGGTTTTAATATGTTTTTTTTAATTCTCTTGTTTGTTGTTTATTCATCATTTTTTCTACTATTTTCTTTAAGGCATGTTCTTTGTGGGTGAATGCAAGTGAATGACACTCTTTAATGATTAGTTAGTGACAATGTAAACATAAAAAACCAACAATAGTGAGAGTCTAGCATGACTATTTAATGATAACGAAAATGGAAAAAAACAACATCATTGACTTGAATAAATTATTAAATGTAATATCAAAACTAATTTCAATATTGTGTAAGAAAATAAAATGTAGTAAATCAAATTAACTCTTAAAATATATCATTTTTAATTATAGAAGTTTTGTATGACTATATGCAATTCTAGTTTTCCTCGAAGTAGTAAGAAAATAATTTGTATATATACTAATATATAATGGTTAATACATGGTGAATATATATAGTAGTATACATATGAGTGTATGCATGCATGCATACTAGTAATACCGATAACATCCATGGTATATATATATACTCGTACATATATTAATCAATATATATACTTACTAACATATATATTGGTATATGTATTGATCAATATATATATTGACATATATATCGGTCGACATATATATCAACCAGTATATATATCGACATATATACCGATTGGTATATATACTAGTAGTTATATATATTGGTATATGTACCGACATATACATTGGTCGGTATATATACTAGTATATATATCGACATATATATTGGTCAACATAAGCACTTCTGTATATGCACATTTATGGAAGGTGGTTTCCGTAAATGTGCATTTATGGAATCTGACTTCCATGTATGCACATATATATAATATTGCCACTTCTATAAATGCGCATTTAGAAAAGTGATTTTGTATATGTGCATATATGGAAGCCGCATTTCGTAAATGCACATATATGGAAGAACTTTCCAGGTAAGTGCATGAAGTTCATGGCTGGAAAAGTGGCAAGACATGCAGCAGGAATGCGCATGCGTCCCTAAACCTTTAGGTTTGGAGGTGGTCGAATCTCCACGAGGATTTCCACGTAGGTTTGGTGGAAAGAACGTGCTTGGGTTCCTACTGATAAACATTTTTAAGAGGCCATGAGTGTGGATCAACTGTGCTTGCATTTCTACTCTCATTGAGCGAGTAGAGAAGCTAGAGAGTAGCTAAAGAGGAAGGATCTTTTCACCGTGTCCAGGTATGTTTGATTTATCTTATTTTTAACCCAATTTAGTCATTTCCAATTTAGTCTTTTGCTTCCAAGAATCTAAATTAAAAAAAAAATTGTAATTTTGTATTTTAATTAAAAAACCAACCTAATTTAGATGCCATGGCTTTTAAATTACAACATATATAATAAAATGGAACCCATAGACAATGAAAACCGCTTAGAAGAAAACCAAGAAGATCAAAACCCCAACCCACCACAACCATCATGTTAGTAACATTTCTTGTCCGGGGCGCAAGGGACCTTCTGGTCAGCGAGTCGCATGAGGAGCGCCCAAGCACAACGCATAAAGCCTCATTTCAGCCCCCCCAAGCCAGCGAGCGGGCAAAGTTTTGTCTTCAGCGGCCGAGATCCATTTGCAAAGTTAATCGATTGGTCATCAGGTTTTTGGGGCTGTCAAGTTGCCCGAGATTTAGCACGAAGGGCAGCGCCAATGGTTCAAAGCAAATCTGGATCGTCCGATCTTGTTGGGACAGGTGGCAGCCAGTCGGCGTATCGGGGATCGGTGATTCGGGAGACAAGGAGTTTTCCGTTCATTGCATTTGAAATCGCCGATCAACGAAGTTCTGAAAGCGCCTTTGGCGCGTAGCCCAGGGTCTTAGCCCAATGTCACATCAAGCGAGCCTGCAAAATGGGGGGAGCCCCCTATATAATAGTGTGCTATCTGGGTCGTTCGTCTGAGGGACATGCGGCACACGTCTGTGTCACGTCGACATTCGAGAGTTCGAGGGGTATGCGCTCCTCATCCCTTAACTTATCGAAACCCCGAACCCCAAAATGTCGATAGCGCCCAGAATTGGGCCCGTGGCTTCGACACCTAGTCGTAAAAAAGAAAGCCTGGAGGAGGGACGCTTGTGTTTGAAATTTGGCCACTCAGGTCCCAAAACGCCGAAAAACCATCTCAGCCCATCATTTTGGAGGGACGCGTGGCGACCGTTAGGTCCTCCCGACATTTCGCCCATCGCGACTTTGAAAGAGAAAGATCTTAATCCTTTCTCATCTGTGAACCCTGAAGCACTAACAACACTCTGGTAGATAAGCGTAGGGTCACAGCCCGTGGTCACTCTAGGGAGTAGAAGGGGCTGTACTGGGAAGCCAAAGGAATTGAATTTAGATTCAAAGAGAGGGGGCACTACATTCTCCAGGCGTCGATTCGACGTGAAATCCCAGTAGCTGCCAGGAATGAATGTAGAAAAGAGGGGGTGGTTGAGGCCTCTCCTCAGTCATTAATTGCAAATTATGGATGTCTCGGTTGAAGGCCTTCCTGAGATGGTCCTCTGTACTGGTTCTTTTCATGGATTCATGCCAAAGTCTTCAGCTCGACAGACAAGTCTACTCATGCTATCTGAATACTTAATAGCTCAGCTATCCTCCTTACAGGAGCCATGCGTAGTTAAGGTGACATTTAAAGAAAGATATCAATACGAGTTTGATTGAAGGGACATCCAGCCGTGGGAGACTGAGGCACGCCTCTGTGAGGAGAAGTTTCCTAAGTATATAAACTCAGTCTTTGTATTTTGTAAGCATCGATGGTTGAGGGAGACTCCTAGTTGTAAAAACTTTAATGAAGAATTGTGTTCTGGTTATTTTCTGGACTCTTGAGACTTCTTGCCTGATGAATGTCAGTTTCTTTCATATCTCTGTATATACTGTATTAGAGCATCTTGGAATTGGAGGATCCAGTCAAGTTGTGATTGTTATAGGATGATGTATGTTGGATCACTGTAACAGTTGTGTTGTTCTAAACAGTCTCTGTGAACTTCTCAGCACTGAACGACTTGGAATTGGAGGATCCAGTCAAGTCTTCCCTTAAGTTTCTTGAAGCCCTGAACCAACCGAATCTTGTTTTTAGATATTTTCCTCTACAAGCTACCGAAAGGCCTATTGCCCGAGATAGTTTGTCCATTCTTCTCCCAAGTCTTCCACCTGCTCATCTTTAAATCAATTTCCTGACTGAAGTTGGGTCAAGACCTCCTTTGTTCTTTGTTATCAGAAACAGTTCCTATTTTGAAGCGATACTTGTTCGAGTCTCTACCCATTTGATCACCCACCTATCAAACTGTGACATAAAAACTGATGGGTGTTGGGCTCTACTTCTGCAAGCAATCCAGGAGCGACTTCCAGCGCTAACATTTCTGGCGCCGTTGCCGGGGACGAAATTGAAGATTTTCCCTGGGTAGAATGACATTGAGCCTCTGGATCCGAAGGTGCATCGGATTATCGGAGCCTTTCAAGATTGCTAATATGCACCTGGCGACTCCATTGTGACGACTCCATTGTAGCGGACCTGCCTTGTCAATTGTGGCTTTCAGAGGTAAGCATACATGGTCTCATCCACAGCTGCCTCTAGCTACGCCTGAAACAGATTCAGAGGTGATGCTCATAAAGGGAAAGGCCATTGAAGAAGAAGCGTCCAACACTGAACCAGGTAATCCACCATATCTTTCTATGGGAGCTCCTTTTTCTCCTCCTCAATTTCCCAACAGGCCTGTTTCTGCAGTTTCTCGTTTCCTAAATTTTGGGAGTGTTCCTGTCGAGTTTTCCTCTCCTAGTCTGGGACCGGAGGGACAAGACCTTGTCACTCCCCTCTCCCCTGAAGCTATACCCTGGCGTAGACCCAGGACTGCAGAAGATTTCCCTGCGCCTATTTTAACCACTCCTGTGCAAAAAGGATCACCCGCTGACTTGAGATCGTTAGCCTTCTCCTTAAATCCCCTCTTGTTTCCCACTCCACTTCGAGACTCATTCTCAATAACTCCTTTGGGAACTCCTTCTCCTCCAAATTCTCCTCCACCTAATATTCCTATGGCTAGTGCTAATCCCCCTCTGAATAGAATGGATTCCATAGTTGTTGCTAGGTATGCTCCCTTGATCTTACCTCTTCCCATGAATCCTTTCCTTGCTAGAGATTACTTGAAATATATGCCTAAGTTCACCGGGGAAGGGGACATAACTACGGAAGAACACCTGGATTCTTTCTACAGTTATGCAGACAATCTGAACATTGGAGATGAAGATGTATGGATGAGGGTTTTTGTCCAGAGCCTGGATGGTGAGGTAAGGAAATGGTTTAGAGGATTAGCTCCCAGATCTATTGCTGGAATTGAAGCCCTGGATAATGCTTTCCTGAGGCAGTGGGGAGATAAGAAGGATTTCATGTATTATATGACTGAGTTCGGGTCTTTGAAGAATATGGAAGGAGAGTCTGTTTCTGACTTCTCCAAAAGATTTAATAAGATGTACAATAAGATTCCTGATGAAATAAAGCCATCAGAAGCTTCAGCCAAGATGTCCTATGCTAGTGCGTTTGGCCCCGATTTTTGTCTTTTATTGAGAGAAAGAAGAGCCGCCTCCTTAGCTCAAATGAAAGACGCAGACATAGAAGTGGAATCCAATGTATTAGTAGCCGATAGATTGAGGAATAAGGCTGATGCAGGCAGAAGAAAGGGAAAATCCGAAGCCTCAACTTCTGGCCCATCGGTGCCCCACCTTCAAGTAGATAAACTAACCAAGATGGTGAAGTCTCTGTCTGCAGAGATGGAAAGAATGAAGGTGGAGAGGAGGCAAGAATGCAAGGGCCCTCAGAGCACCGAAAACAAAGGAGGTTTTCAGAGGCCAAACAATATCGCTCCCCCGATGATGCAAAGAGACAGAGATGACCAGAAAATTCAGGCTCCTTTTCAAAACAATTTTGTGGCTGAGGAAGAAGAAGGGGAAACAAATGAGATGGATCTTGAAATCCATTGCTTCGGAGACACTCCTCCTTTTCCTCATCTCACCCAATCAGCATACAAGGAGTCCCTCATGGACAGTCAGCTAAATGAACTGAGCAAAGGTGACAAGGCTAGTGGAAACCAAGGCAGATATGATCTGAGGTCTAAGAAGAGGACAATAGCACCTGATATTCCTGAGCGGGGAGCAGAGAAGCCTGCCAATGAAATGGAAGACAGTCATAGAGGTAAGAAACGCCAAACCCTCTCTCCCATAGTCTAGAGTCATGCTCTCGAAATAAGAGAAATTCCGAAGCTTGCATCCTCCTTTAATTTTGAGCATGAGATTCAAAAGATCAAGATCCCGGTGCCTCTAACTGAATTAATTAAACATGAAGGGTTCAAGAAATGCTTCTCTAAACTTCTGCAATTCGAGACCCCATGCCTTCCCACAGACTCCATCAATTTACAAGATGAAAATCTTGCAGTTACCCTAGGTCCTATGGTAGAAGACAGGAATGAATCATCCCCTCCCTTCTACACTTCCTTGAACATACATGATAAGGTACTGCACAATTGCTTGATGGATTTGGGGGATTCTCACAACCTCATGCCCAAGCCTGTTATGTAGGAATTAGGGTTAGAAGTCACCCGAGCCTACCATGACCTCTATTCCTTTGACTCTATAAAACTCCAGTGTCTAGGAGTTATCAAAGACCTGGTCGTGACCTTGTTTCAGTTGCCTATGAAAAGTGTGGTCATGGATATTGTAGTGGCTGATGTCCCCCCCAAGTTCGATATGTTGTTATCAAGATCTTGGATAAAAATACTGGGGGGAACCTTGCAGATGGACCTCACATATGCTACTATCCCAGTGTTTGGAGGAGAGCATAGAAGACTATACAAGGAAGCCCAACAAGCCTATATAATCAGCGATGAGGCCCACCCTACCAACCATCCCATTTTTTCCTTAGACACTGATTTAGGATCTAGTGTGCTACAACTCACCAATGCTCTCGAACCTCCTCTTAAACTCAGAAAGCAACCCACCATTTGCCTTGAATTTCCTCCCTCCATCACCCCCGTCTGGAAAATTTTCTTTGATGGAGTCTCTTCCAAGGAGGGCGCTGGAGCTGGGGTGGTTTTCGCATCACCTGCTCAGGAAACCATATCTCTGTCTTACAAATTAGAATTTGAAGCTACCAACAATGTGGCATAATATGAAGCTCTCGTCCTGGGATTAAGAGCCACAAAGGAAATGAGAATTCAGGAAGTAGCAGTTTTTGGAGATGCAGAGTTGGTGGTTCAACAGATCAGGAATGCTTATCAGGCTAAGCATCCTTGACTCAGGAGTTACAGGAATGAGGTGTGGGACCTTATTGACAGTTTCTTCTTAGCATTTAATATTTCTTTCATCCCAAGAGAGGAGAACACCTTGGTAGATTCCTTGGCTACATCGGCTAGCAATTTCAAAGTACCCTTGCCACCCAAATTCAGATATGATGTAGAGGTAAAATACAGGCCCTCTATACCTGACAACATAAAACATTGGAAGGTATTCGAGGATGATCTCGAGGTCAAGAGTTTCTTGGAGACTGTCGAGGAATTTTCAGAAATGCACATCGACCAAGACGCCATCTCAGAGGAAGAGCTCGATGGGGGTAATTTTCTGAATAAGATTGCAGAGTGTGACATTGTGTAGCTGCCCAGCAACCATATTCCCAGAGGACTGGTTCCTTTGGAAAGGATTTTTGATAGAAATGATGTGTCGTTAAAAGGAGAATTCTCGAAGGAGGACGCTGGCACTATTCAGTGCAACATTGGGACTGAGAGTGAGCCCAAGTATGTCAAATTGTCAAGAAGACTGAAAAAGGAGCAGAGGTCTGAATACATTGGACTTTTGAGAGAATTCACGGATGTTTTCGCCTATACATATGAAGACCTCAAAACGTATGACATTTTTGTCATCGAGCATAAAATCCCATTAAAGGAAGATGTAAAGCCATTTAGGCAGAAGCTGAGACAGATCAATCCTATGCTGCTGCCTATCATGGAGAGGGAAGTGAAGAAGCTGCTTCAATCTCAAATCATTGTACCGCTGAGATATTCAGAGTGGGTGGCCAACTTGGTGCCAGTAAGGAAAAAGAGTGGAGAGACTCGGCTCTGTGTAGACTTCAGAAACCTGAACAGGAGCTCACAAAAGGATAACTACCCCTTACCAAAGATGGAACATATACTGCAGAGGGTAATAGGAGCTTCCAGGATGTCCATGGTTGATGGTTTCTCTGGCTACAATCAAGTCTCTGTTCTACCCGAGGACAGAGAAAAGATGGCATTTACCACTCCATGGGGGACATTCATGTACGCCAAGATGTCGTTTGGATTAATGAATGCAGGGGAAACATTTCAGCGTGCTATGGACATAGATTTTATTGGGGAAAAGGATAAATTTGTAGTCGTCTACCTGGATGACATCACATTATTTTCAAAATCTGATAAAGAACACCGTTGTCATCTCAGGAAGGTTTTTTTGAAATGGAGGAATTTTGGCATTTCATTAAATCCCAAGAAGTCTTCATTCTCCATGCAGGAGGGAAAGTTACTAGGCCACATAGTATCAGCGGAAGGAGTCAGGATTGACCCTAGTAGAGTTGAGGCAATACAAGCACTATCCATCCCGAGGTCCAAGAAGGAGGTCCAATCTTTCCTTGGTAAGATTAATTTTCTGAGGTGGTTTGTGCCTAACTTTGCTGAGGGGGTAAAGCTTATAACAACGATGTTGAAGAAAGGAAATGAAGTAAAGTGGACTTCTCAATCGTGACATTCCTTTGAGAAAATAAAGAAAGCACTGAATGAAGCTCCTGTGCTTATCAGTCCCGATTACTCAAAGGATTTCCTTGTTTTCTCCTTTGCCTCACCTGACACGGTGGCTATTGTTTTATTACAGAAAAGTGAGAATGGGCTAGAGCAGCCTATTGCCTATTTCAGCCGAGCATTGAGGGATGCCGAAGTCATATATGACAATATGGAGAAGCAGGCCTCTACATTGGTAAAGGCCATCAAGGCATTTAGAATTTATGTCTTGCAATAAAAAATCATATCTTATGTCCCCTCAGCAGCGGTTAAAGATATTCTCATTTAGCCTGACATAGACGGGAGGAGGAGAAAATGGATAGCCAAGATTATGGAATTTGACCTGGAAATAAGGCCCACCAAATTGATAAAAGGTCAAGGATTAGCCAAGCTGTTGGTTGAAGCAAGCTTCCAAGCTCTGAGGGTAAGTTTCATAAATGAATGTTCAGGAATTCAGAAGGGTCGGTCGTCTAAAAGAGACCCTCAAAGAGAGCCCCCATTGGCTTGATGTCCTTGGTATAGGGATGTCATATATTTTCTGCAAGAATTGCGGCCTCCAGACGGCCTGCAAAGAAACAAAGCAAGAGCTCTGAAGCTCAAGGCAGTTAGATACTTCCTGATTGATCAAGTGTTATACTAGAAAGACCCCCTGGGGGTGCTTTTAAAATGCATGAATTCACAAGAGGCCGAAATGATCATGGCCAAATTTCACAGTGGCTGGTGTGGAGGGCACCATTCCTGGAAGGCCACAACCCACAAAATTCTCAGAGCCGGGTACTATTGGCCCACCTTGTTCGCTGATGTCCATAGAGGAGTTAGAGCCTGTATCCAATGTCAAAAATTTGCAGGAAAGCAACAACTCAGGTCCTTGCCACTAAATCCTGTGGTTGTTTCAGGACCTTTCCAACAGTGGGGCCTAGATTTCATTGGAGAAATTCACCCCGCTTCCAGTGGGCAGCACAGATGGATCCTGACCGCTACTGATTTCTTTACGAAGTGGATCGAAGCTATCCCTACTAGGAGTGCTTCCCACATGGTAATCATTAGGTTCCTGGAAGACCTCATCACAAGGTTTGGTTACCCAAGTAAAATTGTCACCGATAACGCAACCACTTTCGGGTCTGAGCCATTAGCCAAGTTCTGTGAGAAGTTCAAAATCAAGCTGGTTCACTCCACTCCATATTATCCACAGGGAAACGGTTTAGCAGAATCCTCCAACAAAAGTTTGATAAGGATCATCAAAAGATTGTTGGAAGACAACAAGAAGGCCTGGCATTCAAGACTAAAGTTTTCTCTGTGGGTTGATCGAGTAGCCACGAAGAGTTCTATCGGCGTCTCTCCTTTCCAATTAGTCTATGGAGCGGTGGTTGTTTTCCCCTCTCATTTAGCCATTCCTGTAGCAAAGTTCCTCCAATACCATTAGGAGGATCCTAACGACATGATTAGAAGGATTCATCAACTAGTGGAAGTCTAGCAGGTCAGGGAGCAGGCAATGGACATGATTCAGGACCATCAGCAAAGAATTAAACAGGTTTTCGATAAGAAGGCCAAAAAGGAAGGATTTTAGACAGGATACCTGGTGATGAAATGGGATGCTCCTAAGCAAGACAAGGGAAAACACGGAAAATTTGAAGCCTTGTGGATCAGGCCATTCAAAATCTCTGAGGTTTTATCAGATAACACATATCGGCTGCAGGATTTGGAGGGCGAAGAATTTTTTGGCGGCCCAGTGAATGGGAATTTTCTTAAAAAATATTTTGTCTGAGCCATCCATGGCTCCCATGTTTTGTAAATATTGTCCTTTCTATTATTTGTTTTACTTTTATCGTTTCGGCTTAGTAAATGACCCCATAACCCAATAGCAAGGCACTGGGACTACAAATGAGTCCTTAGAGCATCACGGGGATGAATCTATCCCCCATGGAGCCTAATGTTAGTAACATTTCTTGTCCGGGGCACAAGGGGCCTTCTAGTCAGCGAGTCGCATGAGGAGCGCCCGAGAACAATGTAGAAAGCCTCATTTCAGGCCCCCCCCCCAAGCCAGCGAGCGAGCAAAGTTTTTTCTTCAGCGGAAGAGATCCATCTGCAAAGTTAATCGATCGGTCGTCAGGTTTTCAGGGCTGTCAAGTTGCCCAGGATTTAGCACGAAGGGCAGCGCCAATGGTTCAAAGAAAATATGGATCGTCCGATATCGTTGGGACAGGTGGCAGCCATTCGGCGTATCGAGGATCGGTGATTCGGGAGACAAGGAGCTATCCGTTCATTGCATTTGAAATCGTCGATCAACGAAGTTTCGAAAGCGCCTTTGGCGCCTAGCCCAGGGTCTTAGCCCCAGGTCACATCAAGCGAGCCTGCAAAATGGGGGGAGCCCCCTATATAATAGCGTGCCATCTGAGGGACACGCGACACACGTCCGTGTCACGTCAGCATTTGGGATTTTGGGGGGTACGCGCTCCTTGTCCCTTAACTTCTCGAAACCCCGAACCCTGAAATGATGATAGCGCCCAGAATCAGGCCTGTGGTTTCAACACCTGGTCATAAAGGAGCAAGCCTAGAGGAGGGGTGCTTGTGTTTGACATTTGGCCACTCGGATCCCAAAACATCGAAAAGCCATCTCAGTTGTTCATTTTGGAGGGACGTGTGGCAACCGTTAGGTCCTCCCGGCATTTCTCCCATCGTGACTTTGAAAGAGAAAGATCTTAATCCTTTCTCATCCGTGAACCCCGAAGCACCGATAGCACTCTGGTAGATAAGCGCAGGGTCACAGCCCATGGTCACTCTAGGGAGTAGAAGGAGTTGTACTGGGAAGCCAAAGGTGCCGAATTTAGATTCAAAGGGAGGGGGCACTACATTCTCCAGGCGTCGATTCGACATGAAATCCCAGTAGCTGCCAGGAATGAATGCAGAAAAGAGGGGGTGGTTGAGGCCTCTCCTCAGTCATTAATTGCAAATTGTGGATGTCTTGGCTGAAGGCCTGCATGAGATGGTGCTCTGTATTGGTTCTTTTCATGGAGCCATGCCGAAGTCTTCAGCTCGACAGAGAAGTCTGCTCATGCTATCCGAACACTTAATAGCTCAACTGCCCTCCTTACAGGAGCCATGCGTATTTAAGGTGGCATTTAAAGAAAGATATCAATACGAGTTTGATTGAAGGGACATCCAACCGTGGGAGACTGAGTCACGCCTCTGTGAGGAGAAGTTTCTTGAGTATATAAACTCATTCTTTGCATTTTGTAAGCATCGATGGTTGAGGGAGACTCCCAGTTGTAAAAATTTTAATGAAGAATTGTGTTCTGGTTATTTTCTGGACTCTTGAGACTTCTTGCCTGATGAATGTCAGTTTCTTTCATATCTCTGTATATATTGTATTAGAGCAGCTCAGAATGGGAGGATCCAGTCGAGTTGTGATTGTTATAGGATGATGTATGTTGGATCACTGTAATAGTTGTGTTGTTCTAAACAGTCTCTGTGAACTTCTCAGCACTGAACGACTTGGAATTGGAGGATCCAGTCAAGTCTTCCCTTTAGTTTCTTGAAGCCCTGAACCAAGCGGATCTTGTTTTCAGAGATTTTCCTCTACGAGCTACCGAAAGGCCTATTGCCTGAGATAGTTTGTCCATTCTTCTCCCAAGTCTACCACCCGCTCATCTTTAAATCAATTTCCTGACTGAAGTTGGGTCAAGACCTCCTTTGTTCTTTGTTATCAGAAACAGTTCCTATTTTGAAGCGATACATGTTCGAGTCTCTACCCATTTGATCACCCACCTATCAAACCGTGACATAAAAACTGATGGGCGTTGGGCTCTACTTCTGCAAGAAATCCATGAGAGAATTCCAGCGCTAACACATCCAATGTAAACACTCAAATTGATGAGGGATTGGTTATATTAATAACCCTTGAGGAACAATTAAGGGACACTAGAGAGCCTAGAAGAGTCTCCTTGGCCACTTCTTTGGACATCATTGTGAAGTCCATTGCAAGTTCCCAAGGGAAATTGACCTCTATTTCTGATTATAGGGCAAGAATGTATGAGTACTACAACACTGGTTTGGATAGAAACCAAATCAAAGACCTGGGCATTTCAAAACTACAATTATTGTCTATTTTTAGGGATCCTAGAACTGGACAAGAACTACCATTGAACAAGAAATGCATCTCCATTGACCGGTGCATCCATCTCCATATTAGTCAAAATTGGATGGATAGGTGGTATATGGTTTTTGATAAACCTCCCTGCAATAACAGGAAGATGCCCTTATATTTTTTGAGAAAATTATGGGTTGAGTTTATTTTGGGTAAGCATGTCAACTACTTTGATATTGGAGACTTCCAAGGGGTGGGTCTAGGGTCTGCACAGGACCGAGAGCATGCCAAGCATGACCCCGTGTTAGGTCCTCGTCCCCCCAGGCGAAGTCCTGACCCCCCTTCTCAACATCCTCCTGTTGCAGAAAGCTTGCAACAAGTAAAACTAGCCATTTCATAATTAAATCATAGCCTAGTGTAACACAGTAGTTTTGTTGCACTCTATGGGTAGGAGGTGCCAGCCAGTGACATTGATAGAGGGGTTGGAAGTTCAACATGTATGACAGATTGTAGTGAGGAGATGGCACATGGACATAACAACCATCCATGTGAACCTTACAGATGCTCGAGTTGAGAGAAGACATGAAATGGGCCTATAGATCCCACTGGATAACAGAGCTTCATGGAGGAGGTTAGTATCGTAATCCTCTTTATGTTCTCCATCATTATATATTTATTTTGTATTATGTGTATTTATATCGATATTTTATTGTATATTGTTTTGCATTTGTTATGTCCTAGCAGTAGACCCTCTACGTTGATGGATGCATCAATGCCTAGCCCCACCATTGATGTAACAATAGAGGCAACCTTTTCATTGGGTGCACTCCACACGCAGGTATGTGTCACATATGATAAATTCACCATTTTGATTTCTTTATTTTATGACATCCTCAAATTTTTAATGTTCTCGTGTTTCTACGAAATTTGAGACTAGGTGAGGTCGAGGAATGTCCATTTAAGATGGACAAGTCACCTACGTCACAGGTATCATGTGTAGCGTTAAATATTGTATAATTCTCAAATTGTTTGTGTTTATGTTTTTGAATTTTATTGGTTTGTACTAATATTTCAATTTTATTATAAACTAGTTGTGGGTACTAGAAATTGTGTGTGTGAGAGTGTGGGATGGAGAGAGAGGAAGAGAGAGGGGGGATATAAAGTGTGTGTGCGAGAGTGTGGGAGGGATAGAGAGGAAGACAAAGAGGGGAGGCAGAGAGTGAGTGTGTTAGAGTGTGGGAGGGAGAGAGCAGAAGACATATAGGGGGGATAAAAAGTGTGTGTGGTAGGGAGAGAGAGCAAGGCATAGAAGGCAACAGAGAGACTGTGTGAGAGTGTGAGAGGGAGAGAAGGGAAAATAGAGAGGGGGGT